>OY284492.1:42186225-42786225 GCA_958336395.1 Ctenicera cuprea | reverse complement strand
CACCAAAATAAATTAAATACGGTGGTAATAAAGCATTCGATACTATAATAAATGCACTATAAAAAGTAATAAATATGATAAATACGATAAGTTAAAAAATAGCACTTGATATGTTACCATTTGAGCAAATAAATCTTTGATTTCGCATTGTTTTCTGTCAAAATATAAGTCTTTTTAACCTTATATATACCTCCTAGACCAACAACATTGTCTAAAAAAAAGCAGTGTGAATTAGGTTTATGTTTATCAAGCATAGAATATTCTTATCGTACACTTTTATTACTTACCAAGCAGTTGTAAATATTATAAAGTATTTATTATTCCTGTCGTGTTTTTATTATTCTTACTGAACATTTATTGCTTTTATCGGAACATTTTATTCCTTTATCAAGTTGCATATTGCATTTAGTCAATCTAATAATGCGGCTTTCTTACGAGAATTGTGGTAGTCATAAATAAATGGATGATTTTAAATAAGACAAAAATGATTAGTTGCAATTTGATTTGCAGCTATTAAACATTCTATTCGATATTTTAGCTTTAAATTTTTGGGAATTTTAAACGAATGTTTTTGTCATATATTAGTCTGAAAGAAGTACAGCTGCATATCATTTATTAATTTGTTATCCTGCGATGACTGCTTTATGGAAATGCGTGCAGTGAAATTTGTTTTGCGTTAAGTATTGTCGCTTTGGTCTAATAACTGGCCTGTGGAAATTGTATTGTATAATATTCTTATTTTTATATTTACTGATTTGTAGTTTGTTTACCGTGTTGCATATTGTACGTAATAATTCAGTTACTAATAACAACTTTGTTTTGTATTTAAAAGAGGTGCTTTTCTAAAAACACAATTGACATTGGTAGCGGAGTATTCCTCTTTTATTAACCGTGCCAAATATTAATTTGGCCACATCGTGAAGAAATAATGTTTAAAGCCTATGCATAGGCAATTGCAATAGAAGCAACGGTAAAGCTACCGACGACCGTAACAAGCCGTGGTGAGTTTTTTCTATCTTTTTTAAATTATGTGATACAGATGATGGGGTCCCGAGTTGGGTGGATGTCCGAAAGCCAGTCAACGCGGTTCCTTGTGCTCTCGGAGTGGCACGCAAATAGGTGGTCCCGAATGTTGTATTAACAACGCGGCAGTCGTTAGAGGGGTTGGAATCCCCCTTAAAGTATAGATGGATGAGCAAATGGACGAGTCAATGCAATTCCAAGGCTTTGGCGTAAACTGAGGGGGCGTAGTGCTTAAAGGCTCAATAGCCCCACTATCTTCCGAAGCATAGCAATAAACCGAACCCGGAGTGAATGAGACCGGTCAGTAAATGAGGATAACCATTAAAAAATAAGAAGACGTGATGTAGGGGGTTGCAGGGTCGTTTTATAACAATTATGCATTGTTGAGAAAATATAGGGAAACTACTTTAATGCCTTAACTTTGAAATATTTAAAGACACGACTGCCCGTATAACCAAATCTATAAAGATGTCCTAGGCGATAGAGATATTTAAAGATGCGGTAAAGATTACGTGATACAGGTGTAATATGTATTGGAGCTGTACTTTAGCCTATACCTTAACTGTATAGATTAAATATTTACCGCATCTATATGATATCTATACTTGTTTCCAGTACAGTTTTATCTTTATCACATCTGTATCACATCTTATTCTATGCTATACCGCACCGGTACTTCAAGCAGGGATTTATCTTTATCGGATCTGTAGAAAATATATACTGATTGTCTTTACAGTTGTACCTTTAACAAATCTCTACAATATCTTCATGCAGGCTATATCGCACCTGTAGCGCAATTACCGATTTTGTCTTTATCGAATCTGTGCTAAATATATACTGCCTGTCTTTACAGTTTTATCTTAAGCCTAAAACCGCTGTGTATAGCGTCAATCTAAACACTATCTTTATTTGTAGGCCTTGTGTATAAAAACGTTAAAAATGGCGCATCAACAAGATCAAGAATTTGAAGTTTACGAATTTGATGGAACCTTGGAGATTTGTGTGCTTCCTACAATTATAATAATAATTTATGACATAATCATTAACCAAGGCTGCTGTCTCCAATGTGGAGTTATTTTCGATAGGGGGATCATTTACCACAATATCTATAAACCACAAGTAAATAAAATGATAACCTTCATCATAAACTGTTATTACACCTATAACCAATACCTACTATACCTTTTGATGTGCCTACAGCAGAGAGCATTTTCTCAGTTTTGCTGTACTTATAACGTCCAACCGCGGATTTACGGGGGGTGGGGTAGTAGGGGTAATTACCCCCCCCCCCCCCAAGGCCAAAAAAATCCCCTAAAGCACTAGAAGTAAAGTGTTTTTGAACATGTAATTGGAAAAAATTTGTAAATAAATATATTTCATCGGCTAAAAGTTTTCCAGCGAAACACAATAAGAATGACTCAATTGCAAAGAAACATTCTTAACGGTAAAACCTAAAACCAAGCCGGACGTTAAACAATGCATGGCTTAAGAGTAGCTGTAAACCTTTATGGGGGTTTATAAACAGACCTGTTTGGAAAGTCTACTCACCAAAAAGATAAAGATATTTAAAGCTTATCCCAGCGCCAGCAGTACAAAGTACGAACCGACATCAACATGGACATATTACGTGATATTTTTTTCTTGAAATTACAATTCTGACCTCAGCAATGGCGAGAAATTCAGAAATAATGTACTTTAAAATAGTTGGTGGTAAAATAATGCAAAGACATCAATTATTTCGAAGTAAGATTCTCGAAATGTCTGAACCTACTAAAACTGTTTTATATTTTATCCCCTATAATTCTTCACTGTTTATTTTTCTTAATACTTTACTCTATCAAAATAGTCTGTTTTCACGTGTTTCTTGAAATTTTAATACTATATATAATCTAACGTCGTTTATATCTGCTATATGAAACACATTTAACTTTAAAAATTTCAAGAGCCCACAAAAATGTCTAACTTTATTATTAAGCGTCCAATGCGTTTTCTACGTAGTCCCTGTTAATCACGTTTTATCCAAGCATACTATACGCCCTTAACGAGATATTATGCAACGTCACTATAAATTTTACTGCAAAAAAAAACGGTTTAACCCTAACTGTAATTCTTGGTAGTACATTTGTATCATATTGTCCATCATAACCTTCTGCAATACTCTTAAAACATTTAGCGGTCGAATCTTATAAGAGGCGAGATTAGCTCAGGGTGCAAGGAGACCGACTCACAAACCAAAGATGGCCAGTTCGATTCCCCGCTAAGGTAAAGTATGCAGCGCATTTTTAAAATTAAAAATCTATCAATAAATACATTAGTGTAAATGAAATTAGCTAAAAAAATACAGAGGGGTTGTATAAAATATTATAAAAGAAAATATATCCGCGTAAAAAAATATTTTTTTTTTATCTAAAATTAATTGCTTGAATTATCTATACCGCACCTTAATTTGGACGATACAGCATCGGAATAGTATCTTTAAAAACCTATATCGTATCTTTACAGTACCTTCATGTGCTCTATACGCAATCTTAACTGCATCTGTACTTTAACTATATGTTGTCTGTACAGGAGCTTTACATCTTATATACAGAGTTAGTAAAGACAACTATACCCAATCGATATGTAATCTCTATCGTCGCGCTATCCATAGGGTACAGAAAGCCTGTATCGACTAAAGATTTAAATACAGGTTCGATATAGGTTCTGTATTGTGTGGTTATACGGGTGTAGTTCATCGCGATACACGTAATTTTCAATGTCTTGTGTGTAATAAAAAATGCATTAAAAAATACTCAGCTTTGCGCCACATAATTACATTTCATTCTAGGTCTGATATAGAAAAGTAGTTTCCTGAATTCGCATAAATTATTTTTAGTCACGTAATTTTTAGCATATTTATTATGTTACTAATATTGTTTTATTTCAGATTCAAATGCTTGCAACGAAGTGTGCGTACAATCGAAGAAGCGATTCACATGCGATACTTGTTTCAGAACCTATAAAAATCAAAATAACCTTTGCGACCATAAGAGGGAAGAATGTGGAAAAGCTCCTAAGTTTTTTTGTTCAATTTGTCCTAAGAGCTTTAAACGAAATTATCACTTAAAACGACATATGAATGGTGTTCACAGATAAAAAAATCTGTAGTATCTGTGTATTTATAAGTGTATAATTTTTACCATTGTTTTAGTATGCAAAAGGTGGTACAAATACATATCAAGATTATAAACGAATCTTTAATTCCCTATCCTGTATATCATTTACTTCGGAAACGGACCCGAAGGTCCTCATTCTGAGTTTCCGGAAAATGCTTTAAATATGTGCTGCTTTTTTTATATCATTAAATCTAATGTAATGGATGAATTTTGTCACGTCAGTTATTTAAATTGTGCCATTTTTGCCAAGTTGCCGAAAAGAGTATTAAATACTGAAGAGGAAATTTTAGTTAACTAACATTAATTGTTTGTCTTTCTGCTATAATGTTATTACAAATTAGGTAGATATTACATAAAAGGAGCTAATAATGTCGTCGCGATATTATGCGGCATTTGAAATTATTTTAATAATATAAAACTTTAGGTTTTGGGGTTTTATATGTACTTAATTTTATTATTTGATTGCAGTGTAAGTAAATAATCACCATTTGCATCATACTTCGAACATTCGATATACATAGACATACCGTAATGTACAGGTGGCTCTGATTGTATACAATTTAGTAGTACCTACATTACATAGTAACTGAAAACTGCCAAAAGTGTATCTAATCAAAGAGTATCATCAATGTAAATATACTCACATTCAAAATCATGTATATCTGTCAACTACTTGAAAACTGCGTTTTTGTAGTATGGTGGAATACAGACTGTTTCGAAACCGAGCCCACCATCGGATCTCACTTATTTCTACAAATAGAGAGTTGGTTAAATTGAAGTGTAGGTTTTCTGCTTAGGAATAATGTGTAACAGTGGCGTTCCGTGGGTTCAAAATTTGGGTAGACAATGGCAAAAATTATTTAACAATAAGACCAATTTACCAAGACCTGTTGTTTAATAAATTAAATTACGCATAAAATTCCCATTAAATTTTATTTTGTCATTATGCGCTTTTATTTGATAACGTAAACCTTCGTCTAAAGCCAAGTTAATGAGTGATTTGCCAAATAATTTTAATCTAACAGTTGCAGATAAATGTTCTTTGGTCGACGAACATTTTTTAAATTTATTGCAGCTGAAAGATTTTTTAAAACACGGTATCCTGTTTTAGACTATACCTTAGGGGTTAGATATAGACAAAATAGCAAGCAATTCCAGCAAAATAGTTTATTTTTATTAATAATAGCTACTAGTTAGCCAGTCCATTGTTTTATACCATTCAATATTAACCGATCTAGATTTCTTCCTACTGTCTGTCTGCAACGGCCCTTATCATTTTGAAGTACATCGCCATTGATTTTTTATTTCTATTTGTTTTTCGTAAGAGTAACCATTAAATTTTTATTTTAAAAGCTGGTCAACGAGATTTTCTATGTTTGATGTAAATTTGCAAACTAAGAATAAAATAAATAATCACTCAATAGCTTCAGGCTGGACGTGAAAGCTGCTTACCGACGTTATTAATTTAAAGACTACCGAACCGAGCGAGGCCGTGCTTTTTGGATGCTTAAAATGTTCTGAAATTCCTACTATTTATTTCCATCTGATCATTGCATTATTTTATAAATGTACATGCAAACGTATTAAGAATAATAGACTGTCTCTTTGTGTCTGAGCTGGAATCATTCGGCTCGATAAGCTCGGCCTCGCGTAAACAAAACGGTGTTTAAAAGCTTGTTTGTTTATTTGCGGTCGCTTTTTTCAGAACTATTCTGTTATTGTTGCTTTAACTGTAAGTGAAATTTGATTACATGCTCTTTAATACATTTACTTCCACTTTTTGTTTACCGTCCAATTTTTAATATTACGCGGTGGTGTTAAAAAGTAAAAATAAAAATTATGTAAAAATAGCTCCTAATGAAATTTAGAATTCGATTTTTTATTTGAAAAATTGTAGGTAGGCACTGCCTACCCTGCCTTATAGGACAGACCGCCACTGATGTGTAATGAAATTTAATTTATCGTTTTGATTTTTTAAATATGGAAAAAAAAAAGAATCGGTTCTCGTTTTTAGCAGCACCCTTTTATCTCTTATAACTTTCGGAAACGAACAAAAACATATTAAGAGAAATTTTTAATGCTGAGATATGCAGTAAAGAAGATATTGCCATATGATATTGCAAACCATCATCGGGTTTATTTTCTTCCTGCGGTATTGGAACAAGTTTTATAAAGGAAAAAAATCCAAATCGACTTTCAGTCCTGTTCCAATGTCTGTCTAATTAAGGTTTTGCAACCTGATTGAATGTACTCTCCATGTCTCTAACTAAGCTCAAATTTGAGATAAACTGTACATTCATGTACTTTGAATGAAACTTACTGAAATTGTTTCATAAGTATGTGCTTAAATTATTCTTGTACGTGAAATTGTAGGTGTTCTTTTCCATATTAGTAAGTTAACGTAA
Source organism: Ctenicera cuprea (assembly GCA_958336395.1). NCBI lineage: Eukaryota > Metazoa > Arthropoda > Insecta > Coleoptera > Elateridae > Ctenicera > Ctenicera cuprea. Next base: position 42,779,642 of record OY284492.1, on the reverse strand, counting down.
CTATAAATAAAAATAATAAAATGCATAAAATTTAATTGATTTATTATTTACACAGTTAGTGAAATAACTTAACTTTTTTTTAAGTTTCCTTTAAGGGGGTGTAGTAGATGAAGGCGGAATAACTGTTGTTCCGGTTTTCACTTTTTGTTATATAAAACAAACTCACAAACTTTAAACTATTTTGTTTATAAACTTTAGCGAAACAAAAGACACTGTTACAAAGACTTGGGTAACCCACCAAACAGCTACTTCTCTTACTAACAACTGGCTGCAGACAGACTACCTGATAGGGGGTGGTTAAACCACCCTTCTGTTCAGTAAGTGCACTTTAGGGCCTTAGGTAAATCCCAACTTAAAATACGTAAGTGACTATAAACAACTGTACTTGCAAAATTTTGAAACTAGTAAACATCAATTCAAATTTACAATGTAAATGGTAGTGTAAAGTTTGTTAATATCGATTTTTGTTATAATCTATTGTTAGTGGCTAGCTAGATTTATTTGTATTTTGTATCCAGGTTTGGTTGATTATTTGTTGTACATTTGTACAACACAATCTTCGCAGAATATTAAAAAATGTTGTATTAACTTAAATATATTTTTGCAGGTAATATTGGGATGCTTAACGAAAATTATATTAAAAAACTAAATCATGGCACAACTGCAGCAAGACTCTTTAATCCACTTCATCTAAAAACTATCGCAGAGAATGTAAAACAAGACCATATACTAAACGATCAAATCTACTCATGTCCTAACTGCCCAAAAACTTACAAAGGAAAGTACACGTTACACAGACATTTAAAATTAGAGTGCGGCAAAGAACCCACAAATCGATGTGCAATTTGTGGCCAGATGTTTGTACATAAGCATAGGCTTTTTAGTCATATTAGAGCATTACATGTATTTAAAAACTATAACGCAGATAGTAAGTAGTATTGTATGTTTAAAATTATCAATATTGAATAAATTGTAATTGTATGGTTGTAATTTGAAGTTGTTTTACTTTTCAGTGAAAATAAACGTTTCGGCAGTAAAAAGATTAGTGGAATAAAAACATCTAAACCGATTAATATTGTCTAGAGGGTGAGTTTACCTGATAAAAAGTTTTCTTATTTCAATTGTTACCTGAGGATTCTCAGTGTAGATAAAAATGCGTAATGGTTAGCAATGAATATTTTGTTTACAGACTTTCTTATTCTAGGGTTACTCGCATTTCAGCGATTTAGAAGCAAACGTAATAATCTAAGAATACCAGATTTTGTTGATGGGGTTGGCTTCACTTGCTCTACGTGTAATAAAATCTACCATCATAAAAAAACACTCAGTAGGCATATGCGTCAGGAATGTGGAGTTGAACCTGAGCTACAATGTCCGTTATGTCCATATAGAGCTCGAAGAGCCTATGTGCTTAAATCGCATATTAAACTTCACAAATGTAACTACGCTTTTAGAGTGTAGATCGTAGTTAATTTAGCTACACAAAAGTTCTATTAACCTTTGTCATAGGTACAATTGTATTGTATTGAGAATTTTATAAATGTGATCGCGAATTTGATTTAAAAGTATTAGTGTAACGATATATTTTGTATGTGATACAGTTTCAAATCGTAACGTGTCTAGTCTTTTGCACAATTAACATTATTTGCTGTTGCTAATAAATTTTGTTCATTAGGTTTAAATAAATTTTTCCGGTACAATAGAAGAGATTGCTTTGCTGGATCAACATCTAAAGTTTCAGCAAACATTCATGAACGAATACGAGAATGAAGGCTTTACTACTACATAAGTGTATGTAGTTGATTTGTAATAAAGGTAGATAATGTATATCTGTTATAGTTAGTCGAAACGTGAGTTGTTAGAGGGAGAGTAAAGCTGTGACAATGTAATAGATAGTAACTGTAAATATGATAGATGATTATAATTCCAGATGAATTGAAAACTAGTCAGCATAACTTCTCAGTTGATACTTCAGGAAATGTGATGTCACAATATTCATGTCCAAATTGTGGCAAGACCTACACCTATCACTCTTGTTTGTACAGACACTTGAGATACGAATGTGGAAGAGAACCAGAATTTGTTTGCCCCTTTTGTCCACATAGAACTAAACGCAAAAGCAGTTTACAGGGACACATTTCTAACCGACACCCTGATAACGTCCATTGATTGATAATAAAAGTGTAACAGTTATGAGTAATAATATTGTACTTGTCATAATATACTTGGAAATTCACGTTGTATTGTAATGTTGGGTCGCAGTTGTAAATAAAACGCTTTTTTGTAGGAGGAATTTTAATGCGAGTTTTCACTTTTACAAATAATTTTGATGAATTGTTTTATATTATGTAAATAGCAACCAAGTCGCTAAGTTACCAAAATACGATTGCTGCTACATTAGTACCCCCCCCCCCCCAACTTTTCAGAAGAAAAAAACTACGCAGCAAACGTGAAGCGCATGCTATCTTAGCTACAAAAACTTCTGATCTTTTCAAAAACAATACAAGTAACGTAACTAATTGATCATAGAAAATAGAATAAATTAGTTTGAAGTTGCTTCTAGTTCTTCCAGGTGCGTGTTTAATTCTTGAGATTTCAAGGGCAGCGCAGAAAAAGTCCAGTTCACTAAAAAAAAAACAGAACAAAAAGAGAAAAAAATGTGCATAAACAAAAAGTTGAGTCTTGTGGCAGAATGCCTTTAGATGAAACCTTGTGTCCCAAATAATCTAATTGACTAACCCCAAAAACACATTTATCAACGTTCAACAAAAGTCTGTATCTAGTCAAACGTTCAAAAACCATTTTTACATGACGCAAATGTTCTGACGCGATTAAAAATTAATATATCGTCGAGGTAAAAATAAATGTAATACATCCCTGTAAGAATCTTCTGGATGAATCTGGACCAGGAAGAAGGAGCGTTTCTTAAGCCAAAATTAAGTCTGTTCTTTAAATCCAATTTAGTAAAAATCGTAGATCCAAAAATTCTGTGAGTAAAGTTTTGCATGAAGGGAATTGGATAGGTATCCGGAATTGTCGTCGCATTCAGCTGCCTGTAATCGCCACAGACACGATAGCTGCCATCAGGTTTTAATACCATATGTATTGGGCTGCTCCAAGGACTGTCTGCCTGCTCGATGATTCCAGCACGTAACAGTTCATGCAGATGCTTTTCTAAAAACAGTAATTGTGTTGGGTTAAGTCTTCGACACTTTGCACTAATTGGCGGACCGTTAGTTTTAATTCGATGCACTACATTATGTTTAATAGGGGTGTTAACGTCGAATTCAGCTGTTAAAGCAAGAAATTGTTGAAGAAGATTAGAGTAAAGAGTGCGTTCAGGTGATAAAGATTGTAAAGAGAGTGAATTAGAAGAAAATTTTTGAGCATTAACATCTGCTTCTACCGTAGAAGGCGTTTGGTAGTCGTTAAGTTCAGAAGAAAGAAGATTGGAAAGTTGATTAGGATGTGTGATTAGTTGTGATGTGTTTGAGAGAGATGATTGAGAGATTGGTTGGATGTTTGATTGTGATGAAGTTGGTTGGAGTGATGGTTGTGATTTGTTTGTAAGGTGAGAAGAGTTGTTTAAATGTTGAGATGATTCGTTTAAATGTTTTATAATTGTTTGTGACTTGTATGAAGTAGGAGGGTTTGTTTGTTGAACAGGTGAATTACTATCAGTCTGTGGAAGAACGGATGACTCACGAATTTCCTGGTCGAACATCATAGATCGATTAACAGAAATTCGCTCAACCACTCTTGCCACACCACAGTCTATCATTAAATTATGATATTGTAAAAAATCTAGCCCCAAAATTGGAAATGCAATATCTGCCAAAATAAAGTTCCAAGTAATTGGTTGATTTGAAAAATCAAATTTTAAAGCTAGTGTTTTAGAACCATAAGTTTGTATTTGTGTTTGGTTCGCTGCCAATAAAGAAATCAAAGAGTCAGGATTGTGTGTTGTGCGGTTGTGGAAGAAAGCATTTGGTAACAAGCTGTAGTTTGAACCGCTGTCCACTAAAAAACTTATGTTTGAAAATACATCTTTAATAAAAATTAAATTGCACCCTTGAAAAGCCAAATTTTGCCAACTGGGTGATGTTAGCAAGACCGAATTTAGTTTTTTTTTATAAGAACATGTGGGACCGGCACATCAAACGGCTCTATTACCGAATCTTTCATGGTAATAACACAAATTTGGAAAATTCTGGTAATTGTGCGTGTTATTATTGGGAAAATTAAGTTGCTGAGTAGAAGTAGGTTGTGTATTTTGATTGTAATACTGACGTTGATTAAAATTACGTGTTTGTAATCGTGATGGTGCAAAAGAGTTATTTTGAAAATTGGATCTGAACTTTGGTTGCGAGTTTTGAAGTTCATTTTTAATGTTAGCGATTTCCTTAGATAGACGATCAAACCTATCATTCTCTGATGCACAAGGAATATTGTTCGGCACAACAGATAATAATTCATCGATCTTATTTGAATATTCGTGAAGTTCCAAATCTGTTTCAAGTAAAGCAGCGGGTATTTTTAAATTATCAGGCAATTTTGAAAACAGTAGGTTCTTAAGGAACTCGTCTGGTAGTTGTAAACCATGAGAAAGTTTAAGAATTTCTTGTAAAAGTGCGTTACATGAAGTTTCAAACTTGAGACCTGTCAAAAGTGACATTATCTTAATATTCCGTGGTTTGTTATACAAACGAATTAGTTCAGCTTTTAAAGCTTCATATGGGGCTCGTTGAGGTCTGTTTAAGACTAATCGTCGTATATTACTTAATACTTCATGGGGAAGCTATAAAGTAAGAAATTTCAAAGTAAAACATAAAGTCAAATGCAGCATACTTTAATTGTTGTATGAATTTATGACAATGCATAATAAATATAAACAGTACTAATGAAATCGAGTTTTTTCTTCTTCTATTTGTGTTTTATAAAATCGTACCAAAATTAACTAAATGAAAAATAATTAAATGATATTATAGGGAAGTGGAATTAAACATCAGACATCCCGTATAACCACACAATACAGAATCTATATCGAACCTGTATTTAAATCTTTAGTCGATACAGGCTTTCTGTACCCTATGGATAGCGCGACGATAGAGATTACATATCGATTGGGTATAGTTGTCTTTACTAACTCTGTATATAAGATGTAAAGCTCCTGTACAGACAACATATAGTTAAAGTACAGATGCAGTTAAGATTGCGTATAGAGCACATGAAGGTACTGTAAAGATACGATATAGGTTTTTAAAGATACTATTCCGATGCTGTATCGTCCAAATTAAGGTGCGGTATAGATAATTCAAGCAATTAATTTTAGATAAAAACAAAAAAATATTTTTTTACGCTATATATTTATTTAGCGGATATATTTTCTTTTATAATATTTTATACAACTTCTGTATTTTTTTAGCTAATTTCATCTACACTAATGTATTTATTGATAAATTTTTAATTTTAAAAATGCGCTACATACTTTACCTTAGCGGGGAATTGAACTGGCCATCTTTGGTTTGTGAGTCGGTCTCCTTGCACCCTGAGCTAATCTCGCCTCTTATAAGATTCGACCGCTAAATGTTTTAAGAGTATTACATTAGGTTATGATGGACAATATGATACAAATGTACTACCAAGAATTACAGGTTAGGGTTAAACCGTTTTCTTTTTTGCAGTAAAATTTATAGTGACGTTGCATAATATCTCGTTAATAGTGTAGAGTAAAATCATTTTATAAATAGTTGGTAAAGTGTATCGTTTGCAGCTTTGCTAAGTTTTTAATAAACTGATGCCGAAACAAAAAAAAAGACAACTACGTAGTGTGCATACAAGCGAAGTGGGAAAAAGCAGATATAAACGACGTTAGATTATATAGTATTAAAATTTCAAGAAACACGTGAAAACAGATTATTTTGATAGAGTAAAGTATTAAGAAAAATAAACAGTGAAGAATTATAGGGGATAAAATATAAAACAGTTTTAGTAGGTTCAGACATTTCGAGAATCTTACTTCGAAATAATTGATGTCTTTGTATTATTTTACCACCAACTATTTTAAAGTACATTATTTCTGAATTTCCCGCCATTGCTGAGGTCAGAATTGTAATTTCAAGAAAAAAATATCACGTAATTGTTCATGTTGATGTCGGTTCGTACTTTGTACTGCTGGCGCTGGGATAAGCTTTAAATATCTTTATCTTTTTGGTGAGTGGACTTTCCAAACAGGTCTGTTTATAAACCCCCATAAAGGTTTAGAGCTATTCTTCAGCCATGCATTGTTTAACGTCCGGCTTGGTTTTAGGTTTTACCGTTAAGAAAGTTTCTTTGCAATTGAGTCATTCTTATTGTGTTTCGCTGGAACTTTTAGCCGATGAAATATATTTATTTACAAAGTTTTTCCAATTACATGTTCAAAAACACTTTACTTCTAGTGCTTTAGGTGATTTTTTGGCCTTCTGGGGAGGGGGGGGTTTAATTACCCCTATCGAAAATAATTGGACATTGGAGACAGCAGCCTTGGTTAATGATTATGTCATAAATTATTATTATAATTGTAGGAAGCACACAAATCTCCAAGGTTCCATCAAATTCGTAAACTTGAAATTCTTGATCTTGTTGATGCGCCATTTTTAACGTTTTTACACACAAGGCCAACAAATAAAGATAGTGTTTAGATTGACGCTATACACAGCGGTTTTAGGCTTAAGATAAAACTGTAAAGACAGGCAGTATATATTTAGCGAATCTAGGAATAAAAAGCCGTGGAAAAAAAAGCCGGGGTATAAAAAGCCGGGAAAAAAAAGCCGCGGAAAAAAATGCCGGGGGAAAAAAAAGCCGGCGGAAAAAAAAGCCGATGGTATAAATATTAAACATATTTAATAAATAAATACTTATTAAATCCCAAAATAACAACTACTACAATAATTTGTACAAACTTTATTTTATGTCAGAAGACAAAGTGTTATAATAATACACATTATTATACATTATTATTATATTATTATATTATAATACACACAATTATAGTAATACACATTAAAATTATAATAATCATCATAATAATAATATAGAGACTTACACATTTATTTAATTACAAATGTAATTGAGTAAAAGAAAAACACTCTTTACATTTCCCATTAGAAAGCAAACAGGTTTCTAAATTTAGTAGTAGTGGTAGTAGTTAGATGTAAGTCTCTATATTATTATTGATATTATTATAATTTTAATGTGTATATAAACAGTTTGTCTTCTGACATAAAATAAAGTTTGTACAAATTATTGTAGTAATTGTTATTTTGGGATTCAATAAAAATGAAACTTCACAATTTTTTAGTCATTCTATGCTCCCTTAGTAGTGGATCAAATCATTGTTTTCTTTGCTTCAAGTATTTATTTATTACATATGTTAAATATTTATACCATCGGCTTTTTTTTCCGCCGGCTTTTTTTTCCGCCGGTTTTTTTTTCCGCGGCTTTTTTTTCCCGGCTTTTTATACCCCGGCTTTTTTTTCCACGGCTTTTTATTCCGCCTACCATATTTAGCACAGATTCGATAAGGACAAAATCGGTAATTGCGCTACAGGTGCGATATAGCCTGCATGAAGATATTGTAGAGATTTGTTAAAGGTACAACTGTAAAGACAATCAGTATATATTTTCTACAGATCCGGTAAAGATAAAATCCCTGCTTGAAGTACCGGTGCGGTACAGCATAGAATAAGATGTGATACAGATGTGATAAAGATAAAACTGTACTGGAAACAAGTATAGGTATCATATAGATGCGGTAAATATTTAATCTCTACAGTTAAGGTATAGGCTAAAGTACAGCTCCTATACATATTACACCTGTATCACGTAATCTTTACCGCATCTTTAAATATCTCTATCGCCTAGGACATCTTTATAGATTTGGTTATACGGGATGCCTTTAATTTGTTTACAGTCCGGTAAAGTTTATAAAATGGTTGGTTTTTCACGACGCCATTTAACATCTGAATGTCAAAAGGAACCACTGCAAGCATGCCCAGTTTGCAGCAAAAGAAAGTATTTGAAAAGTAATTTGTCTCAGCACATGGGTATGGTTCACGATATGTAAACTAAGTTACTGCTTGTTTATCATAGCATCCATAGTTTGCATAAATATTTTATAGGTATTTCATAATATTAAGAATTTGCTTTGAATGTACTGCAAAAATCATCAGTTGTATATAGGCATTGCATTATTTTTAATGAAAATTTGTTACTATTTTAAGATTATTAGGAATGTTCTACGTTTATTGTTGGGAGACTAATATCTGATTAATTTAAGAAATCTAGCAGAACCCGTTTTGTAAATTTTTTTAATAAAATAATAAAGAAGCTGTGTTCAGGTGTAAGACATATATTTAAGGAGGCCGCAGTATTGTATATTCTCAAATACGCAAAGAGTCGGTTATTATGAACCTAATATGCGTAACTACTAACTATTTACCGTTAATGTGTATTACTTTGGAGTAATATTCAGGCCCAGTGAGAGTGACATCAAATAAGCTTTAAAATGAATTACACACGTTTTCTATAAATTGGCCCCGTTCAGTAGTGTATTGGTTACCATTAATATTTTATATGACACCCGGTTTAACCGGAAATTGCACAATTTTTAATTTTTTAAATGACACCGATTACATACTTTTGAGGTAGCTAATCGATAGCATTTTTTCTACTCTTTTTAATCACATAAAACTTAAATATGCTTACAATAGAAAAAAAAAGGAAGTAAAGCATATCAATAATCAAGGAAGGTTTGTTTCTAACATTTTTCACGTTTAAACAATAAAAAATGAACAAAACCTTTAGTTTACTTGTTTATTAACATGAATAATTTGCATCATCAAGACAGCTTAGATTATTTTAAATGTAGACCCAACCTAAGCTGTTCTATATGCTCGCTAGCCCGATGGCAGTGATCGCGAACTTTTTTCAACCTGCTATAATCGATTATTAAAAATAAATAGTTTCTTCTTATTACCGGCTATGTAAGTACGCCATACGTCCATGTCCTTATAACATTTGTTTTTTCTCTTACATGTGACTACGGAACTTAATAGTGTAAGTTACATTCACAAACCTAGAAATAGTAGACTAATTCCCCACTCCCAAAAAGAGTACCTAAAAATCAACCATCTTATGAGTCTCCTTTAGTATTTCTTTGGTGCAATAAGTTTCTAAAAATTGCCTTCTTGAGCAGGTTGGTGACAAAAATCAGCCGAGACACAAACTATCGTTGATATGTCAAATTGTCAAACATGGTTATGTAATCCATCAGTCAGTAAGTAAATGCCTATTTTGCACATAATGTCTATTTAACTATTATGACGCAATGTATTTGATACACTTCTTGTAGGTGTGTACGAAAAGTTGGGTTAACGAATTAAGATTTGACATGTATAGTAAAGATACAAACCATTTTACTTGTCTTAAGGGGAAGCAATGTGCTGTGAGGGGAGTACCAGACTCAGATGGCCGACTTGAATACACATATTTAAGCGAGCATACCCAGTCTATTGTTTTTCTACGTTTGTGCTTACATTCCTAGGAAAATAGTAATAATTTAGATTTACAACAATAGGTTCGAAATAGAAAAGAATTAAAACAAAATGTTAGATGTCAAAATTTTACAAATATGTTCTTATTATTTTAAGCTAAGTGCTGCCTATAGTGGGAAAATATAATAAGCAATACGTAATGTAATTTCAGCTGCAATGAAATTGGTATATTAGTTAAATATGCCTATTGCGGCTCGCGGCTTCGTTTGCATGATCTGACCCGTTATACCTCTCTGCGGAGATGTGTTCGGTACGTAAGTCCGACAGCATGTGTTCCCTGCGGAGTTTGGTTTGGGAATGATAGGCAGCATCGGATGTCCCTCCAATCACACATACATACAGTGTAAACAGAATTTTCGTATTGGCCTTGAAAACTGTACTGGTCCGATACACATCCGTATGTACGAATATGCGTTTTATGCAATGAAATCGGCAGATCTGACTATTAGAAACAAGGGCTTGTCGTCACTACAAGTTGAGACAGGTGGAAGAAATCCGCATTAAATATACAGGGTGGCCCACCGAACACAGCACCCTCTTTTCAAGTTTTTTATCTGTAGAACCAGTTTTTTTAAATTTTATACTACAGTATTAGAATAGATAATGTGGGGTTTGGTGTAAGAGAAAAAGGTGCACATTGCTATGTCTCATAACTACTAATTTATTGTGTAGTTTTTTTTTCGCATTTGCAAAAATAGGCACCTACAGCTATTCTTTACATGAATTTAAATATGAATATCATTAAAAAAATTGAAGACCTTCTCGTGTTTGATTAGCTCGTAATTGAAAAGTTCAAGTTTCGTTACTTTCTTTTCCCTTAATATCATTACCCAAGAAATGCAAAATAAATGTAAAACAAAGGAGTTTACTCAAATGTCTGTATGCCAGCAGAAACTTTTGTTGCCTTTCTGGGGAAAGTTTTGAATTTAAAATATATTATGCAACTCAGCATCACGAATAATCATATTAAACACAAAAATATAGAAAAAATGTACATCTTTTGATGCAGATTTTAGCGAAAAGTGGGTAAAATAATTTATGCAAATAAATTAACTCTGTGTAATTTAACTACCAGATTTGTATTAACTAACGGGTGTCCAGAAAGTCTTTCAGTCCTAGGCGGCTGTGGATTGTATAACGTATGTCCTTGGATATCTTTGTCGAAATTCTTGTTTACACGCATTGATGGAATAATTCCAATTTCTGTTTTCTAATTGTTGACCATTGCGAAAATAAGATTTCACAATAAAGGTTTTTTGTTCTTGCGTAAACTATTTATAACAAGAAACATGCAGAAAGTAAATAATTCAAAATGAAAGTCTTTTAATTTAAATTGACTTTGACTTATGTCAAATAAATTACTTAGATATGACTGAAAAAAAGACATGCGTTATACAATCCATAGCCGCCCTAACTGAAAGACTTTCTGGACACCCGTTATATTTAAGTTAAAAAAATACAGGTCAAATTATTTATTTTAAGTAATCTTAATAAAGAGACAGATATATTGCCAAATCCTACATTAATTAGGTGCTCTATTAGTTTCAAATTTACAAATAATCGTTGTACATATGACTATACTATAAGGGGGTGCCGTCTTCTGTGGGACACCCTGCATAAACGACGATATTTATACATTTTCTACTTCAATTTAATTATGTTTGATTTTGTTATGTTCGAAGCCGTTGAAATATATTTCTTGAAAAAATCTGTTTTTTATATTTCTTTAAATCTGCTAGAGTTGATAAATAATAAATCATTTCAAGAAAATCACATGTTATCTTGCAATTACTTGCACGTTATCATGATAAACAGGTAGTTTCTTTATGTATATACAGCCCAAAAATGTTTATAATTGAAATTTCTCTAGTGTTTTTGCGGTGTGAACATTTAACTTTTCAGTTTATTGATTTGTTTATCGCTTATGTATCTTTTGCTTTTGTTTTTATGCCTTTTGTTTTTAATTTTAGCTATAATACGATCCCTTATGTTTATGTTTCAGATTTCCTGGAACATTATATTTCATCCGAAAGCAATGCAACACTACGTGCACTTCTTAGCAATCCGGTCAAGGTACAATCTAAAAGAGATGAAACAGGGGGACCCATGCGAAAATTTCGCATAATAAGCGATGAGATTGTTCGTCCAGGTTACAGCAGTGACTCACAGTTTGCATGTCGTCATTGTGGCAAACGTTATCGATGGAAGTCTACAATGCGAAGGCACGAACAGGTCGAATGTGGGGGTAAAGAACCGAATTATCAATGTCCTCGATGTCCTTATCGTGCTAAACAAAAGGGCAACTTGGGAGTACACATTCGTAAGCATCATCTTTAAGGCGGCTAAATATTGGACGAAGGCATCATGTTTCAAAATAAACCAAATCATAAATTTAAGGTTTAAATAAATACAACTAGTGCCTTATTGTTAAGCAATAATTAGCAGTAATTTTGTTAAAGTGCTTTTATATTTTTATAACGAAGTGGCTGTTTTAGTTTTTCTGATTTATATACCTATTTTATTATGGGCAAATTAAACTTGAAAGCAATTATTCTCTTACTTATACATTATATATTGATAAAATTATGTTATATTCAAAACCCGTCCAGGTAGCAAGGGAACTCTCAATAATGTTACATACAACAGGTAATGACTGTTTCACACGTTGCCGTTATTTGTACTCATATTTTATATTTTATATCTACATTCTACATATACAGTGAGTTTTTCTTTTATGTATACATACCAACTATGTATACTTTTATAAAAAACATGTCAATGCATTGTTTTACTGCAATCTGTAGGCAACCAACTATACACTACATTTCAAAGCTTCAATTTTTGAAAAGAATAGTCTGCTGTGGAAACAGTAATCAAATTGTTTAATGTCAAATTAATAGCAATTAGTTTTGATTTTTTGAATTTAGCATAAAATTTGTGTATTGTTGATATTTTATGTTTTTAAAATAATAGTTTTATTAAAAAAATTTTGATATTCAATTAATTTTGCGTTTATTCATAAACATACTCATTGAACACAACCTCACACTATGAGGAATAACCTTTCTCTCTCTCTCTCTCTCTATTATTTTCTGTACAGTTGGTTGCCTATAGATTGCAGTAAAACAATGCATTGACATGTTTTTTATAAAAGTATACATAGCTGATGTGTATACATAAAAGAAAAACTCACTGTATATTGTTTTATAGTGTGTGGAAATAACACAGTTATAGTTATAAAGGTTAATGGAAAATGTTGTTGTTAGTGTTTAAAATAGAATTATTATTTAGTACTAATAGCCTCTTTTCAAGATTTTTTTTTAGTTTTATAAACTGTAAACCGATGGGTGCTTGAATAAATTAATATTTTTGAGTTTGTTTGCATGCCGCTAACCTTATTCCAGTTTCCTTACAGCAACGAATTTTAAGCGAAGTACTAGCAATTTTTTTATTTTTAATAGAACACCCTGTATATTTTTGCATATTTGGATAGTCCTTTAAATTTCCTTTGCAGCTATGTATAAGACTTACCCATTAACTTTTAATTTTGGCCGTTTTTAAAAAACCTTAAATGCCTAATAATGATATTCATAATTAATTTTTTTTAAGTTGGCTATGAAAACAAAAGAACAATGAATTTTAGGTGTTTTTTTTTTAAATCAATTTGTTTAAACATTTTATTGTGGCAAGAAGATATTAAAAAAAATTAAAGAAAAAAATTCTCAATTTTTAAACGGTCATAAGTTAGTTTTTTAAATACCCCTACTAAAATGTATTGGTTTTTCAAAATATGCTTTTGCATACTCCTGTTTCTAGATGCATAATATTGGTATAATTTAGTTTGATAATAATTGTGACACGAGGCAATAACAAATGATCGATTTTTTAGAGCATAAAATTTCTAACAAAATGCGTTTTTTATTTCATTGTACTATAAAAATAATTCCGTATAATCTATGCAAAAATAAAATAAGCGCCTCCAAAATTTTATTAAATTACCACGACTGTTACAATGTTAATTTTACTGGCGAAAAACGTCTTAGAATAGTTTTTCTAAATTGTCTAGTTTCGCGGTGAACTGTTTCAAATTTTTTATTTGATGCAAAACTGTAGATACTGAATTTAACAACGAAAAAGTCCATCGCACGAATTTGGCCAGAATGATTTTCATAGGTCGCGACTTTAGACGCCTTTCACGTGCAAACAATTGAACATAGACATATTGCTCCATGGATATTTTTACATGAAATTTATTTGCCTACAACTTTTGCATTTGAAATTTTTTCATATCTGTCATGATTTCCGCAGCGTTTCGAGTCACAAGACGTATCTTTTGTATTTTAAATTTTATTTTATGCTTTCGTCTTAAATTTAAATTTATTACTCCTCCAACTGAATGTATAATATTGTTATAAAATCTAAGAGTATAATGCAATACACTGATCAATATGTTCGACCTGTGCGTAACTGCAGTAGAACGGCGAAGCTTTTTATGACTCCGCACGCCCGCCGCCATTTTCATTAAATGCTGTGGCCTGATCCATCGTAGGCCTCGGATGTAGATACACATAGAGGGACTTTCCCCGGGTTTTTATTCTCCTTTCTTTATTGTCTTTGTATTATAATTTAGAAGTGAAACAGTTTTAATATTAATGACGATTAAAATTAATAAAGAATTAATGCCTTCTACAACGATGTGATCGTTGATGATCCCTACACGAGATTATCATAGATTCAATGCATTTTTTGCTTTATATTAAAGGATTTTAACAAACTTGTATCACACCCAATTCATCGAGTATAGTTTCTTAAGCGATATAGACGTAACATCTCTGTTAGTAAAGCACCTTTGGGCACTTATTGTCTGTTGGCTTTTGCTGTTCGTTTATCACAGCCGGCTTTTAATCTCGAACCTCTGATTGATATTCACTGTATATTCGTAATTTATTTAAAATTAATTTATATTTGTAGGTTAATTACTGATACATTTCATTAGAATTTTGTTGTAGAAAGTGGCATGTCTTTTGGAGGGACGTACGAGTGCGGCACTTGTGGAAAGCCTTACAAACACAAATCCTCGTTATATACGCACAGAAAATATGCATGTGGTAAAAATCCTATGTTTTGGTGTGCCAGGTGTGATTTTAAAGCAAAGTACAAGCACTTGCTTCAGCTGCACATCAATAATCGCCATAAGGATGTCAGCCAACTGACAGAGAATCGTCTTCCGTAATGCAAGGAATGAAGATGTGTAAAAAGATAGAAATCTGTAAATTTAGAACAAGCAGCAACAGCTGTACAGGTAACTTGTATTCTAAACAGTATTGAGTTGGTTCACGTAAAAAACTAAATGATACACGTTTGAAAGCAACATAAAACAGATTTTGGCTTAATTTTACGTCACAGATATGTATGCTAGTTTAGTGTATAACACCTCTACTTTTTTTTGCAATTTTAATATTAATGCTAATAATAATTATTAAAAATTGTTTGAGATTTAAATATATACCTACATTTAGCGAATTATCTTAGGGATATCATTATTGTTGCAACGCATTTTTTGTATACATATTATACTTTTTCTTTAATAAAAAGCAACTATTGCTCTTCTTTCTAATAATTTTTTAATTTTCAGAATGTGGAGAAAATAATCCTGTGCGTTTTAAAAAGGATTGTTACAAAAAAATTATATTACCGAAGAGTGTAGATAACAAAAGGAAATGTCAGTGTTTACGAACTGCCAAAATTTATAAACGCAGAGAAACCCTATTGAGGCATCTACGTTTGAAATATGGACAAGTTTGACAGTTTGTATACCAATATTGCACGCAAAGATTTAAACGTCATGAGCACTTCATCGCTCCTGTGAAATATGTACATTTTAAACAAAAACAGTAATTTTTAGTCTTAATCGAAACTAATTATGTAATTTGATTTAAAACATGTGTAATAAATAATAAGAATCTCTGTTTCGTTTACTGTGCAATAAGTTTCTCTTGCTTCTTTTTCACAAATTGACCTTTAAATTGTACTTGTTATTACGTGAAGTACTATTTTATCTTTGAACTGAGTTGAATATAAAGCATATACTTATATTAAATAGTGAATTATAATTAATTTAGTATTGTACAATTTTAAACAGCGGTTAATGAGAATGACTCAGAATCTGCATGTGCCTTGAGGCAGAAAATGTAGCTTTAACCGAAGGACATCTTTAAGTAAGAAATTAAATAAACAAACAATATCCACTATTAATATTTAAGTGGGTATTAGTAACGGGGGACGATTTTTTCTAATCGGGCTGTAGCCTAACATGTAAATATTGGTGGAGGCTTTGAGAGCAAACAAATCTTTCCTGTACTGACTTTTTTGTCGATTTCAGATTTACATGTCGCCATAGATTTACCTGTGAAAATAGAGTTGACAGAAGGCGATACTAAGTCGTCTTGGTTAGGTTGGTCATTAACGCCCGGGAAATTGTCAGACGATGGTAAACACACAAAGAGGAAACCGACGGCTTCAAGCAATCGAATACGTGGAAATTTTGGTTGCCTACAATGCGGTAGAAGTTACATTAGAAAAGATTCGTTGCAAAGGCATCTAACATACGAATGTGGCAAAGATCCTCAATTTCAGTGCCCGTTTTGTCCCCAAAAGTGTAAACGCAAAGCCTACCAAATAAGACATATTAGAAGACAGCACAAGGACAAAATCGGCTTGTTGGAAGAGAATAATCCTGATCTTATGTTACATAAGCAAATTTAATGTCTGCTTTTTACAGTGCAGAAAGAAGATATGGCAGTATTAACATCACGTTTAGTTATAATATCTATAAGGGTTATAGTACATTGAAAATTAACTTTTATTATTTTATTATGTGCTTAAATATTAGCAAAAGTTAAGATTGCAGAAATCGTAGAAAAATTCAAAAACTATTTTTGTATTTTCATTGTACACTGATGTCGTATTTAAATATATGGTTAGGATAACTTAAGGACGAACAAAAGGTATGTGTATTTTAAAGTATTTACTAGTGCTTTTTTCTGTATATGTTCAAATTATGTGCCTACTTTGTTTATATTATTTATTAGAATTGGTTTTGGCATGCTATGTTTGCTGATATTATTTAATGCTACTAGTCAGTTTTGACAACCATTCAATAATACTTATCATATGTTTGAACTGCATTTTTTTAAATATTTCAGTTTTTATTAAGCATTTTTACATTACTTTCCCTGTTTCACAGCATTTTTTGTATGGTGTCGGAAACAGAAATAAATATTTTATCTTATTTATACACTATTTAGCATATATGTGGTGTTTCTTTCGTTTTTAGCTTAGTTATGGATTTTGGCTGGCTTCATTGTTAATATTAGGAGTGTGTTTTTAAATGTACTAACTTGTTTGTTTGTTTCAGCTCCTCAAGACTTACGCGTTGGTCGTTCCTGGGGACATTTGCCACCCCATCTTGCACTACCTATGATCCTCATGCGCGAAAGCATGAAGAACTCCATGATATATTCTATGTCGAAAGGAACCACTCTTGATCTCAGAACTTCAAGAAAATCCTCAAAAGTTTTAAACACTTCCAACGAAGGTTCAGGTTATGGGTGTCCTGTTTGTGGGCGTGTTTACAAGCTCAAAAGCTCGCTCCGCAATCATCAAAAGTGGGAGTGCGGCAAAGATCCGCAATTTAAGTGTCCTTATTGCGTTTACAAAGCTAAGCAAAAAATGCATATGGCCAGACACATGGAACGAATGCACAAAGAAATCGATTATTCGGCAGTTAAAACCGAAATGAATATAAAAGTAGAAACAACGGAGGGTGATCAGCCTCCTGCACCCTGTAACCAGGAGTCGTTACTTGAACAAGGATCTGTCGGGGAAACTGGGGGAGAGTAATTTTTTATATTTGATTATTATTTGCTTTAAATCTACTCGTAACAAAATTGTTGATTCTCGGTGAAACTAAAGTTATTCCCCTTTCTAAAAAAGTTGCCAAAAAATTATATACGTTAATAATTTTAAAATTTAACATCGGAAATATTTTTAGACGTTTCTTTTATTTTTGCTTTTGTCTTTTATCCAATAAGAATTAGACGAAAAGTCACGATGCTGTGTTGTCTTCCAGTTTAACAACTGAGAGCTTTGTATTTTAAAATCATGCATTTTAAGAGCATTTTGATCGCGAAATTTGTTAACTATTAAATTGTGATACGCACATATATATTTTTAGTAAGTAATTTTAGAATGTAAAGGCAGCGAAATATAGATAATCTGAGCAAACCTAGGTTTAAGTATCCTCACAATATTATACAAAACTGCCCGTTACAAGTGCCTCAATTTTTCAAGTTCCTACAAATAGGAAACAGTTACCTATTTTTATATATTTATACAATTTTTTGCTGTAATTTTATAGTTCCGTTTAATTGTCCCAGATATTTTTTCATATCATAGTAAATATAAGTTAAATATGTATTTTATATAAACTAAACTCACTTCAACTGGTGAATGAATATTTGTTTAGAAAATCAGATAGCATCGAATGTTTGCAGGCAAGCTATTTTGTGACTTTTTACCCTTTAAGTAAGAGTTAGGTGGCCTAAACATTATTTACCAGTTCATATTACTTGCGAAAGCTGAAATAATAAATTTCCATTTTAAAGATTTTACAGCTGCGTTGTGGATGGTTATCGTTCAGCTTTTATTATTGAAAAGATATGCTAAGTGAAAAAAAATATGTAAGTCGCACGGTTGCTTAAGTTATCAAGGCAGCTTGTTTCATAGTTTTACGTTTTTTATGATGCTGATGAACATTATTGAATAATATGCTTTGTTAATCTTAAGTGAAATGCTACGAACTTTATTGTGAGCGTTAAAGGTAGTAGTAACATACGGTGAAGGGATATTATTTACGGAGAAACAACAGAATATTCCAAGCCAACTCAACTAACAATACTCAAAGACAATATTGTGATTTTGTAATATAAAAAGTTCCTTAATTATTTTGTACGTTTCGTATTTTTAGGCACCAATTCCATAATTATACAGTTTGTTTCATAAAATATATCATACCATAAACTATTTTACATTTTTACTATTTGCTTGTACGTATGTGTAGTTTTTTGTAGTGCGTTATTATATCCAATTGAATAATTAAATCATGATTATTAGATTGATGCTGTTAGTGAAGGTAAAGCTTTTTATTGTTGCATATATTTCTGAGTTTAATTTTGCAATATATTGAATGCTTTTATTTTTAGCATTTCACAACTTGAAATTGTAATAATCAAGTATATATTTGAATAGTTGTCATTAATAAACTGTTTACAAAAATTTACATTTATTATTTATATTATCCTAAAATGTAGTGCATTTACCAATACAATTTGTGACGCAGAATAACATGTAACACTAGAAATTTATAAAAATTTTAGGTTTAGAACAGACATGCTGTGTTAATTGATCACAGTATTTAGGGAAAATAGAAAATAATAAGTTTCAACAACCGGGTATAATTGGTTTCCGATCATTGAAATACCAGAACTACGTCGTGCAGCTTACTACTGTAATACAGCACATTACTGTCTTTAATATAAGTAAATAATAACGTAGTCTTATTTTTTAGGTGAAGAAAGAAGAGCAGAGGGTCCTGTCATTTTTCCAAAATCAGTTAACAGCTAAGTCCTCATATTACGTTCAGCAAAGAATCCTGTAAAAGAGATTTAACAAACACCAACCAGGATAGCGAATTAATTAAAAATTCAAAATTTCTGTTGATACGGAAGATTTTGCAAAAGTTAGCTTTCCCAATCGCCAAATTGAAGATTTGAAGAGAAGTGTGAATGTAGGTCACGCTATAGTAATGGAGCCTAGCAAATTTATTTCTACCGAACCAGTTAAATTGTTCTTAAGTATGACAAAAAGAGGGTTAATTTAAAAGGTCATAACTAAGTTGATAAAGACACAGCATTCTTCTTTTTGTGGATTGTTATATGAATTACTACGGAAAATGAGTATTTAAAGATTTGTAGAATCAACGTTCAATACCAATTAAAATATGGTGGTAGGACTTGTACTGATACAAATTTGGTCAAATTAAGATAGCATACACAAACAAACGCGAACAATGCTTACAATATTTTTGTAAAGAGGAGCGAATGTTTCTAATATGTGATGGGTATGCTAGAAAATAGTTCTAAGTGTTGATTTAATGTAGTGAGTAAAACAAACATTGTTGAAGTCAAGTGATGTCTTGATATGAAGGACTTTTTTTAGCTCACTCCTCTTAGCATTAGATTTCTTTATAGCTACACTTAATTATTACTTTAGGCATGCTTGTTGCACACATCTTTAGTTCAAAGGACGAAATATATTTACTATTATGTTTAAGTCTTCGCAATGTGGCAAAAGGTGTAATCATAAACGTCACTTGATCCGGTATGTTAATTTTAAATGCAACAATGTAATAGAATTTGTCTGAGACCATTTAAACAAAAATCGCGTTTAAATTATCATGTTATTGATAAGACAAATTTGAAAATAGAACAGGAAGTTGTAGAGAAAAACCTCCAAGCGCATTACCAGTACAAACAAAAAGGTGCGAGGGAAAATCAAAGCCAGTTCGAAGAAGATGCAAGTATTGTATTTCCAAAGGAAAAAGGAAGGATACAAAGTATTTCTGCAATGGGTGCCAAAAACAGCCTGCGCTATGTCTTGATTGTTTTCCTTTATACAACGAAGACAGATAGGAGTTCTAAGTTTTTAAGAATGCTATTTTTTTTAATAATGTTATGTGTTTTATTTTCATTTGTTTCTTTTGCATTTTTATTATCGTTTGACTTTAACTACCTGTTTTCGTGTACACTTTTAACTTAATAAACGAAAATAGTAGTGTTTAATACTTTAAAATCTCGAATACAATTTTTTATAACAACCGTATAGCTTTACAAAAAGTTTCCGGCATATTGGCTCCCCTATTTTGACTTTTACAGTTTAGATACTTGCTGTGTAATTATTAGCCCCAAAACCCGTTGAATACCTATTTGTACGCAATTTGAATAAGTTTAAGAAATCCGTCTGCCATATTTGATTCTCCATCTTGACTTTCCTAATGTAGATAGTGGATTTGTCATTAGCGGCCCTAAGAACTCTCGAAGGCTAATGTTTATAACAAACGGATAGATTTATAGAACAATTGCTAAGTTTGACGTCAATTCCTCTCTCATCGACTATCTATGGTTGAAATTATCCAGTCTATTTTAGTATCACTTGCATCTATAGACTCCTTAATTCTCCGCCGAACCCTAACAGAGAACGGTTTCGCATAATAGCCCAAAATTCATTAGAACTTGATAACCCCATCATTGTTGGTGACTTTAATTATTCTAATATAAACTCCCCCATGACAGTTTCCCTTGCCAATTATAACAGCTCTGAATCCTTATATGTACAAAAAATAAATGTAGGCAGAGCAAGCAAGTTCTAACTTCTTAGCGTATTCTCACTGAACGTGTATTTTAAATTATTGTATGATTTAACAGAAAAACGAAAACGGTTATGTTGTGTTCTAGTTAGTTGTAAGAGGCACTATAAAAACGTTAAAGCGAGCGAGTGAGCTGCATTAGAAATTAATATATGTAATTAGTATTATCTTTTTTCTCTATTAGTGCAATATAAAATATAAATAAGTCACGCCCATGACCGCAAACAAAACCGAAGACGCAGTTGCAGATACCGATGTTTCGGAGTTATTGCTTTTCTTCAGCGTAGCGTACCGGGGAGGAGAAAGTTGTAAAACCAAAAACACAAACAAGGTAGGTACAAAGACACACATCCTAAATTTGTGCCTTCATGACTAACACCTACTATTCGCAGGCAAGAAAGCAAGTCGGCACGGATGGGAATACCATGCCTAAGACCAAAACCTTAAGGGCTAGTATGAATAAAAAAGGGTTGGATAATAATGCGGCAATAATATAAAAAATATACGCCCATGATTGCAAACAAAGCCGAAGACGCAGCTACAGACATCGATGTTTCGCTCCTCTTGTTCGTATAAGCACAAATAAAAGACAGACTTTATTTCCATGTTGAGCAGTCGTAAAGAGTAGATCGTAGTGTAGGCTCGCGTACTGCCACATATACATAGTGTTTATTTGTTGTGTGCAACTCTTAATTTATATAATTCATGATGACCAGGGGTGGTCGGGCTGGTAGTGGTGCAGATATAGATGTGGATGAAATGGCTCAAAAAATCGTAGACAAATTACTTGCATCTAATGCATTCAAGGAAAAGTTAGAATCCATCATAAATAATGCTGTTCGGGCTCAAATAGTTGAGATAACGAATGCATTTGAAGAAAAAGTAATTAATCTTCAGCAGCAGTTAGATGATAACAGGGCCAAAACAGAAGAAATACTAGACGCTCATGAACAATACACTAGAAAAAACTGCTTAAGAATTTTCGGTGTGCCAGAATCTGAAAATGAGAACACTGATGAAGTTGTGAATTCCTTATGCCAAAAAAATATGAATCTCCTTGCCGGAGTGCGCCATAGACGTGAGTCATAGGCTCAGAGGTAAAGATGGAATGCGTCCGATTATTGTAAAATTCATACAGAGTAGTACCAAAAACCTAATATTTAGCAACAAAAAGAAACTTAAAGGCTTATTTATCAAAGAGGATTTAACAAGACCACCTGTGTTGCTGGTAGGAGAAGCCGCCGAAAAATTTGGTTTCAAAAACCTATGAACACTAGAAGGAAATGTGTTCATAAAAAGAAATAACTCTATCTGTAAAGTGACAACCAGGAAAGAATTTTTGAAGTTGTAATCTCAAGGTGCAGTGCGCGATTGCTTATCTTCGTATACCACTCTTCTTTGTTGCGGTGATTACAGTGCGCGACCTCGTCGAATTAATATTTAATTTTGTGAATTCCCATAATTTACGTTATATCCTAGTCTTAGTTTTTTTCCTTTTATTGGATTTAGAGTTTCAGTTTAAAAGTTCACCATAATTCATAATTTAAATTAAGAATTTAATAATAATAAAAATATAACAGTGGTGTGTGATATAGAGGAATTAACCGTTTATATGGTAAGCACCTCAATTTTATTTCCATAACACAGATGAATATTCGCAGCATAAATAAAAATTATGACGAGTTTATGGTATTTCTTGAATTACTTTCTGTAAGCTTTGATATAATCATACTTACGGAAACTCGGCAAATTCAATCTAATTTAGACAGATATACTTTAGATGATTACTCAGTATATTATAGTCATGGAAACTTTAACCAAAATGATGGGGTACTTGTTTATATAAAAAATAGTTACCAACACAGTGTGGAGATAATTAAATTCAACTGCGGTGTATCTTGTATACGCCTTAAATGCGCAATGCAAGTGATATCGTACGGAATAACGGCCGCTTATTGTCCACCTATCAATTTTAATGAGTTTTTGAATGACCTTAGAATATAGATACCGCAATTGTTTTTGGAGCAGAGACGTGAGAAGAGTTGATTAGGAAGGTGGAGGATAGCATGGCTTTAGTAAAACAAAAATTAGATCTTGACAGTTTATCATAAATCTAAACAAAACAAAATTTAAATGCTTCTCTTTAACTCGGCTACAGAATTATCCAGTTACTGAAATAATTGTACATACATTGAATTGTATTGAGCAGAATAAAATGAACTGCCAATGCTCACATAAAATCTCCCCCACAAATAAAATAAAATATTTAGGAATTTATATTGATTCTAATCTAAAATGGAAATGCCATGTTGATGAGCTACTTGCAAAAATAAGGAAACCCATTTATAAATTTAAGTTTCTCAAAAATATTTTGGAACTAAATACAATTAAAATGGTCTATTTTGCTCTAGTTCAATCAATAATTGGTTACGGTATATTAGCTTGGGGTGGAATTGGAATTGCTA
The DNA here is from genome assembly GCA_958336395.1 of Ctenicera cuprea. Classification (NCBI taxonomy): domain Eukaryota; kingdom Metazoa; phylum Arthropoda; class Insecta; order Coleoptera; family Elateridae; genus Ctenicera; species Ctenicera cuprea. The sequence continues at coordinate 42,756,096 of OY284492.1, read as the reverse complement.
GCGGTCATATCTATAACTTGGAAACCCTACAGAAATTGATCATAAAAATAATATTTCATAAAGATTACTACTACCCCTCGGATCTATTATTTCAGGAAGCTAAACTTTTCACCATTCGACAACTTTTTTTAAAATCCATATCAATATTTACATTTAAACGTCAGTCTGCTACACATGACTATATTACCAGGAGTAAAGCGAACTATAATGTTATACTGCCTAAAACAACAAAAACATCTACACAGAAACATTCAAGTTATTTATGCTCAAAAGTATTCAATTTAGTTCCCTCATATATAAAACACTGTTTCAGTTTGAATACATTTAAAATAAAAATAAAATTTTGGATTAGAGAGTTACTTTCTGATTTTTATATGCACCTCAGTAATTCTACAATATAAAAAGTATATGCCGCGCGTACATGTATATTATATCTAATGGTATATGTTTAATTAACTGCCTCTATTAGGTAAGCTCTATCAATCGATATATGATGCTTGCTTTCCTCTGTGCCACTCACAAACCTATGGCTTATGTGGCCTATTACAATTTTATTTAAAATTAGCTATTTTTTTGTAATGTAGAGTATTCAAATAAATAAAATAAAAATAAATAATAATTTCAGAGCAGCTTTTCCCGTTCTTAGTGCAGAAAAATTTATCAGTGTAAACTAGAGGACATTTAAAATAGGATAGTAAACAAATTGGTGCTATTTGCAGCAAAATAATGCACTGGAACTAGTTACAATTTGCATAATTTTCATCAGCGTAATGTCTTATAAATACTATAATTTTATAATTAAAGAAAGATTTGTACGCTATTCTTCTTTGGAGTAACCGGATGTGTTGAAATTAAAATGTATTATATTCACATTGTAAATTTTTAAGAGCTTCATCATTATATACTCCGGTTTTTTTATTAGGCAGGCGAAACAGCACTACATAACTGTTTAATTTTTATCGCAAACATTTGTATTGTTGCTTGAAAACATGAAAATGCTTTGTGGAACATTTATTTCACGGCTTTTTTGAAACTGCACACCTACAAATCTGTCGTTGTATATAATTAAATAATTAAGAGTACTAAAATACTATACTTTGTAAATTAAAAACTTCTTAAGGGTGCTTCTGTACATACAAATCTAGGTGTGGGTGAAAGTCTTCGTTATAATGTTTTACACTGTTCTTATTTTATTTGTAGGACTGTATCACGCCTCTGCTGATTATGCCCATCCATGCAAATTATGTGGAAAATACTATAAGTACAGACGAAATTTAATAAAGCATATGCGATATGAGTGTAATCAACAAGGCAGCTTTGTCTGTAACATATGCGAGAGAACGTTTAAACAGAAAGGACATCTCAAGTATCATGTTATTCATTTACACAATAGTGTAGATCATTCATCACTGTTTTAGCGATAAACCTCAGAATTGTAATGCATTATGTCAATATTGTACTTAATAAATAAATATTTGAGTATTTGATTTAAATTTGAAAATTATTTTACATCTGTACATACTGTACTGTTATAGACCGTTTTACGTCATACTGCACTGTACTGTAAAACGCGTTATTACAGTACAGTAGCTTTTTACAGTACTCAATTCAAAGCCACCTTTGCAGAACAAATTTATTAACAAATTTATAAAAAATAATCAAGCAACTAAGAACATTTTGGTAAGGCAGAATTAAAATTAATAGATAGAGTATTAGTACCAAATTTCCGTTTTAAAAATTGTTTCAGTCTCGGGAATGTTGAAATGTCAATATTCTGAAACACGGTCAACATCGACTTTACCATGGAATATTTACTTCACAAAGAAGTACCACAATATTTTTTAGACTAGAAATGAAAGAAGTTGTAATACTAATATTTAAAATGCCAAAAAAACGTACCAAATCATACAAATATGCCAACATAACATCCTCATCAGTTTTTTCAGCATTATACAAGTTTTACCGCCGCCATTCTGTAAACACGTCATATTCTTTTTTATACTGCCCTTCCGACTTCACGGGAATAAGATTAGCCGTAGCTTCTTTAGATTTTCGCAAAATGTCTTCGGAATGCTTCTCATTCATTTTTAATTTATTGGCGAATGAAAAAAGTAAACAAACGAAGCGTCCCTAGTAACCCTCTAGCCATGACAACTAGCGGTTGTTTGTGTAAATTGGCGGAAGTTTGAATCAGATTCGGTTTATTACAATTTTTTTAAATTTTAGTTTCAGTATGAAGTAAAATGCGTTACGTCATTCGTCCGGTATCAGATATTACGTACTCATTGCGCAATAAAATTCGGACTCGGCTTTGCCACGTCCGAATTAATTACTCATTCGTACGTAATATCTGTGTTACCGGACTAATGACGTAAATAACTATTGTCGCTACCCATAGAAACGAAATAATCATGGAACGTCGATTTTTTTTTCTAAATATGCAGTTTGTCAGTTGAAAAATTATGTCAATTTATTTTCATCTTTTCCTATCCTAACTTCAAATATAGGAACAATATTTGCAAAAAAACACGTTTTTTAAATTTTAGGCTGTTTTTGATCGACGCATATTTGGTAGTATCTAACAAAATTGTTAACCATAGCTGAAACCTTCTTTGTGCGGTCTGAGGTCGATGCAATACTTCGCTACAGTTACCAGAAAAATTTATTTTACGATTTATTGTAAAATCTAATTAGGGATCGACATATATAAAAGATTCTGTTCTACAACAATATGATGTACGAGCAATTTCATTTCGACAGTTACACTATTTGCAAGAGTTTTTACGGAAAAATAAATACCTCTCCTTTGAACGATAATCCATATTATTGTAAAACATGTCGCCCATGCGATGCTACAAATACAATAGTTATTTTTCTACAGACGTCAAAAAATGATGACAGTTTTACATTCAGTATGCAAAATGTCACATTGGCGTAGTTTGTCTTGACGTGCTCGAGGCGGCAGCCGAGACAAAAATCATTCGAAAGCACCAATGAATTTTCGCGCACGAGTTGCATACCACATTTTTTCTACAGACTTACTGAAATAATGAAAAAAATTAATTAGAATCATAATAAAATACAAAAATAAAGATTTATTCTATCGCAATCTAGTTTTTTTTTGTTACTACGGAAACAAAATTTAACAAATATTGATATTTGTCAGTTATTTTTTCCTAAACAAGTTTGGTCGGCGTCCTTTTAAAAAAATGTTACCACTGTCATCATGCACGAAATATTTTTCGCTCTAGTGCGCGAAATACTTCGTGCACGTTGTCAAGATAAACAACTCCAATGTGACATTTTGCATACTGAGATTAACGTAAAAATGTCATAATTTTTTGACGTCTTTAGAAAAAAGTTATTTAAGTAGGGACATACGTCACGAAGGTAACACGCCAGGGACCTTTGTTTATCAAGTGTGCCAAATTATAATCTAACACATAACATTAGCAAAAAAATTACGGACACGACTTACGGTTTTTTATATACTTTTTTAAAAACATAATAAATACGCTGTATCGAGATGTTAGAAATGTTATTACAACATTCAGCAGTATTCTAAAACTCTCAAATATGCAAGGAGTCAGCGAGTAGGAACATGCTTTCCGTAAATTTGTTTCCTGAAATAATAACCGTGTATACATATAACGCGCCGCTTTTTTTCTTATTTTATCTGTGTGAATTGGATAATGTAAACAAAGAAGATAGGAGAGAGCATAATGTATATAATTAAAAGCTAAACAGTCCACAAGAAAGCTGAAAGTTTTTTTTTTAACAATTAAAACAAGTACTAACATTTTACAGTCGCAGTACTGCTCTGTCTGAATGCGCAATCTGATTTCTGAATGCCCGCTTATGTGACACAGATTTATATTTATTTATTTTTACTCGGAAGCATTTTATATTTTAATTGTTGGAAATAGTCGGCGGCGCCGACCTAGGCTTTGCAGTCAAACTTGCATTCACCAATCAGTTGTATAAACAATATAGTCATTTATTCATAATTTTAAAGACTCTAATTTTATATGCAGTCAACTTAATAAAATATAGCAAAACCCGTGGGCTACGACCCACACGTGTTTCTAACCTCTTTTAAAAAATATAAGTAAATTTTGAATCGTTTTGGCTATTTCTAGGCTTTTATGGCTAAAATTTAAATCCTTACGTCTAAATGTTCGTTTTATGGTTATTATGGTACTATTTTTATAAAAGTAAAAAATCAATTTCGTGGCGATTCAAACAAAATAAATTTTTGCATAGAAACCCGTGTTCTCGATGTCGGTAAAGTAGGCGTTCAATTCTATTAGAGCAACATTTTTGTTAGAAGCATAGAATATAAAATATATTTTATTCAACATTATTGCTAGTGGAATACGAAATGTTGAATACATTCCTTTGAAGTGGAAAGCTCTTTTTTACTTTATATAAATATATTAACTGATAGTATGTCATCGAAACGTTAAGGAAGTTTTATAGGCAAGCACTATAGACAAAAACAAGACAAAACTGTAAAGAATTGTTTTTCCTAAAATGCATAGTAAAGGGGCTAAAGAGTTTATTTTATTAAACCTCGACGTTTGAGTGCCACTATTGTTTTAAATTATTAAAAAAATAGTAGGTTGTTGTATATGGTATAATTTAAGCAACTGTCGTAAGTTGTTTTTTTATAAGTTTGAGCTTTACTTCGTTGAAGTTCATTTTAATTTATTGCAAATAAAACAATTCTTAACTTCAACAGGTTTTTTATTTTAGTTTTATACGTAGTTCAACGTGTTTACAGGTCATTGTCAAAGGCAAGATTAAAAGTAAACAGTTGGTGTTGCTATAGGAACAATAAATCGTTATAACTTGATTTTGGTTTTCTATATCTGCGTCCAGATGACTTGATTTCTCATTCCAAAACGTCCAATAACGGTGAATTTAAGAGATCAATTTGTTCATTCATTAAAGGTACATATTTTAAATGTTTGTGAATTTCAAATGCTTCTAGTATATTTAACTTACGTTTATCATCACAAAAGTGTAAACATTTTGTAGTGTTATTAGATGTCATTGAATGATTGTGTTCTAATAAGTGTTTAGCGTAGTTGGATTTACGGCGGTGTTTATACTTGTAACAACGTACGTGTTTCTCTTGTGAACCTAATACCAAAATTTCAAATTGTTTGTCCTATATAAACCGAATTTCAGTGCGAACAGTTTAATTTGTAGATGACTGATTTTAGTAAATTGTCTCTTTTTTCTTTAGCATTAAACAAAGTGTTTAAAATGCTTTTTGTTGTTTTCAAAATTATTTTACATTTATTTGTTTTGTTTAAAATTTTGGCAATTTTTTCTGATTTATTGCCAAAATATAGAACTGACGCGGATTTCATTTTATCTGATGAAGTAGTTGGATAAATTTTCTGAATAGGTAATTTATAATTTATCTCTTTAATTAGTGTATCAATAAATTGAGTATTATAACCATTATTGTATGCAATTTGTTTAAAAATCGAAATTTCTCTATTATAACTAATTTCACCCAAAGGAACCGTTAAAACGCTATGTATCATGGACCTGTATGCTGCTAATTTATGTGTTTTATGATGACAAGAATCGTGTGGTATTGTAATGTCTGTTTGTGTAGATTTTCTATAAACAGAACATTCAAGTTTATTGTTTAAATTAATTTTAATGTTATAATCTAAAAAGTTAATAGACCTATTTTGTTCAGTTTCTAGTGTAAATGTTATTTAACATACATTTACAACCACAAAGCAAGCTAGTTAGTGTCGATGTTTTTAGAAATACCTTCCCTGGGGTATGTATTCCGTTGTTAAATAATATTATTGTTAATAAAAATGTTGAATTAATAAAACGGATTGAGTTGATTCAATTATTTGAATCAAGCAAAGCTGAGATCCACTCTTTTGTGTAAAGATTTTCTGCATGCTTAATGATTGCTAATATTATACAGACTGAGTCAAGCTATACGCCTTTTTTTTTAGTGAGTTTATTATTAGGAATTTATTAAAAATTTTTGGTATGCATATGTTTCGAAGGGTGCTCTACAACTTGGCGCAGTCAGTTTTTTGATTGGACGTCAAATGTCAAAATAGCGATTTTCAACTGTTTATTTTTAAATGGAACGGTACGACTTTTTTTGGCTTAAACGATGCTGTATGATGTTTACAATATGATCCTTACTGAATTTTTCATAATTTTTACGATTCGGCTGTAAAATAAGCATTCATTATGTTAGTCTAGTAGGCCGGTACGTACGCACGCGTCACCATGTTTTTGCGTAAAATAAGTAAACTTTTGATGAAACAATTGCTTTTATGTAAACATTTCCACTTCTTCGAGTTTCTCGTTGGATAAAAACTAATTAGTTTTTTATTTAAATTTTGTTTAGTTTATAATCTTATAGTTTTCATTCGATGTTATCCTAATATTGAAGTAACTATTATTTAATGTAATCTAAATTTTTCTGTTTTTGTATGTTTATTAATAATTATAATGATTTTACTATGCATACTGACAGCCATTAAATCGTTTTTGCAAATACATCAAAGTACGTTCCGTAGGTCTCGGCCTACTAGACTATCATAATAAATGCATATTTTACGGCTGAATCGTGAAAATTGGGAAAAATGCAGTAAGGGTCATATTGTAAACATCATACAGCATCGTTTAAGCCAAAGAAAGTCGTACCGTTCCATTTAAAAATAAACAGTTGAAAATCGCTATTTTGACATTTGACGTCCAATCAAAAACCTAACTGCGCCAAGTTGTAGAGCACCCTTCGAAACATATGCACACCAAAAATTTTTAAGAAATTCCTAATAATAAACTCACTAAAAAAAAAGGCGTATAGCTTGACTCAGCCAGTATAACAAAAATGAAGTACCTACTACATTATATGTTAAATTACAAGTTACTGGTGATTTTCTATCCAAATGTGTGTTACAGACAGTAATTATCTGCATTTGTTTCAGAAACAGGTTTCGTTTGTACGCGATGTGGTAAAGTTTACAAAAGGAGGATATCTTTGACTCGTCATGTAAGATACGAATGCCAAAAAGAAGGAAAATTTTCCTGCTCTGCTTGTCATAAAACATTCAAACATAGGCATCATTTGCGAACACATCAGATGAGGCATGTACCATCAGCGCAGCAGTTTGCAAACCGTTAGTATCACATGAAACACTTTATTTCGTTTTGCTATAAATGTTAGTTTTTTATTGACATGACGTTTCATATGTTCTAATAAAGTAATATTAAATTGTATTTACGTCTCTGTTTATTTAGACTTCTACCAAGGCTCTACTAAATAATTAAATTTAACGTTGATAGAAACAAGTGCGTTACTATAGATCTACTTCTGTTGCCGTTAATTTTTGAAGTAGTAGCTATAAATAATTACGTTGTTAATAAAATTTTATATTTTAGGAAAACAGTATCAGTGTGCACATTGTAATAAGATGTACCGAAGCCGTGATTCGTTAACTCGTCATTTTAGAATTGAATGCAAAAGAAGTGTATAAATCGTCACCAGAAAACACAAAACTTTGTAATATTTCACCTAAGAAAAAGTTGAATTATTGTACGTTAGTCCAATAAATTGCTGTAAAAATCTTTTAAAACTTATGCAATTTTTCTGCGAGTAATGTTCTAGATTTTGTAATGGTAGTGGTTTGGTTTTAGTACCAGAAGTGTCATAAAATATACAAACTGCAGACTACATACACACTACTTAAGTCGTAGCATGTTTTAATACAATAAGGTTGGAAAATTTGCTTGTGTCACTTGCATTAAATTGTTCAAACATAGATTTGCTCTGCAGAAGTACGATATAATTCATTGGTTTCAATAAATTAGTCTCGTACTGTTTCCTAGTTTTTTTTCAAGAACCTTTAGTCTTTGCGTTGTTAAGTAGAAATAAAATTTGATAAATGCTGCGAAGTGTTTATTTTTATATTATGATTCGGAAACATTAAATTGATCGTACTTTCTTCTATATATTAAATATCTAATTGTCTCTCCACAACACGACGACAAGCTCTTACATCTAGGCACATCTTTCTTATTATTATTTTTAGCGAATGTTTATGTCGCGCGGCACATAGCAAAATGTCTGGTATTTAATGTTTTATTTCTTAATTTACTGATTAATTAACTATTATTAAATTTTGTTCTGACTCTCAACTTTTTCAGATCAAACAATTTTTGAAGAAAAATGGTGTGGCGTTTATATCTACACTTCATAAACTAGGTAGTCATTTACAACATCACAAGCTGCATTTCCTACAGTACAATTTTACAATTTACAATTTTTGGTACATTTACTTTAATGATTAGGTATTTGATGGTTAGACACAGCGTGCGAAAAACACACTGCAACTGCATTACGACTCGCGTTGCATTTTATTCAGTTGTGCTACGTAAGACACAAATCTATGTATGGAAGCTGAATATATGAGTAAGTAAAAGCACCAATTGGGCAAACAAATATTGAAGAATTGCATTACATTACAAACGATTTTTTCTCATATATTTGAAAAAAATACAGCCACCTCGAGGTTAGCTGTTATTATGTTATTATGCTCATGTTTTAAAATAAATAGGCTAACAATTAATAAACAGATACTAAACTTGAGTTAAAGATTTGGAGCTAAAGTTGCAATAACAAATGCGCAAGGAAAGAAATGCTGTCTTTACACAGCGATGGCTGTAATTCTATATAGTAAATTGGGATCCCTTCGATCTGTCTCAAGTTAAGAGGATTGGCGCTGCGGCTGAGATCATACTTTTTATATGCGAATAGTAATTCGCATTTAAAACGTATATCACAGCTGCAGCCCCAATCCTCTTAAGTTGAGACAGGTCGAAGGGATCTCAATTTATTGTGTAGAATTACAACCATCGCTATATAATTTATAACGGTAGGACTTTGATCCGCGCACCGCTGCAATACCTACTTAGTTAGCCTATTTATTATTTAAAAAAAGCAAAAATTGTTAGGCGTAGCCCATGGGTTCCGTTATTTTTTTAATAAAGTTACTACATCTAATCTTTGTAGAAAATACAAATTCCTGCTTATGTTTATCGTTATAGTTACTATGGATATAAGTGTACTTAAAGAGTCAAAAACAAATAAATACAAAATTATTTTAAATTAATATAAAGATTTAATCCGAAGTGTTTTTCAGAAAGAATCTTTCACTGCCAACAGTGTAACAGAGTTTACAGAAGATCTGATTCTTTGAATCGTCACCTTCGAAATGAATGCAAGAAAGCAGGAAGATATGCTTGTTCTGTATGCAAGAGATTGTTTAAGCACAGATATAATATGAAATCTCACGAAAGAAGACATTTTTGTCAGCAGTGAAAAGTAACTCTCTTTGATTATTATTAGTTTTTGGATCTGCAAAATATAAGTTGGTACTTTAAAATAAAAGGTGTAATATTATTAATTAATGTAACACATTTAAATATTTTGAATGTTTTAAAGTCATACGTTCATGTCCTGTATACTGTATGTATATTTTTTGTTGTAGTGGAGATTCCACCTTATACTTGCTTTCGTTGTGGAAGACGCTACATGTACATGAGTAATTTAACAAGACATCGGCGTTTAGAATGTGGGGTAGCTGGAAGGTACGAGTGTCAAGTTTGTCGAAAGAAATTTAAACATAAACATCATCTTATACATCATTGCAGTAATGTTCATCCTAACGGTTAAATACCTTTCTTAAAAAGATTTATTAATTGTGAAAAGTTAGGAAACGTTAGAAAAAAACAATTAATTTATTATTATTTACAATTAATAGATGTGATAAGTGTTAGGTAGAATCTTTGTATCATATCGTTTGTGATGTACCATATTTGAAATATTATTGTCTAAATAAAAAATCGTAAATATGTATGTCTATGTTGGATTAAATAAACACATCTCTATGATGGCTTTGAAGATTTTGCATTTATCATTATTACAAAAGTTTGAACATTTTATGTACACACATTTCTATTTGAAAATAAGTGTTGCAACGTTAGTTGGCTATTTCGCTAAATTAATTTCTCAAGACCTACCAAAAGAATTGTTTACTTGCCCGAAATGTTTTAAAAAGTATTAAAACAAAGGCAACCTAAATTTACATTTAAAAAATGAACGCAGAGTTCTAAGCTTCAGTGTCCATTTTGCGACCACAGGATGCACAGGAAATACAATTTGAAACATCATGTTGAGGTTATTCGCAAGAAATGAGTGTAAAATATTATTAATGCTAATTATTAGTAGCACTTCATAAATATACGACATGCAATTTACAAAACATGTAGTTAAATAGGGACTGGAATTGTCAAAAATAAATGCATTTAACTCAGAGTGGTTTTTATTAAATCTTTTATTGCTTTTATTATAAATTGTGTGAAAATGATCGTTATGAAATTAATAAGTATTTTGTTTTAGGTTATATCTATAGTGAAAACCAAAACGATACCACGATTCTGTGTCCTAAATGTAGTAAACCCTACAAAAATCGGAATTCATTAAACGTTCACATTTCTCGAGATTGCGGAAAAGGAAAGGATTTTGTATGCGCTGTCTGCTTCACTCAGTACAAACGGAGATATGAATTACGACATCATATGGAAAAGAAGCACGAAATAGTAATGGAGTGAAAATTTTTACCATCCATTTTGTTTCTTATTGTTATTTAAATAAAGTATGTAATTAAGATGAATTTTTTTAAAATTTACTTGTACTTATTAGTTATTACTGGTTTGAGTAACCTCAATTTAAATCATATACGACTGTATGTGTTCCTTACTAGACCATGTTGCATATTGGCAACAACAACTTTATTATTATTGGTTAATTTACTGATTAGGAAGATAAGTATTTTAAATCTGATTGGGACTTAATATAATAATATTAATGTTTTTTTTGCAGAGCCTTACCGTGACAATGAAGGAAACGAGAAACACGTTTGCAATCAGTGCAATAAACAGTACAAGAATAGAAATTCGTTACGTGTACACTTCAGCCAGGATTGCGGCAAGCAAAAGCGATTTACTTGCTTAGTATGTTCCCACTGCTTTAAACGGAAATATGACTTGAAAATGCACTTTGCAGCGAAACACTCAAATATGGCTTTCACTCCATAGCTTTTTTAAATTCTTCTATAATTTATAATAATAAATCAGAACGTCCGACTTTACTTATGTTAATACTTTATTTTCTTGCTCCATACAGTTCACACATGTATACAAAAAAATTAGACATTTCTTCACACTTTCAATTTTATGTGTATATACGTCCACTAATAATCGAATTAACTTCATGTTACTACTAACAATACTTAACAGTCAGTAGATTTAATTGAGATCTCAGATAATAATCTTAAGGCTTCCTTTCAGAATATTGTTTGGAAAATGATGACGACAACACGAGATATATCTGCACGCAATGTAATAAAGAGTATAAGAACAAAAATTCACTTCGTGTGCATCAGACGCAAGACTGCGGAAAACAAAGACGTTTTACCTGCGCTACTTGCTCTTATAGTACTAAACGAAATTATTGCTTAAAGTTGCACATTAAAGCAAAACACTCTAAAAAGTAGTAGTTCACCTAGTTTCATGCTATCACATTTTGTTCTGTAAAAATAATTCAAGTACATATATTCAGTGAAGTTTATAATCTTATTGTAAATAAACAATGTAATTGATAGTTGTTAGTGTTCGCCATTGAAGGTTTTGTATTTGAATTTCAAAGAATTTACTTGTTTCTAAATATGTATGTAACAATAAAGAAGGAGACGTTAAATCAAATCTTTTATTACGAGCACAAAAATGGAAAATACGAGCTTTATAAGAAGAAGGTAAACTTAAGACTACTTAACTTTTTTAGAATACTACTGGCGTTGACAAACTCTTAGCATTCTTAAATGATATAAGCAGTGTTGCTCTTATTAAATTTTAAGGCATTACTGTATCATGTTGTTTGTTTCAGGGGGCGTTTCAAAAATTTGTAAGAATTTTAAATTTTCTTTTTGTTTGTAGGATTGCTGCCTTGTAACGTTTGTGGTCAAAATTATACAAAGCTATCGCTTTATCGTCATCAGAAGCACTGTGGAAAGCCACTTATTTATAAATGTGTGGCTGAAGCTTGTCTCTATCAAACAAATTTAAAATCTAATTATAGGCGACATATGGTAACTAAACATAAACTAATTTAATAATTGCCATTCCTGTTAGTTCAAACGCTAGTTTAAATGTAAATATACGTATAAACATCCCAATCTGCATTTCTCTATTATCTTGGATAGTTTCTTGTTTAAAAGAAGCTATGCTTTGTAGGTAGTAGGCACATACGAGGATCGTTCGAAATGTACGTGGCCGAAGACAGATTCGGCGGAATTTTCATTACCAAATTTTTCAGAACCATCTTTTCTTAGGTTAAATATGACAGTATAGAGCGATCTGTCAATTAGTTTGTGTTTGCAGTGCGCCAAAGTGACCGTCTCGCGTGATTTCGTAAATAATGGAAAAAACTGAGTTGCGAGTAGTGATAAAGTACTTTCATTTGAAAGGCTTAACACCTCGTCGTGTGAGCACAAAGGACGAACCCCGCAGTAGACGCCCAAAAACGGCTACTAACCCGGATATGATTGAAAAAGTCCTCCGTATCGTATTGGATGACCGTCGAGTAAAAGTGCGCGAGATAGCAGACATAGTGGGCATCTCAAATGACAGTGTGCACAGAATTTTAACTGAAGAATTGGAAATGAAAAAATACTCCGCGCTTTGGGTGCCGCGTTTGCTCACACCGGAGCAAAAACTGAATCGTTTGATTGTTTCTTGCGACCTTTTGGCACGTTTTCGCCGCAATCCGAAAGAGTTTTTGCGCCTTTTCATAACCGTCTAGAAACCTGGGTCCACCATTACACTCTCGAAACCAAGGAACAGTGCAAACAATGGACACACAAAGGTTCTCCGCCACCGAAGAAGCAAAAACGGTTTTGTCAGCAGGTTATGGCAACTGTATTTTGGGACTTTGATGGAATTATCTTCATCGACTACTTCGAAAAGGGAAAAACTATAAATGGCGAGTATGATGCTAATTTGTTGCAGCAATTTAGCGACAAAATCAAAGAGAAACGGCCTCATTTGGCGAAAAAGAAGGCGAATTTCCATTAAGATAACGCACCTGTACACACGTCTGCAATCGGCATGGCCAAAATTCATGAAGTGTGATTCGAATTACTGCCTCATTCGCCTTATTCGCCAGATTTGGCTCCCAGCGAGTTTTGTCTATTTCTAAACCTGAAAAAATGGCTCGGCGGTAAAAGATTTTCATCCAATTCCGAGGTAATCGCTGCTGTAAATAGCTATTTTGAGGACTTGGGTTCATCAACCTACAAAGACGGCATTGCTGCTTTAGAGCATCGTTGGAATAAGTGCGTTGAGCGAGCGAGCAGGAGACTATATTGAAAAATAAAATGATTTTTTGCCCAAAAAACTTTTCGTTTTTAAGCCACGTACATTTCGAACGATCCTCGTATTATATCTAGCTATCAATTCTTCGTTACATTACTAAACAATTATTTGTCGTTTAGTAAAAAAGCAAAAATTATATAAGATTTTCTGTCGGCACATAATCTTCACTCCACCCAAACATTTCTATTGATTTCTTGTAATAATAATTAGATACTTCGTCGCTACTCAGACAATTATGCGTGAAAAGATCGTTTATCAAGTGTACATAATAATCTATATCCTAGTCTGCAATGGAACAAACTTACATGTAAATATGATTTTAATGTAAACCTTTCTTATAATAGTAAATGGCTGAGTATCCTAATACGATCGATGCAAGACCGAAAATGTGATCAATTCTGATAATCTCAAAATTCTATCTCATTATTTTCAGAATTGCACCCCTGCAACAACTGCGGAAGACCATATCCAAAAGTACCATTATATTATCATAAGAAACACTGTGGAATAGCACCGCATTTGAGATGCTCCATCGAATTCTGTCCGTATAAAACCAACATAAAGGCAAATTTAAAACGTCACTTGATTAGGAAGCATAAAATACTGCTGGAACCATAATTTTCGAGAAGTAATTTGGCTACATAATCTTGATATTGTATGAATAATGTAACAGATGAAATTTGTTTATTGGTTTTTGAAATATTACCTTTTTATATATTTTTTTCCGATAATAATATGACAATGCTAGAAAATGCACATTTAATAGAAAGTAGTCACTGTTGTATGTACACAATTATTGGGAATTTTTTTTCCAAACGGTATAAAGACAAAACGGATATCAATGTGTTTTATTACTAATTTTGTAAATAACCAATTGGCTCAAAATTGTATACAATATTAAACTACCCAAAATTAACACAATGTCGCAAACCCTTTGATTTATTATAATTTTATTTTGACTTGAAAAGCCTTCTTTAAAAATTTTAATGTGCAATGTGAACTGCTAAATTTCAACTAGGTTCGTCTTATACATATAAGGTGTAGCAACGTTAAAATATGTATACTATTAGTAAACTTTTTATCTAGAAAGATTTTGTTACAGTTTGATTTCTTCTAGGTCGCTTTAGTTGTTCAAAATGCCAGAGACATTATAAACGAAAAAATCATTTGCAAAGACATCTTCGCTACGAGTGCGGAAAACTGGGTAAATTCAAATGCTACTTGTGTTCGTACACATGTAAACGGCCCGAATACCTTCGAAGCCACTTACAATCAAAGAAACACAACTAATTCACAGTTTAAAAAGAAATAATTTGTAGTAATTGTAGTTTATTTTGAATAAAGCTTTGGTGACAGGTATAAAACAAATATTGGTGAAGGGAAAAATTTTAATAATTGTCTATAATTGTTATTGTGAAATGTTATTTATGTTATGAAAAATAAATTTATCCGAGTTACTATTTTCAACTTTGGTTAAATCTACAACCTCAACGTATTACAATAAATATTCCACTTACATTGTAACGGCCAACGGCAACCGTTTACTTTCAGGTTCTTGACCAATTAGACCCTGACTGGCCGCGATAACTCTTTTTTTAGGAAGCTCCGGTGTTATCGGTGGTATATAACTATAGCAACACGTCAACAAAAATTTTATTTTGCATTTAATAATTAAATAACGCATTTGTACGATAGTACATAACAACTAATTATACTAAATAATGATTTAACTTTTTGTTCGCTGAATATTCTAAAAACTACCACTCGTGAATTAAAAAATTATCTTTAATTCTGTCTCTCATTGACGAACTCCATTGTGTTGGTGCACGGTAATATCACTTGTCCTTCGTACTCGTGGTATTGCCTAGCAGCAGCACAATTTCGTTGTCAATGAAGCGACAGAATTATCGATAACTTTTAATTCACGAGTGGTATTGCTGTTGATAAGTATCGAAGTCATGAAATGTAACCATATTTATAATGTTTTTGTTTTTAGGGATGTCTATTTGTGGTATTAATTACTTAAAGTATTTAAACTCTGAAGTATTGGCTGGAATGAAATATTACTGTAATCAGTGTGGGCGATCGTATAAACACAAACATCACCTCAGTCGACACATGAAACATGAATGTGGAGTTGATGCTCAGTTTGAGTGCAAAAAATGTAAACGAAAATTTAAACTAAAACATAATTTAGTGGCCCATGAACGTATGGTCTGTAAATATAAATAGGAACATTTTCACCTCGTACTTATATTTTGTGATTAGTTAATAGTATTCTGTATCATTATTGTAAATGTATTAAATTGGTTTATGCATTTGTAAATACTAAAATTGCAGTCATGTAATACACTAATTACTTACTGAAGTGTAGGACGGGAATTTTCATATCACCATCTATAACTACTATAACGTTACCAGTAATCAATTGAAAAGGGTCGGTTTACGCTGGATTTTCACTCTACTTGGGTCATATTCATGCGTTACACTCGGCAGGTACGGTAAAAGGAATATATAAAGAAAGAGTGCACAGTATTAGCATTTTGACTTACGACTCTTTAGATTCTAACTTACGGCGTGGACGCCTCCCGTGACCTGGACGCCATTCTGTTATCACCTTCGGTCATCAAGTTCGAAGATGTGGAAATAATTCAAGAATGCTTTTTTTTGCTTAACCCTTTTATTGCATCAAAATTAAGGCTCTAAGTTTTCGATTTCAGCCAAGCCCTGCAACCCTTCTAGATTTTAAGAAATTGGCGCAAAAAATTAGTGTTATCAAAATGGGTCGTTTTTGGTGCACGCAACCTCAATAGTAGTTCTTAGACTAATAAAATCTCCTACAACACTAAAACAAAAATAATATCCTAGCTCAAACAGTTTTCGAGATATGGGCTCTCAAAGGTGACCTTTCTTTTTGGAAATTTTTGGCCAAAAACGTACTTTTCAGATTTTATGAAATTGCTTATTTTGTGATTATCCTAAGAAAAAGTGATCTAGGGATGAGTGAAAGTAGACTTAATTCTCTGTAAATCTAAAAAAAAACTTTTCTCTAACCTTAATAGGTCTGAAGTTGTGACATCTCAAAGTTTACCATTTTGATGCTTTTCTGGCATACATGAAGTTTTTTGGAAATAGGTCTTTTCCAGGACATCCCATGTAAAAATTTCTTACTACTGGATAAAAAGTATATAAAATTTCTTACAAAACTGTCAAAAGAGAATGTCCTAACTCAAACACTTGACGATATATGGCTCCTCGAAGTTTACCCTTTTTTGTATTTTTTTGACCAAAAAACGTACTCTTCAGTTTTTTTTTGGAAATTGGGTAAATTTTAAGAGACCATATCTCGAAAACTCTTTAAGCTAGGACATTATGTTTTTTTTTAGTTTTGTAGGTAATTTTATATACGTTTATTCATTTTCGAACAACTTTTGACATTGGATGCACTGAAAGAGAGGTATTCCAAAAAACTTGGGCTATGTAAAATTGCACCAAAAAAGCATCCAAATGGTCAACTTTGGGAGGTCATCACTTCGGGTCTATTCAGGTTAAAGGAATGTTTTTTTAGATTTACAAAGAATTAAGTCTGCTTTCACACAGCTGTGGGCCACTTTTTCGTCGAATAAACAAGAAATAAACAATTTCATAAAATCTGGAAAGTACGTTTTTTGGCCATAAATCCCAAAGTTTTGCGATTTATACTTAGAAACTGTTTAAACTAGGACATTACTTTTTTCTCAGGTTTATGTAAAATGTGACATACTTTTATTTACCTCAGGACTACTATTGAGATGGGGTGCACGGATTTTGAAATAGCTGGTTTTTGATTTGCTGATTTTTTGCACTTATTTTTTAAAATTTATATGGATTGCAGGGCTCAGTCGAAATCAAAAAATTGGCATTTTTGTAATTGCAAAATAAAAAGTTTGGGCAAAAAAATCCATTCCT
This sequence comes from Ctenicera cuprea, assembly GCA_958336395.1. Taxonomy (NCBI): domain Eukaryota; kingdom Metazoa; phylum Arthropoda; class Insecta; order Coleoptera; family Elateridae; genus Ctenicera; species Ctenicera cuprea. Next base: position 42,738,660 of record OY284492.1, on the reverse strand, counting down.
AAGTTATTTTCACATATAATGGATTTTTTTAAAGTAATTACTGGCGTATTCTGGCTTGGAGCTTGTGTTTTACAGTTATTTTTCTGAAACAATCTCTTGTGCTATTATAATCAAGTTCGACGCAGGTAAAATACATATTATATAAATTAAAGCTTTACACCATCAAACACTAGTAATTAATACCTACATAAAACAATGTAGAAGTATTCCAACAATAGACTATCGCTCAGTAAATGTTTATACATAATATGTAATTTGCATCGCTATATAATTGCATGTTTTTCCAAAAACATTGGTATTTTCAACTGTACTGTTAAAAGTGGTTGTAGTTTTCAGGGACATCAATTTCGAGCAAGATGAGAATGGTCGGTTTGTGTGTGTTCAATGCAGAGCTTCGTATAAGCAGAAAGGACATTTAGTCAGACATCTTAAGTTTGAATGCGGCGTCGAGCCCCAGTTTCAGTGTCGAGTCTGCTTCAGGAAATTTAAACACAAAAGCAATATGAAGGCTCATTTTGTACTGGTGCACCCAAAACGCTAATTGCTATAATCTGATGTACTTGAAGACAAATAAACTTAATTCTTTGAGTAATTGCATTTATTATTTATAACAAAATTACGTTATATTAACAAATATTTTGTGGTAAATTTTTTTAACTTGGCATTGGAGGTCTTATATTTTTCATTCAGGTTCGATTTAAGGAAACTCCTGTAAAAGATAATATATTTATTTATAAAAGTATTGTGTAACGTAATATGATAATTAAAGCAATAAAATTTAAATTGTTTTCATGGAATTCATTGAGTAATCGCTTTTTACTGTAACACAATTTTTTATTAGTTATAAAATATGAAATATGATGAAAACGAATATATCCAATAGTTTACTTGTTTTAATGTATTATTTGTAGAGTAAGTAAGGCAAGGTAGTACAGTGGTCAGTGTTGGGTAGTATCTAGATACATGTTGTAATGATGCAGTATTTATTTTAACAATAAAATGTTTCTAAATTTAGTTTCACAAAAGCCGGCAGTTCATTCTACGCGTGACCTCGAGTTGTACGTAGAGGAGTGAGGCTAGGTCGCCGCTCCAAAATTTAGTATAGAGCATTTATTTAGAATATATTCTCAATACCCATTATACGAGTTCCTTGTAAAAGCAGATTTTATGCAGTGGCAAACACAGTTCTGTTCAACAATTAAACAGTTCAACAGTTCTTTTCCAAGACTCGACTCCAGGTTAGGACAAGCAGGACAACCAGGCGAGGTAACAGATTCTATGAGGTATACTTAGTAATATTGGAGTCAATCTGGTGATTTTTGCATTCATTTTTATTGTATTGTTTATTCTGTTCCACCTCTTTCTTTTCATTTTTAGTATGTTGCAGCCCTTTGACATGAGGCAGGCCCAGACGAAAGCTACTAGGCAGATCTTCTTTTTCTCTTAATACTAGTTTGTCGCAGCCTTTTGATACGAGGCAGGTTTCTTGTTTTTTGGTTTCTGACTGTCGTGGACGTGAGTTTCGAGGCAGTACTTTTCTCTCTCTTATATTCGACACAATACCGTTTGTTCGCCGTACCTTTGAATTTTAAGTTCATTAATATTTACACTAGAACGTCGCACTGTTACTTAGTTAGTTATTTGCTACCGTGGACTACTGTATCTTGATTGGTACTGTATGCTACCGGTTGCTACCATAGACTACTGTATCTAAGTTGCTGTCGTGGACTACTTCTTCTTAGTAGTTACCGTTTGCTATCGTAAGTTGCTTGATACCGTATTGTATCTGCTACTGTTTGTCACCGTATTGCTACCGCACTGTTTCTCTATTTTGCCTGTCCTATATTGCTTCCGCATTTTACTTTTGTATATATTTTGCTTTGCTTCGCTTGCAATACCTTTTGTTTTTAGTGTAATTGATTTTTTAACAGTTCCTGTAAATAAACATGCGGCTTTATTTTAACAATGTATGGTTTCACGGTGTAGCTGTTTTGCTAATTAATTTTTTATGAGAACGAACAGTTTTCGTAAGTAAAGCTATTTATGCCTCTGGAGACCGTCATATTTACTGCAAGTACTCAGGTCTTCAACTGAGTATGAGAGAACCGTCACGACTAATGGGGAAAACCTTCCTTAAAAGTGCCGGCACACTAGAGAAAAGCCTTCCGCAAAAGTGTAATCCTACTAGAGAAAAGCCCTCGCTCAGGGAAACCCGTTTGAAGAGTAAACTCTATTATAAAATCTGGCGCCTGAGCATTTCACCCATGTTGTACGCTCAAGCCAACGTACAATCCCACCCGCAACGGCCGCAACACCGACCCCGTAACAAATAAACGTCACAATGTATCTAGATACTATTATAAAAATGTATCTTGTATCTGAATTTAGATCCATTTTTTTAATTAAACAGTAAAAGATCTAAAGATGCATTGAAGATATTCATTTGCTTCTGCTTTTCAATTTTTTTTAAATTCAAGTGATTAATTTTACGAGAAAAACCTAAATACGACTTAAAGCAAGTAGTAGCGTCAAACTCCCACAACTGGCTGGATATAAAAATTACACACACATGTTGTTTTGAGTATTTCTTTTTTACTCCACCCAACGGGTGGTTTCAAAGTCTCACTAACCGACGCGACGAGTGAGGCATGTCCAGACATATTTTAATTTAATACCTATTAAATAAACAAGCGTTGTAAATATTGAGCATTTCTTTCAATTCATTGAAACTCTTACTATATTTGCTTAATCCTATATTAAAATTTTTTTATTTAAAATCGATTTTTATTATTTACTTTATTAAATTGCGGAATAAAAAGTATCTTGCCCAACACTGACAGTGGTTCATCATTTGCAAAGATAGACCGCATGCTCATTTAATTAGTTTTTTCTGCAGACGTCAAAAAATGATGACATTTTTGCATTAATCTCAGTATGTAAAATGTCACATTGGAGTTGTTTATCTTGGCAACGTGCACGAAGTATTTCGCGCACTAGAGCTAAAAATATTTCGTGCATGGTGACATTTAAAAATAGGTTTTTTAAGAAGGACGCCGACCAAACTTGTTTAGGAAAAAATAACTGAAAATAGCAATATTTGTTAAATTTTGTTTCTGTAGTAACAAAGAAACAGACTAGATTGCAATAGAATAAATCCTTATTTTTGTATTTTATTATGAGATTACTTAATTTTTTCATTATTTTAGTAAGTCTGTAGAAAAAATGCTGTATGCAACTCGTGCGCGAAATTTCTTTGGTGCTTTTGAATGATTTTGTCTCGGCTACCGCCCTGACAAAAAACTTTCATTCTCAAGCAGCAAAGTATAATTTCGCGCACTAGATACATACATGACTATTGTTTAGAGGTATGTCATAGCAAACCACTAAAACACGTTGTTTTGAGTAATGGTGATAATATTATCTGCTGCAAAACTAATACTAGACGTTTTCTATAAAAGTGTTTCTTTCAGGTTCCTTACAAAAAATCGCTGTTGGACATAGGTGTAAAAAATGCAGCAAGGTCTATAAACATCATTCATCTTTATGGAAACATCTAAAATTCGAATGTGGAAAATATCCGAAATTCTTTTGTATAGTGGATGGTTGTGATTATAAGGCCAAGCGAAAAGATCATTTAAAGAAACATTACCTGCATTCTCATACACATAGAACCTGAGTTGGTGTTAATAATATTTATTGCTCAGAATTTTTTCGCCAAATTAGTGCAGTATGAATATTATTTATAGTGTTTTCATTAATTTGCATATTGAGGATACGGTTTTAAAACAAACATAATCAGTATCATTTAACTGTTTTTGTTTATAGCTTTACCATAAACATTATTAAAATACTAGAAAAATGTAGCGAAATGTAAACTGTGCACATATGAATTAAAGTAGAGAACAATACTGGAAGAGTTTCAATGTTCTTGCATGTTGCTCTTCTTAATGCCAAAAATAAAGCTTGCTGGTACAATGGTAGTGCCTAATACGTTAAATTAAAAAAAAGCACTACCACTAATGTATTTTGTTACCGATAATTTTATAACCTTTATGCTTTTATCATCTGTCTATTTTAGGAAGAAAATGTGAAATGTACTCTTTGAAAACATAAACTACATGTAAAAACATGAGCAGTAGTTCATTCTAAGAAGTTACTTCTTAATAAAAGAATCAATTGTTATACAAAAGGTTTTTTTTATATTTAATAAAGTATGGAAGTCCATACAAATGACTCAGGTCGATAAGAAAAGAAATGTGTGTCGAGCACAGAAGCTCTAAGTAAAAGTTCTTAACGTGTTCTAACTGAAAGTATTTTTTGAATTATATGATTTAATAGAAATCGAAAACGATTACATTTACAAACTTGGTGTTCAAGTCGACTTCAAAATGTTAATTCGGAAAATCAAAACATGGATGGTCCTTTGCATAAAAGAGAAACTGAAATGCTGCAGTGAATGCAATTGTAAAGATTGTAACAATAGATTAGTAAGTTGACTCGAAGATCCTGGTTCAGAAAAAGAGACAAATTTATTAATTGACATTGTTTTTATATTACATCACATACATGTATTTTTTCTTTCCATGTTTTATTAATAATTAAAGAAAATGTACAACTATAAATTTATTTTTATATAAAGCTTCAACCATTATTAGGGTTTTGGAATATGCTGTGTTGTGTTTTACGTCCCTACGCCTACCTTTGGCGTGGCACACCAAAAGCAGAAAAAGTAGAAACCTCAGTGCTTGGTGTGCCGATGAAAAATTCATTCCATTAAAATGACGGCCATGTAATATTTTTTTTGCTTTAAAATATTTCTCAAAGTTTATTCTTAATTTTGTTCCCTGCATGTATACGTTAAAATTTACAAATAAAGAAGTTTGTCGCTTAATAAAATTTTCACTTCATCTAAAGCAAAAAGTTATATTAGTAATGCAAAACATAATATTTTGTTTGGAAATTAAAATCATAGACATTGCTGATGCATCTGCTTTTAAACAAAGCAAATCCAATTGATATTCTAAGTACTTCACGAGATATACCTAACGTTGTATATGTTAAAAAAAACGCTTAATTTGAATATTGCCGATTTGGGCATTTTTTAATAATAAAACAATTTGGTACCGGTCAAAACTGCCGTAAGTGGCTATTTTATATAGCAAATAACGTACTTAATAAGAATATGTCGGTATTATCTGGTTCTACACAGTAACAAAATTTTGATAACGAAGCGACTTTAAGTTTCATCAATTTTTGATTTATTTTTATATAGAAATGTTATTAATGTTTCAAATGTCAATATTTAACTTGAAAATAATATTTTTCTTTGTTTTCTAGAAAGGAAATACAATTCGAAAGTAATTCAATCTTACATAAATATATTATAATTCATATCTTTTGCATGATACGCTGTACATTTGCTTCCTATATAAGCAAAGCAACAAAATACACTCGTTCGGAGGTGTGTGTGTCTGTGATGGCAAAACTGAACATTGACCGCTTTAGTTTGCATATAGGCGACCTTACTTCTGTTCCATCACTTCAGTTATAGCATTTGCGTGGTTACTTCTGTCGGAAAAGAACTTTTAGTTTCAAAAATAAAGTAGTAGAGTGTATAGACCACTGAACAGCTAAGGGTATCTTTAACAGCTGGAATCGAATAATTTATTTCCCGAACTCTACAAATTCCCTGTGCCAAAGAGTGATCTCGTAACTATTGCCAATATTAAAAAAGAACCCATACCTTACCATATGTATGCGTTACTCACTGAAAGTAAATAATCTGTTTGACTGTTTAATAATCGTTTTATCCAAACATGCCAGTGTTTTTACCGACAATCAATGTATATAAAGGAGTAGAAAAACTGTTTAGTTTTTATAAGAACCGTTTAGAAATGCAAATACACATTTTGACCGTTAAGCGACCATATTCATTTGTATATGAAGAACAACTACTCCATTATTAGTTGCTCTCATAGCTCTACAATTCATTCGTAGTAGTACATATATAAGTTATTAAGTTTTGTAATCGTTTTATTTGTGTTGTGACCATTTTTTGGCTTGCCACAAATTTTGATTTTAAATATTATTTTGTTTGAGTAATAGGTGGCGTTTGCATTAACTTTTATTAAATTTTTGGTTTTCTATTCAAATTCTGCATGATAAGATAACGCGGTTTTGAAAGGTCTTCAGGTGAAAGTTACAACGTTCAAGGCATTGTTATTCCAGCGCTCGAATTCGCGCATGCATTCCTTTAAAGGGGATTTTAACTTGAATTTGGCGTATATTATTTACAAGTGGTTGTAAGTGAATTGTGTGATCGAATTGCAATTATTAGAATTTGTTACAATTCATTCATTACGCAAAGTTACGTTATCTACAAGCCGTTTTACACCTTAAGGTTCGTATAGATACTTTTTTCTTCTAGTATTTCGTTCTATTGTTTTTCGTTTTTGCTCAACAAGCTTTTGAGTTTTGCTGCGTTAATTTGTTTAATAGCGACATTGTCATGCTAGACGTTTGTGAAGTTGCTCTTTGCTTAAAAAACGCTGCACTGTACTACTACAAAAAACATACGTACGATTTACCACGGACGCAACGCACCTGATGGTCAGATCTTGTATTTTTACATTATTCCTCGACTATTTCATCGGCAATGCCTGAAGAATTTTGTATTTTTATACAGACGCCATATTTATCTTTATATGATATTTTCTTATCGCTATTATTTTTGTATCAACATCCTGGTTTTGGTTTGCTCTGCAAGAAAGCTGTGTTTTATCTGTAAAAGTATCTAGTGCACTAGTGGTTAAGTAGCAGATTATTAGTACTCTGTTCTGGTATGTAGCTACAGTGTGTTGTTTGGAAGGTGAGAGATCTCGAGTTTTGGCCAGGTGTACTTGTACAAAAGTGGGGCTGGCAAAAGGAATTGTTGATCAAGGCCTAAAAACTTTGGATCTTGCGGCATGATACGCGTTATCCAATTCTCGCGATGTCGCTTGACATAGGCGGTCGGCTTCCCCCGCCCCTATTTACCCTTTCGGGGATGCAGCAGTGCAAACTGGTTTACAGGTTTTAATCTGAATATTGACGAGAAAGATTGTTTCGGTGGCAGTAATTACCAGTGAGATGTCAGAAGTAGTGTGAATAAACAACGGTATATCAGATAACGACAGATTCATTAATTCCAACACTCCACCCTCGGTTACAAGGAATGTGTGAAGCCTGGTTTATGTTAAACGGTCTTGGGTTAAACTAGCCTTATACGTGTCTTTGTTGTTGACCAAGGAAATCCGTAATCAAAAATAGCGCTCCTAACAGTAGATTTATTAAACATAATCACATAATAACATAATTTTGGCCATGTATTCAATTATAAAAAAGCATTTTAATTTGAAAATCTCTCAAACTCCGTAGTACTGATGTATTGTGAATGTTCATCGAGTACGAGTATTCCTAGATTTTATGCTCCAAACACCAATGGCAAGGCGCATGCAACAGTGATCACGTGTTAATCACGCATACGTATTTGTTTTGAACAACATCGCGAGCAGAATGAATGCAGTATAATAGAGTTTTACAAAATGAAGCAAAACTGGTAGAAGATGAAGATGTTTTTAGAATATTTTATTGTGCAAACAATCTATATCAATAGACGTAATGTACTGGGTTTAATACAAAAAATTGCAACTTATTCTGTTTTGTTCTTCATTTATAAGTAGTACATTTATTTACTCTATGCTGCAACTATGTACGTGTTACTGTTAATTATTCTCATACTAATTTCAGATGTTTTGGAATATTCGACTTCAAAAGACGAAAGATTTACATGTTCAAACTGTGGAAAGTGTTATAATAAAAAGTATAATCTAGTCAGACACGTGCAGTATGAATGTGGAAAAGAACCGAAATTTCAATGCCCACTTTGTGATTATAAATGCAAACGAAGATATGTCATACGTGTTCATATGGCCCACAAGCACAGAAGTTATAATTGTCTATGAATAATATAAAAATCATATTAGTTATGTGTTTAACACCCTACTTATTTACGTGGCCTGCAGCGATTGTTTTGTATCACAAGGTTAAAAGCTACAGAGATATAAAGAAATAGATATTGTTATGTAGCCACAAATGCAACGGCAACTCTTTTTTTTTTCAAATTTCTATATACAGGCTGAGTCAAGCTATACGCCTTTTTTTTTAGTGAGTTTATTATTAGGAATAAATTAAAAATTTTTGGTGTGCATATGTTTCGAAGGGTGCTCTACAACCTGGCGCAGTCAGTTTTTTGATTGAACATCAAATGTCAAAGTAGCGATTTTCAACTGTTTATTTTTAAATGGAACGGTACGACTTTTTTTGGCTTAAACGATGCTGTATGATGTTTACAATATGATCCTTACTGAATTTTTTCCCAATTTTCACGATTCAGCCGTAAAATATGCATTTATTATGTTAGTCTAGTAGGCCGAGACCTATGATGTATTTGCACAAAACTATTTAATGGTTGTCAGTACGCATAGTGAAATCATTATTTTAATAAACATAAAAAAACAGAAACTCAGGTATTTAGATTACATTAAATAATAGTTACTTCAATATTAGGATAACATCGAATGAAAACTATAAGACTATAAACTAAACAAAATTTAAATAAAAAACTAATTAGTTTTTATTCAACAAGAAACTCGAAGAAGTAGAAATGTTTACTTACAAGCAATTGTTTCGTCAAAAGTTCTTATTTTACGCAAAAACATGGTGACGCCTGCGTACGTACCGGCCTACTAGACTAACATAATGAATGCTTATTTTACAGCCGAATCATAAAAATTATGAAAAATTCTGTAAGCATCATATTGTAAACATCATACAGCATCGTTTAAGCCAAAAAAAAGTCGTACCGTTCCGTTTAAAAATAAACAGTTGAAAATCGCTATTTTGACATTTGTCGTCCCATCAAAAAACTGACTGCGCCAGGTTGTAGAGCACCCTTTGAAACATATGCACACCAAAAATTTTTAATATATTCCTAATAATAAACTCACTAAAAAAAGGCGTATAGCTTGACTCAGCCTGTATATTATGATATGTATAATATACTGTGAATTGTATATTATTTGATAAATGATTCTGTATTGTGCAACGGTCTTTGCTGCAGTTTTTTTTTCCATTTTTAAAAATTTATGTTAATTTGTTTACTTTTTAAATATTAACAAATATCAATTGATTCTACGCAACAACCTGGACACTACAAGCATCAACTACGTATACGTAAATTGCGGGAGAGTTAATAAGTATCTAAAACATTTAGAGCGTCATATTACTCGTGAATGTTCAGTCGAGCCATAGTATGGTTGTGAATATTGTGGAAAAAGATTTAAGCACAAACATCACCTTCAACGACATCAAGTGAGTTCTTGTTACAATAAACAGTAGTAAGTAAGTAATGTCTAATAATAGTTATTTAAAGCGAACGTAGTGTTTTATTTCAAGCAGCTGTCATTGTTAATTTTTTTTTAACTTGGTGGATATTATAATTTATAACTAGAATAAAAATAAATTATGTTTAGTGAAAATTCAGCATCGTCAGATTTCTTTGTGCAATTTCAGAAATCATAGATCTTTACTTTCTCTTAATAACCTATGTTGTTTAGAAAAATCATTTACCAAATTCGGTTAGAAGCCCAGTAATAGATAAATATAAATGTAACTTAAATATTTAGGTAACGACAATACAAGGTACAATATAGTATTTAGAAGGTCAATATGGTATTATGTGTTTGAATATCAGAACATTAATTTAGTGTCGTTATAGATAATAGTATTACACAAGTTTTCAGTCCATCTTTCATTTATAGCCTGTTACAGTTTATTTTTAGCATGCCTATTTTACCTTTATTGTTAGGTAACTCATTATACATATTTCTTATATTGAAAACCTCGACTTTGGAAATGTATCATGTTAGTGTTCTCTGCTCTTTAATTCCAATTATTTGAATTATTTTTTTAAGTTTTTCGTATTAAGCTCATATTTTCACTTTGATTCGAATTCTTGGTGTGTTAAGAGTGCTGAAGTTTAGGAATTTCTTGGATTAATTGGAAAATATTCCTTACCTGTATGAGACGAGAGATTTATTATGGTGAATTGGATGTTTGGTAAATCTCGTCTCACAAACCTTTGTGGGATTTTTGCACTTCAAGTTTCATGGCAATCTCGTATATGTTTAATTAAAGTTGTGCGTTTGAAATTTATTTGTTCATCTACACGCAGTGCACCAACATCAAAGGGTATTTTGACTTTAGTAAGTTCATTTATGTATAGATAGATGTTATCGGCGCTGTTCTGATATTTTAGATCTGCTTCTTATGCTCTTTATGCACCTTATATGTTGCACGTTTTTGTACATAAATTTTGGATTCCTGTACATACGAGATCTGTTGGAATGGTTAAGTATTTTTGATAGCCATTAGAATTCTACGAACCTGTAAAAACGATTAACTTAGAAGCCTAGTGTTAGAGGAAATGATTTGAATTCATCTGGATTCCGATTAGTAAAGTGAGTTTCGGAAAGATCAGCTTCGATATTTTCTGTTCGTTGCGTGTGTATAATTGAAATCTGTATAGTACATACAGATAACTAATTTAAACTGGAGTCACCAGATCACAAACCCACGCATCTACCGCTAAACCAATTCGCCGTTTAAAATGTTTTTTATTATGTAAGTTAAACGGCTCAGGGCTGCCAACTGATATTTATTATGTACATTTGTAAAATGAAAATAATAAATAATAAAATAATTTACAATGCTCACTTTCTAATTGTTTACAAATGTTAAATATGAGCAGTTGTGGTAAAATGTAAACCGCGCAACTATGATAATAGCTTCACGATTTGGAACCGCTTGTTTCAAAGGAAATTAAGTTTTATTTGATCGCTCTGTATATTTATTAATTACTTGTGGCCGAGTTTGATTAGTTGAGTTAATCTTGCTAATCATCTTGCTATTTGATCTGCAAATTTGGTAGTTGATTTAAGAGAATTATGTACTTTAAACTTTTAGTTATTTAATGAAATCATTTACTTACTTGTTTAATTATTGATTCAAATCACTTGGAACATTACATTGATTAAATTCATACTTTTATAATTTTGATAAAAAGATTTAATTCTGAAATAATATAAATTAACATTATTTACACGATTGCATATTTGTGTACAATTTGCATTCGTTCTAAAATGATTCAGTTTATATAATTTGCAATACACCTAATAGCTGCTAATCGAACAATTCAGTGGTTTATTCCAAGTTGTAATTTATATCTATTCTTAACATTTGGGTTTTCTGCTGTGCAGATTAAGACTTGCAAGCAATTAGCTTTGTTTCTAACGCAATTACAGTGTCGTGGCTAATAGTCTGTTTTTTTGAGCTTAAACAAACATTAAGCATCACTTTGCTTTGCTCGTATTTTTCTGCTTAAGGAAAAATATTTTTGTTTGCATATATTTTAAGATATAATCTAACGTAATTAATTATTGCGCTCAATTATCGATCTTTTATTTTTTTTGCACAATTTAATTTTGTGTAATAATATTTATAATATTTAATAAATTATTTGTTTTTAACACATTTATTTTACCATATATGGCAACATTTGTTTGATTTGGCTACAGAGGGTTTTTGTATATAATACTAATAAATTTGTATAATATGTTGGTTACATAAACAACTTATTATTTGTTTTTTTTTAAATAAATTTCTGAGAGCTATTCGCTGTTGGTGTTTAATTTTGGTGTGGTACCCTATCAGTTTACCTTCATTTAGATCCGGTGAAGCTGTAGGAATTGGGTCATTGCAACTTTACCGTAAGGATCTTGGCGCGTATTTTATAAATTATTTTCATTTCATTTGCATGAGAAGCCTAGTGGCCCCTGTTATTGTTACCTACGGGGCCCTTGACGTGATGATATTTCCTAAATGTAAACATGAGCAAAGTAGTGCGAATGTATTCACACAATCACAAATTCGTTTTTATGATGTGCATTTGGAAATGACACCTTTTCTCTTTTATTTGCTCGCGATCGTTCGGTGATAGCATTTTAGATGTTAACTGAGAAATCTGATTATCGTTCCATAATAATTAGAATTCCAAGCGTTCAGGTTTGCTGCGACTTTTGTAACCGAACATTTGGATGCCAAGTGATATGCTGTAAGGTGTCTAATTATCTAACTCTCACGAGGCATTTAATTGTAAACAAATCATTTGTAAAGTATGATGATATTGTGTGTTAGGTTTTGTAGCGTTTAATAAGTTTGAAAGTGACCAACATGTATTTCCTCTGAGCTCCGCATTGCGATGTTATTTCCGAATGTGCGTATGCTATCTGGTTTGGTTTATTTGTGGCAACAATGTTTCCATTAAAATTGGGAATTGTTGAAATGTAATTATAAATCAAATTCTCACTAGTCTGTGCAACTTCTCTTTGCGTTTAAACAATTTTTCTTTGGGTAATTAGTTGCCGTGCAACTTGAGTGTTATACTGTGTAGTAATGGATAAGAGGATATTTTATATTTGACCACTAATACTTTATTTTTTCAGGCGTATACTACGGAACGTTCAATAGGCGATCTAAAAGAAGAGACAACATTTGTATTAAATGTGGTAGATCCTTTACACGTCTCGATAATCTGCAAAGACATATTAAATTCATTTGCGGCGTAGCTCCCCAGTTCAAGTGCTCAGTTTGTATATACACCACTAAACATAAATATGTGTTAATGCAGCATATGAAGAAATTACATAATGTATTTTAAATTATAATCATTCCTAATTTAAGCAAAAAATTGTTTATTGCAGATGCAAAATGTATGTAACGTGTAGTATGTTGTAGATCAAAACTGCTCTGAGAAGCTATAATTTTGTATAACAAAAATTGTGTATTAGACCAGTTTTGAAATCGATTAGTAATATGAGTTTACTATTATAGCAACTTCAATTGTATTTTACAGTAACTATTAAATTATTTTAGGTTCACACCGTTGTGAATATTGCACAAGATCGTACGTTCACAAAAGAAATCTGCAAAGACATCAACAATTGGAATGTGGTGTCGAAGCATCATATGTATGTCCCATCTGTTACAAAAAGTTCAAACACAAACACCATCTTGCAGATCATCTCAAAAGCTCTGTGCATAAAAATAGTGCACTATATAATGTTTTGACATAAAAAACTATTATCCTGTTTAAAATTATATGGATATTCTGCTGTAGTTCAATAAAATATTCTTGAATAATCTTATAAACAGTGTTTTTGTCATTTTAGGGATTATTAAAAATGTCAACGGTCGATTTGTGTGCAGTTCTTGTGGTTTATCCTATAAACATAAGTCACATCTGAAAAGGCACGTTGAAAACGAATGCCTTACTAGAATTTCTATATTTCAGTGTGTAGGAGAGATTTTAGGAGCATACGTTTATTATAGCGCAATGCGCAGTGATTTATGTATGTACGTGTGAATGTAGTATGCGTTGTACGTAAGATAAGGCGAAATATTTGCCAAATATAGGTTTAGGTAACGAATTAAGGCGGCGTTAATTAGAGATTATTAAAATGACATTAGCTAAATGTGATGTGTTGATTAGGGGTATGGCAGTGTCTAATCCCTAGAGAGTTCTAGGAGAGTTTTCGGGGCGACTATAGCGTACCATGTAGGCTTTCCTGTTCAGGTTTAGGTGTAAGCTTTAATTGTTATGTTCCTAGCTGAAACTTGCAGCCAGCTAGAAGGTGATAAGGTATCACCTTCTGTTATCACTGATAACAGAGTAACGACCAGTTGTTGGAGAGGTCAGAGAAGGCGTCCCCGCCATCAGTTAGAATTTATAGAGTCGTTAGTCATAATGCTAGTACCGTATACCAGCGTCTAGCCGGTCAAGTATTAACAACTGTTCCTACTTCTTATTTGTGCATTCCTATGTGCACACGCATTCAGCTGACACTGCTGCAAAGCAACCGGCCGAACTCGCGCTGTCGGCAAAGATCGCTACCTTCCCTTATCACACACAACATAAAAAAGACGTACAATATAAAATAAAAATTATTATTTAATAATTATTTTTTATAGAGCTTTACAAAATAAATTAATTTTCTACAAAAATAGAATTTATTCAAATTTTCGGTGTAACACAACCGACCCGACAAATACAAATCACGGAAAAATCATTAGGAAACGGTGTTTTTAATTTTGGATTTCTAACTTTTGGAATTAAGTATCTATTTTCAACAAAAAAAATCACTTGACGGTACGTTGTAGTGTCGCTGGTATAGTCAAAGGGTAAAGATTTATTTTTAACATTCCTTCTTGTAAAACATAAAAATCAGAAGTTACCTAATTTTGTATTTTCTGCGTACGGCACAAAGCGCGCCAATATTAATCGACGGTTCGCAAGTCATGAAAGCACCGATAAGAAGTAGGAGGGCCAGCGGGTGGTCTAGTGGTTAAAGTCCCAGGCTTTGATCTAGACTTCCAACGGCAGTAGGGTCGAATCCTCTGCCCGTCGGAAATTTTTCTGAGTAAGTTAAATCTGGCGTGTTCATGGATGGTGTGTGGTGTGTATGTTGGGTTGCATGTCTTTCAGGGGTGGGGAATGTTAGACCGGTGAATAGCGCTGAGTGCGCTGAGCCCTGGTAAGGGGGTGGGATGGCTAGACGCTAGTATACCAGGTACTCCTTTACATGCTCTCTTTAGCATACCTGCCCAGTGTAACGCATGAATGTGGCTCAGGTGGAGTGAGAATTTAGCGTGAGCCGAGGAATTGTTTATCTGTTTATTGCTTATTGCAACCAACAGGAATAATCCTAATTACAGATTACATTAAGATTAGAAAAGTAAACATTAATTGCAATACAGCTTTAATTAACAAATATAAACAGTTGCGAGGCAGTTTATTCTACCGAAAGTGTTGAAAGAATTTTGCTATTATAGGACATCACACATCAGGTTTAAATGAAAAAGTCAACATCTGCAAAAACGTTAGAAATGGAACTTAATTTATAAATAGATGAAATGGTCGCTAGATTTGTTCTCCGGGTTTTTAAATAAAATCCCGGTTTATTTCTATTTATATAAAATGGAACATTTAATGTACAGTGTTCAAGCAGTTCAGGGCAGTCAATCAGGTTACGTAAAATTTTATATACAAATACCAAAAAAGATAAAGTTTGTCCATTTTCTAGAGATAGCTTCAAATTCCAAACATAGGAGACGTGTGGGAATCTGATAAGTATACATACCGTATCGCTTATAATAAAGAAATCGCAAAGAAAAATTTTGAATATGTGTTGTATATTCTTTTAAAGGCTGTAATATTTCGAAACGTAGCAGAATTTCTAAAAATAAACCTAAGATGTTGATAGGCTTTTTTTGTACAAGTTATGACATGATTATTAAAACTCAATGTAGATTTAAAAAACACACCTAAATCCTTAACTTCTTGTTTAGATTGCAAGAATGTTCTATTCATTATGTAATTATATTGGAGTATTTCTGTTTTATTAGAATGAGTAAACATATATTTTTTTTAATTAAACGATGAAAAATAATTTTTAATTGACCATTGAAATATACAATTGATATTCTTCTGTAGTTTTTCACAATCCTTTAAAGAGTTGATTTGCTTATAGATTTTACAGTCATCAGCGAACAACATACATTTAGAATTATTGACGCAATTAGAAATGTCATTGGTTAACGTTAAAACAATAAGGGTCCTAGATTACTTCCTTGAGGTACACCAGAATATGTTTCAAAATTGCAGGATATTTTACCATCGTATACCACATATTGCTGCCTCTGTTTTAAATAAGATATAAACAAAAACAAGGGATTATCGCTGACTCCATACTTGTGTAGCTTCTGCTATTCGATAAAAACCGCCAAGTTAGTTAAAGTTGATCTATTAGGAACAAAACCATGCTAATGAAATCAAATGATAGGTTTAATATGGCTGTGTAAGTATTTAAATAAAATTAATTAAAAAATCTTACATGGAACAGACACAATAACTACAGGTTGATAATTTACATCATTTTTATTACCCGACTTGAATATTGGACAGGCTTTGTAATTAATTACAGGTAAACGTATCGATTACGATTGCTAATACAAATTTCTTGACCTACAAGTGTTATTCGTGGGCGTCGGTTTACCCAAAATCACAACCAACAAACCATCTACGGTTTTTAATTTGCATAAAATCTGGTTCAAAACATATTTTACCGTAAGTACAGCCCGCTTAAATATTTGCATTTACTTTGAAGTTTACAGATTATAATGTAAACATAAAGTAATCACCATTATTATTATATTATTTATGTTATTTATGAAAATAATGTGGAATTCCGCTTCAGGTTTTTTATTTTTATTACCTAGTTAATTTCCTTACGTTTGAAAATACATTTTTTTAATTATAATATATCTATAAATAAACAAGTTCTAATAATTTTGTTTTACCTCATAAAATTGAACCACATAAGCCTTTTCAAACTACCCAAGTACAAAATTTGTTAAAACATTTATATGTATTTTTGCGGATTTCTACATCATTGCTGACGTCTTCCGCATCCCAATCTCCATGTCTTCTTGGCTTCCCAGTCATTTTCATTTAAGTTTCTTTTTTCCATGGCAACTTTCACTCCACTTTCACATGTTTGTTTTGGTCACCCACGTCTTCTGCTTCGGGAGGGAATCCATTCTCGAAAACATTTTTAAGCTTAAAAATCATTTTTACAGTTAAAATACACGAAAAAGTGCTGCTAAATCAAATTTTGCATATGAAATAAACCATAGTAGTATAATTATATCTAAAATAATTTAAAATTTGCGACTGCGGTAACTAAAATCACAAACTCTTCTATTCTAACATAGCAGTATTATGCAATTTTAAAATAACAGTCGAAGTTGACAAATATTTTTAAATGAAGAGACTTTGTTTTGATCAACTTAAGTATTAATATTATCTACATCTGCCTCCCATCCATTCTTTACTTTAGTTAATTGATAGTCGATTAATCAATAACCGGTAACATTTGTTGGGGGGGGGCAGTAAATGAAGTTAACTATTTTAGATGCAGCTTAAGCCAGTTTTAGTAATCGTACTTCCGTAGAAGTAGATTTATACACAAGAAGTGATTCGTTTATATAAAGTAGATAACAATATTTAAAATATTATTGCTGTAGATTCTGAGAAACCGTTCAACTCCTCAAAGTGTTATAAAGCGGACACGTATAAGTCAACACTAATTCGCCACACCAGGTACGAGTGTAGTAGATTTTATTAAAATGTAAAAAGTATTTTATTTTGGTGACTAATTGTGAATGCTTTTACAAAAATCCTATGAAATAATAAATTAGTATGTTACAGATTGTGTTGGTAATTAATACACTATAGAACCAAGATACGATTTACATCATTAATGTAATATAAATAATATATACGTTATTATTAAATATATTTCATTATATTAGAATCTTTTATTTTGAAATTTTGGTTTTCATTTTGTTTACATCTGCTGGTTACGGTTTCTCCTAAGCAGGTTATGGAAGCTAGAAAAACACAATTAATAATTACTGAAACATTTAATTATTCGAATGCTTAAGAATGTTTGTTTTAGGGGATGATGCTGGATATTCCTGTCCTCGATGTGGTAATTCTTACCAAGCGCTTGGATCTATGAAGAGACACATGAAATACGACTGCGGTCGGGTACTGAGACCAACAATTACTGGATACACCGTTTCCTCAGAGGGCTATGTTTGCCAGACGTGTAACAGAAATTACAAAGGATTTGGATCATTGAAGCGACACTTGAAATACGAATGTGGAAAGTTTCCTACTATTCAGTGTCCGGTCAGTGGTTGCAACTACAAAGCCAAACTAAATGCTCGAATGCGACAACATATTAGAATGGTGCACAAGTTAGACTGCTGAACACTAGAACGAACGTACATAGTTTTGTTTGATAACGATTAATTAGGTTTCGTTGTAAATGTTTGACTCTAAGCAGGTATTATAAAGTAATATCTGAAAAATGGTGACCTACACTAGGTGTTTTGTTTTCTTGCAAATATTAAAATATGAAGATGGTTTGTTTGTGTCTGAGTAAATGTTACAAGGTAGCTCTTATATGCTAAGTATATTTTAGAATTTGACATACTTTTTAAATATGAATTTCTAATCTGGTTAACATTATTTAATTAATTATATTGTTTTACTAGAACGGCCTTACATGTAACACAATTGATCATTAAATCATATAAGACGAGAGAACGTTTCGGAATTTAGTTACAGAACAACTTTAATATGTAGCAGACGAAAGTTGAACGCGTAGTTCCAAGAAACTACTCATTCGTACTACCTAAGAATCTATTTGCGAAAAAACTCGAAGGAAACAGCCTCGAAAAAAAAAATAAGAAAGAAAATACCCCGTAAAATGGGGGCCTCGGTAGGCGAGTGTAGTAGACGCTTGCAGCCAAGGTCACAGAGGCTTTCGGGAGTCTGTGGCTCTATTTGGCCCTGTGTTCGAATCCGGGCTGGGGCAGTTGTCAGCTCCTGGAAACCTCTTAACATAGAATAGCTTAAGTAGTTTTTAAGGACTTAGTATGTAAGGTAGTACGCACAATGGGCCCGACAACGTGGCCTAAGTGCTGTAAGACCTGAAATACATACACAAATACATACCCCGTAAAATGTCCACGTAACAATCCCTAAGAAAAATCCCCACAAAGAATTCTTAAAAAAAGGTGATAATTTTTTACAGTGGTCAAAATTTTGATAATTTTTATATTTGTCTATAATTTTTATGAATTTTGTAAAATTTTAAAATTTTGAAAATTTATTGAAAGTTTCTAAAATGTTTATGTACGAAAATTTATTAAAATTTTGAGATTTTAATTTCTTTGAAAGTCGCATTTTATATTTTCAATCAATCAGATTTGAATATTTTTAGCTTATCTGCCAATCTGACGGAAATTCATCTCGCTATGGTGATTTCCGAAAACCACCGTGACTTTAATTTCTCTCAAGTTTCCGTTTTGTTACCTAAGTTACGCACAAAGTAAATAAATAACTGTCATTTGTAAACTTTAAGTTCTAAACATAAAATGTGATTTTCTAGCTGAATCTATTTCGTGCTGATTTTGATTTCCTAAGGAAATTTACCTTCTGGAATGTCTCGTTGTTTTCTGCTACAAGAAAATCGCGACGAGTCAAAGACGAGTAGTGATTTTCGTATTTTCTGGAAATCAATAAATATTTGCGTATAAACTCGCGTTCTGGAGGTCGGTAAGATAGATCTTTATTTTATCACAACATTTTTGTTAGAAGCTTAAAATATAAAATATAGTTTTTCTATTTTGGTTCTTTACTGACTACTTTATGAAACTCATTTGGATTTCATAAAGCAACTCCTAAAAGAATTCAAAATTTTATTTTGTTAGGTTGGTGACAACCATGTGACAACAAAACCTTCAGGCGTTATAAACATAACCTTCAAATTGTAAGTTCTAAAAATTAAGATTATTTAGCGTATTTTCCGCTACTTTGCGTAGCTCGGGTGGGGTGCAAGATAATTCTTCTTCCATCTTATCTTCAAATCTTAGGTATTTTAAAAATTAACTCACTTTCAAATTGTTTGTCTAAATTTTAATTTGACAGTAGTTTGAATTGTTTGAAATGTGTTTTAAATGTTACCAACAGCCACATAACAAAAACAAAAAACCAAAAATTTTCCTAATCGATTATATTTTTAAATTAAAATATAAAATAAGGTAATTTTTAACTTTTTTGGACCAAAATAGAAAAAATAGTATAAAATACACGTTTCATAAGACATTTAAGCGCACTTGTCCATTAGAAAACTCGCCGCAAGCGGCTCGTTTTCTAACTTGGACGCGTGCTCTAAAATCATGTCTTATGAAACTTGTTTTTTAATATACTATTATTTAACATTACTGTTTGCCAGTGGATCACTAAATTTTAATCAATTTCAGCCACTTGCCTTTGAAGTGGAATTATTTTTCTGGTCACAGCTTAACCTCCAGTAATATTCAGAAACTTATTGTAGGCTATAGCAACAGCAAACAGTATTAATTTATTAAAGAACTGTTTATACTACAGCCTTTTTGTTATTATTTTTTGAGTAGATTTTAGACTTTGCTAAAATGTTTATGCCCTATTTCTGACCTAATTTTGACCGAAATATAACTTTTGGTTCCTAAAATGTAACTTTTTTTCTACCTTCATGGTTTCCTAGTTTTAATAATTATGGTATCGAAAAATTTCAGTCCTAGCTTAAATAATGTTTTTAATACAATAATTTTAATAATGTTCTCTGTCTCTGTGATTAATAGACTTAATATCAAGTTGGTTTATATTTTATACTCGCTTCATAAATACCTTGTCGCGATATTCCCAGACAAGCAAGACGTCAGCCATATGAATTAAACAATTCATGTGTGTTTATTGTTTTGGCCACGGCGCAGCGCGGCAACTACAACCCAATGCAATGAATTGTTCCATATTTGTTTATCCAAAATTGGTTTCACTTGTACATGTCCTATTTTTGAAACCCATTTTTGTAAATGCGTATTGGAACTCGCATGTATTCACTTTTGCAGCCCGCTTTCTGTCGACCGCCAATCGTCGATATTGACTAATGGTTTGTAAAACGGCAGGCCGTGCGGCGTGCAGCTAGCAACGAACCAGAGGCCGGGGGCCCTCTGCCACAGTTAGAAAGTTGAGCAAAGTGGAAGGGCACCGCGTGTAATATATAGACAGATAGATGTGTGTACATTAGTGTTGGTAATTGCCAGGGATGGCGCGAGGGGGTGGGCACGTGCCCAGAAATGTTTATTACCAATTAGAGAAGAAATATAGAAACATTTTGGTATAAGACTGTGCCACCAATTGTCTTCACTTTAATTTAGAATTTTACCAGGCGTGTAGCTGGTTGTAAGGAAATTATCAACAGCAATACCACAAGTGAATTAAAAATTATCGATAATTCTGTCGCTTCATTGACAACGAATTTGTGTTGTTGCTAGGCAATATAACGAGTTTGAAGGACGATTGATATTGCCGTGCATTAACACAATTGCGTTTGTCAATGAAAGACAGAATTATCGATAAACTTTAATTCACTTGTGGTATTTTTTAGAATATTCCTCGAGCCAAGAAGTTAAATTGTTATTTAGTATAATTATTTGTTATGTACTAACGTACAAACGAGTTATTTTATTATTAAATGCTAAACTTAAAAATGTTGTTATACACCACCGAGCTTCCTAAAAAAAGCTTATCGCGGCCAATCAGGGTCTAATTGGTCAAAAACCTGAAAATAAACGACTGTCATTGGCAGTTACAATGTGAGTGGAATATTCAGCAAAGCCTGTTTTCCCTATTATATCGTACGTATACTGTACATCTGCTCTGTACAGTATCATATAATATTTTTGTGAAGTTACAAAAACCGTTGTTGATGCAACTGTTATTTGAGAGAGTTTTTCAATAATGTTTTACTAGTTTGGTATTTACTATAAATAAAATCATTTCTGAGAAATTGTTCTTAAATCAGCATAAGTTCCACGGCAGAAACCTTATTTTTAAGAATTAATTTAATATTGTGCTTACATACTTTTTTGTAGGTTGTGCTCAATATTCACCATATCATTCATACCAATGCTGTAACTGCAAGAAAAGATACAAATACAAACATCATCTGACTCGTCATATGAATTTTGAGTGCGGGAAAGAGCGACGGTTTCAATGTACAATTTGTGGGAAAAAATATCGACAACTTGCGTACATGAAGGAACATATGAGAACACATCCTCCGCTTGCACCACACTAGGTATTAGTTGATTTTGTAATAAGCATTGTTATAGATTTCGTTTAATGATTAGATGTGGCGGATGATCAGACTTTGTATTATTATAATAATTAGGTACCATACATAGCTTTTTATACTACATGCTTTTTACTTTCCCTTTCTTCTATTAGTTATGATATCATGCGAATTTTTGAATTTCAAATTTTAGCGGAAATACGCGTTTTGGGGCCCAAGGAACCCAAAAAGTGGTTTTTAAAAACTGTTTGTCTGTAAGTGGGTGGGTGGGTGCGTTCATTTCCCTAAATCTCCGGAACCCCTTGGCCAATTTTTCTATTTGTATGTAGAAGTTTTTGCGTTGCAGGTAGTGCGCTGTAATGTTTTTATCCGGAAACGGAATTGACATGTTTTTTTTTATTTGAAAAAAAATTTTTGTTAAATGTTGAATACATAGCGTTGTAGTGCATCTTAGGCAAATTAAACGCTTTTTTCTGAATGCGGTTTCTTTAAAATGAAGGCCGTTACGAAATTTGACTTTAATGCCCGTTTACTCAAAAACAAAATGTCCAATTCATACAAATTGTCATATTAGTTATTAGCCCTTAATAAGTATAATCAAGTGATTTTTTGAAATATGAAAACTGTAAATATGCTAGCTTCTCCACATTTTGACCGTTATTTCTCAAAAACCGCTCACATAATTTTTTTCTAACTTTCTGAGCTGATAGAATCTGCAATAAACTACAAATTTGTTTATCACTAATCTCACAAATTTACTCTGACGCCTTCCAGGAATTAAAAGAAATAAAAACATGATTAATTATTTATTCACAAACTCCCGTCGTTATAAACTTTAAGCAGTTTGATAGCCTATTTGAAAGAATGTATTAGGATTAACAAGAATTTTCAACCATCTAAAAAATTAGGAAAAAAGTTATACTTTTTAATTTCAACAACGGTTTCCGAAAAAAAATTAGTTCCAGTTGAAAACTATAGTTTTTTCTTTGCATATTTGTGATAACTCTTCAAATAATGCTTTTATAACGGTTTTTTAGTTTTGTGTCTGAAACGCTTCTAATGAGCTGTGGGGCGACGCGCGACGGTTGGCGTGTGTCTATATTATGCAGCTAGCCATAGTTACGGTATCCAACAGCGCATTGCACAGGCTGTCGCAAGTTCAAATCACCGCTAGGGCGTTGTTTTCTTTATTCGTTTTGACAAAACAATGTTATTTAGTTATTTATTGTCGCGAGTATATTTAAAAAGTATAAAGTATGAATGTACAAAATTTAATCTTGTTTAATTAATGAAAATGCCGTAGTACATTTTATATAACCTACTCCACTATAATTGTTATTTTCAATGGCACTATGAATAAATTGTTATTTGTACAAAAAAGGAGGAAAGTGCAACTTTTTCGACAAGATGTAAAGCTTGAAGCCCAAAGCAATAACACACACGATGATGGAAAAAGCACTTATCTCCAAAGTTGTACATTTGATTTTTTCTACGACCATTCCTTCAGAAGCATTACAAAAAAAGAATAAACGTCAAATAAGACAGCAAAATAAAAATTTTAAATGAATGAAAATATTTAAGGCTGTGCAGGCAGTTGCTATGATAGTGTTGTAAACAAGTTTGTTATTTTTGTTGTTTGCTAGTACTTTGTATTGCTTTCTTAAAAATCTAGCGGGAGAAAAAATTCCTTTTCTTCCCGTTGGCAGGAAATAACCTACCTTCGACCCGCATATGCGGGTAATCGTAATCGTCAAGTCTTAGTAAAATATCTTTTTCCACTACTAGCATTAAACGATATCATTATTTACTTTGTTTTAGAGCCAAGAAGATGAATTTCTTTCCTAGTGGTTACTAATATTTCATTATTAACTACTGGTTAATAATGAAAACAATTGCTACCAATCTTTAAATTCACCATAAACTTTCATGTAAAAATCTTTTGATTTTACTGGTAATAACTGTTCACCAACACTTTCTGCGCCTTCCCTAATTTCAGGAGGAGTGCAGTTTTCACTGAAATCATCAAAATTGGACATTTTATAACAACTATTATAAAATATATATTTTACATAAATGTCAATTGAAATTAACTATTCTCTTGTTTTCAAGCAAGGCTACTTTATTTTTGTGCATATTTGCATTTGTAAATTTATTTTTTATTAATGTAAAATCAATTAATTATAAAAGGAATAAGGGTGCTAGTAGTGGAAAAGATAATATATAAACCACGGTAGAGAAGACTTATCAGCCTCGCAACTTATTTCCCTCGATGCTTTCTGCTCGGCTGAGAAAAATGTCTTCTCTACCTTGGTCTATAATATACTATTTTGAACGTCTGGAACTTTTACCAAGGATTTGCTACAATGTTTGTTTTTTAGGTTTTATTCTTTATCACTGTCCAGAATGCGGAAGAAACTACAAATACGCACATTCGTTGACTAGACATCAAAAATATGAATGTGGAAAGGAACCATCGTTTGCTTGTTTGGTAGATGGCTGTAATTACAAATGCAAAAGGCAAGATAATTTGAAAGTTCACACTAGGTGTCATTTGAAAAATTTTCCTGCTATTAAAAAAGAAGACGAAAATCCCCCGCAAGGAGAAAAAAATAGATTTCAGCTTAAAACTTCAAAATAAATTTTGTTATTGTTTTTTAGAATTTCTGCTATTATGAAACCTTTTCTGTGTCATTGTGTATTAGATATAAAGACTAATTTATTTACAAGTATTGTAGCAATTCAGTTTGTGTTTTCTGGAACACGTTTTCGTGATATACTCATAATTATTTAATGTTAAATGGAGTAATTTATTGGTTCTAATAAAATTACATTATTGTGCCCATATACCATTGGAGTGTTTTTTTACTAGTTTACCATAGGTGTTTCTGTTTTGATGAGGTTAGTCAGAATTTTGTTTTATATTCACAATTATGTTTGCTAAACGATGCCTGGGCTTATTGCGCGAAGATAGATATTTTACACAGACAGACTTAGGGGACCTACAGTTTAACGTAGGCTCCGAACCACAGGAAGTACATGTACTTTTTCTCCAAAGAGGTTTTCCTAGGGAAAATCCACCTCGCTGGTTTCCCGTTGCCTTGCGAGGGAGAACGACCGGGCCGGGAATCGAACCCGGATCCGCTGCATTGGTAGCACGCGCGCTTACCACTGAGCTACGGCCGCTTAACTTGGGTACCTTTCCAATATCTGGAAGCAAGGTGAAATGATCCTGTTTCCTAAACCGAAAAAGGACAAAACTTTTGTTTGTAAAACCAATATTTTTACGCCATCAGATCTACTATTCCATACTTTCGAAGGACTGTGTATAATAAACTTGTACTGATAGACTTTGTTGACAGCACTAGCATTTTGTTCGTTGAATTGTTTTTGACTGTTAAGAGATAACAAATAAATTTCAAAGCACACTGCTGCAGTTGTGGTAGGCTTTTGTTTGAATTTAGAGACTGCTGAAGAATTTTTTCAAGTTTTTTTCGAAAATCTTATATACCGTTGAGAAGAGAAAAAATGTCTATCAAATTAGCGCAAACTGTTACTAGCGTGCTATTAAAAAAATAACGATCGCGTTACAGCGCTTACACCATTGTTTAATTTTTTTAAGTATGTTGAAAGGTAGCTTAAACGTTACCAAAGAGCTTTTATTTACATTAAAGTGAGCAAACAATGTTTTCCGTTATGTGAATTAATTGTGTCAAGTTTTGAAATTTATCATTCACGTTTCTAAAATATTAATGATAAATATCAATAATAATTTTTTGATTCTATTTACTCATTGTTTGAAAATCTCAAGTATGGGCAGTTACGGTAAAATAATAAACCGCGCAACTATTGCAAGCTAATCATCGACATGCCGCGCTGGTTTCACAGGCGACTGCGATGAAGTTTTTATTGTTCGCTCTGTATTATATTGTTAGGCTGGTTTCACACTAGACGACAGCGATACGATATTGCGCGCGCGATATATCGTATCGCACCAGCTTCTTCTTCGACGTTTCACATGTATACGATAATGTCGCGATAACGGTAATTTAGATTCTTTAAAAGTTGAAGAGTTTGCCCAGTGTTGCTAGCGTAAAACAATCGATGATGGCAAGAAGACGTGTTGTGTTATTACTCTTGATACCATGCAGGCGCTAGAGAAAGGCAGCAGGTCTTTGACGTTCTGTTTCAAAGACATAGTCTTTGTTCGACCATTTCTATTAAATCTAGCGGCTCACAATTCACTTTTCTTCTTGTCGTCATTTTTTTTTGGCAGTCAACCTTCATCCATGCAACGCTGCAAAAGACTAAACTTCTGTAGTTCATTGTTAATCCAGACGATACTGCTATGTTTATCGCTACCGTGTGCAAACACACATATAATATGCATTGTCAGCAAGAGTCGTCGCGATAACAATCCGAGGCGGTTCTAGAGAACAAATCGCGTGTAATTGCGATATCGCCTTATCGGCGCGATACTATTTATCGTATCGCTCTAGTGTGAAAGACTCCCGCATATTACATAGACTTTTGCTGCATCCGATATCGTAACGAAATATCGCGCGCGACATATCGTAGCGCTGCCGTCTCGTGTGAAACCAGCCTTAGGGTTGACATCCAAAGTCTACTTGCCCTCTTTTTGAACGCATGTTTCTTTAAATTCTGATATAGGATATATTTTTAAATTTATAATTTAAGTACAATATAGTAAAATGTTGTAAACGGGCTTTTTGTATCGAAATACAGTTATACGGTTAGTCTCTCAGAATTGTAGCTGCTCTATATTAGAACGCAACATGATAAACGTCCGTGACTACCTCCTGCTACTCAGTAAGTAATGAACTGTATTTATGCAAAAATTAAAGTATCCGCACTGGAAATAAACATATATTTTTAGGTACCTGGAGTTGTACGATATGTAACAGGCCTTATAAGAGTAAAAGATCCTTAAAACGTCACATGGACCTGGAGTGTGGAGTAGAACCAAAATATTTGTGTCCATATTGTCCCAAAAAGTGCAGGCAGAAAGTCCATCTCAGGTCACACGTCTTAAGAATACACGAAGAACATTCACCTTCAACGTAAATCGTTTAAGAAATAAAATTATTGAAATGATTAGAGATGTTTGTATTACAATGTTTTTGTGAAGTGTAATTCGTTTCAATAATAAAATTAGACAAATCTTATTAAGCAACTTACATTTTTTATATTGTTCAGTAACTAGACGATAAGGCATTAAAAAATTAAAGACTTTACTAAACCAAAACAATCTTTCAGGTTTCGCAATAATGGAATTTCCTTGCCTTTCGTGTGGTAAGCTTTATAAGAGCAAACATACTTTAAAACGCCATCTTCTAATGGAATGTGGCGTTGGACCACAATTTCAGTGTCTTTATTGCCCTAAAAAATGCAAGCAGAAGGTCCATCTTCGATCTCACGTTATGAGGAAGCACGACTTAGTTTTAACACAATAATTTGTATCACTCTGCTGTAGAAATGGAATTACTTTTTCTTAATTTTAGGCTCTAGTGTTTTTTAAGGCTGTAATTTGCAGTGGCGGTCCGTCCTTTTCAAAACAAAATCAAATTCTTGCTTTCATTAAAAAGAAGTTATTTTTACAGTATTTACTTTTTAACATCACCGCGTAACATTAAAAATTAGACACCTAATTAAAAGACCGTTGCTTTTAAACACAGTTTCGCGTACGCGAAGGCCGAACTTATCGTTCCAAATGATTCCAGCTACGACACAATCAACCAATCTATTATTCTTAATACGTTTGCATGCACATTAATTCAAATAATGCAATGATCAGAAGAACATGTGCAAAGAAATATTAGGGATTTCAGAACGCAATAAGCACGGCAAAGGCACGGCTTCTGTAGTCTTTATTTACTTGCGCCGCGACGGTCAGCGGCAGTTAGTTGCAGCGTGCAGTTATTGTGTGTTTATTTATTTCATACGTAGTTTGCAAATTTTCAGTAAATATGGAAATTATCGCTCACCAGCTTTTAAAGAAAAATTTAATGGATACTCTTACGAAAAACAAATAGAAATAAAAAGTCATGGGCGACGTACTGATAGCGATATTAAAATTAAACTATTTTGCTGGAATTGCTTACTATTTTCATCTATATTTAACCCCTCAAAAGTATAATCTGACACAGCATACTCTGTTTTAAAGAATTTTTCAGCTGCAATTAGAAAACGTGCGTCGACCAAAGAACATTTATCTGCAACTGTTAGATTTAAAATTATTTGGAAAATCACGCGTTAAATTGCCTTTAGACGAAGGTTTATGTTATCAAATTAAAGTGCATAATGACAAAGTGAAATTTGATAGGGATTTTATGCGTAGATGAATTCATTTACCAACAGGTCTTGCTAAATTAGAGGTCCCGTATTTTTGTTACTTTTAAATCTTAATGTTAAGTAATTTTAGCTATTGCTTACCCAAATTTTGAACCAAGGGAACGCCACTAGTAATTTGTGTTCTATAATGGTTTATTAAACCATGGTGTATTACCGGAGCAAAATGGCAATGCAACATCAGCAGTATTTGTAAGTAATAAATTATTAATTTAATGTTGTAAATAAAAGTATTTTTTCTTCAAATCTAATTATCACAATTCCAGTATTTTATTTTTAATTTCAAGAAAGAAGAACTTCATTTGCCCTGCGGGCGGCGTGTGGAAAAGAGACTAACGTACAATATTAAATCATCGTTGGTTAGATGTGTTAAATTCGAATGTGGCAAGAAATCTATGTTTAAGTGTTCAATGTTCTTACAAAGAGTACCAGAAGAGCACCGTTAGTAGGCATATTAAATTTAAACATCATATCATATCATAGTAGTTTTAATTAAAATAATGGGAAAACACGGATTGGAAATGTTATTGTATTAGATTACTAAGTTTGCATTTTTTCTGAATCTCCACATATGAATAAATTTTGTCATTTCTATATGTGAATGTTACTAATAATTTGTTTGTTTTCTAATCTAGTAATTTGCTTGCCTTTCAGTATGCAAAGAAAAATTTAGGTGTCCCATGTGTCCAAAACAATATGCACTGAAGTCAACGTTAGTAAGACATTCAAAATACGAGTGCGGTAAAGAACCAATGTTTGGGTGTCTCAAGTGTTCGTACAAAGGATATCAAAAGAGCAATGTTATTAGACATTTAAAAAATATTCATTGCATAACAGGAACTCCTGCGTTTGACAGCATATTTTTAAACTCGTAAAGCAAAATTTTATATTTATTACTTTTAGTTGTTTCCTACTTCCTACAAAAATTTATTTTACAAATATTTAACAATAAACGTTTTGAAAAATCAATAATTATGTTCGGAGACTATATGAATAAAAATAAGCCACCAGAAAATTTCTCTATAAATGTTAGAAATGTTTTACAATTTGTACTTACTTATGTTTCTTCCCTAGGTGTTATCATTTTTTGGAAGTACTATTTTTTTTATATTTGAGTCCAACGGGGACGTTTAATTCTATGCTTAACATTTTTATCACTGTGGCGGTATTTTATTCAATAGTTGTGTAACTACCTAAAAGTCAAGTAATTGTTCTATATCTGCTCAAAACTATTCCCAAGTTAATAGCAGACGAAGATCTAAAAGCAATGTAAACAAAAAAAGTCGCATCATATCAATGTCTCTTCTGTTGGCAGTAAGTTACGAAAAATTATAATTTGCACCCTTATGTATCACTTTATCGTCCAAGTCGCACAGAAGAATTTAGGAATACATACAAATTGATAGTGCCCATCTTTTAAAATATAAAATCTATAAATGTTGTAATAGTAATTAATACATTAAAATAAATTATTATTTTTGTGATCCTGCTGTAACTGTATAATTGGTTTACTCTGTAAATGAGAATAATGTTATTTAAAGTAGTTAAATAACGTACGATTATATTTTAGGGTTTTACAGTGAACCGTGTAGAAAGAACAAGCGACGAAATTAGATAAATGCAGTAGATGTAGCCGAAGCTAGGCACAAATAAACAATCTTAGAAGACATGAAAAATATGAATGTGGAAAACCAGCAGCATTTCAGTGCCTGTTTTGCACGTACAAGGCTAAACAGAAACACAATTTACACGCTCATGTTGCAAAACGCCATCCAGAACGAACTGAAGAGTTTAGGAAAAGATTTAAGAGTATTATGCCAACCTAGAAAGGTGTGCTATAATCGCGTAATAAAATATTACATTAAAATGTAAAAGTATTTAAGTACATTGGGCGCCAGAGTGGCCGAGTGGTTAGGGCATTTGGCTGCTACGCGGAAGGTCTTGGGTTCAAACCCGAGACTGGACGCCTGGCGGGCGGCCTACCCAGTCGCTTTTTAGAAATTGGGAACCAAACCCCTCGAGGGGTGAGGGAAGTAATGCAGCCGTCTAAGGCGTGGTGCTTACCACACCACCCCGTACTTCATATAAGAGTGCGAGACGGCTGGGTATCAGAAGCGATGGTCCGGTGGCCCTGACCCACCGCATTGCAGGCCAAACTCCTCATTGGAGTGTAGTGCCACGGACTTTACTTTTTCTTTTCTATTTATATACATTGTTAATTGTTACCATATTTGTAACGTATGTTACCAAAAGACTTGTGATGTGCAAATGCGAAAAAGCTACAACCTTTTTTTCCATTATAAAGTAACAAAACGGAAGCGTAATTTACTTGTCAATCCATTTAATATGGAACTGAAATTTTTAGAAATAAGTGCTTTATTTTATGTTACAATTTTTAATCATTCATTTTAGTAAGTCTATGTCGAGCTATATACGAATGAAAAGAAGTCATTTGCGTAAAAACTGTTTACTGTTTACCAGGGTTGTTCAAAAAGACATTCCAGCTTTAAAATTGAAAACTATGAAAACCAAAACGTATATTGTCTATGATTTAATAATGACGTAATGCAGGTTCTTTACTATAAACTTCAAATACTTGTTTTATATACGGATTTTAAAAAAGCTTTGATAAAGTAGGTCACGATTTGCCGGACGCGTGTTGCAATACATTGACTGCTTATTTATGGATGATGTTAAGTTTTATCTTAGTATTGCATCTTTGGCAGATTGTTGTACACTGCTAAATGATCTAAACAGTGTATACAATCGGAGCATTCACAGTTAATCTAATTTCAATACATCAAAGTTTAATAACATGTCTTCCGCAAAAGTTGAATTCAATAATTTTTGATTATGCAATGAATAATGCAATTATCAAGCGGCGAGTGCTTTTAGGGATTTAGAAATTAGTTATGAATCAAAGTTATGTTATAAACCGCATATAGAGTGAGTTTACCGTAGAAGTATTGTGTATGCTGGTGTTTATTATAAGACAATAAAACATTTTTTCTGAATATCGTTACAGTGAGGCCGTTGCTTTACACATTAATTAGATTTAAGTTAGAATATACTTCTATGTACGAAGTAGAAACGGTCCAAAACTATTTATTTTATACAAAGAAATACAACCAGTATCCGAATTGCAATGTAGTTGATTTATGAATATGGAAAATCAGATTCAATCTGTCACGTCTAAACAGTGGTAGAAAAATGAATTAATATTCTTTGTTGTAAAATTTGATATGATGAAGTTAGTGACAGTAAACTTTTTTTATTATTAAAACTTTTAAGTCCAGCGTAGGCCAATGCGCTTTTCTACTTTATTTTATGGATCTAACGTAAAAACCCCAATTTTGAATATTGGAAATAGGTAAATCAGATTTACTTGATAAGTGGTTTTACCCACTACTTTTATGGCTTTATTACATTAATTTTTTTGTAGCTTATATATTTAATGTGTGTATATAATGTAATACATTTATACGCCTATTACTAAATGAAAGACTGCAAAATTTAGTTTATATTTATATTAAGGTATTACTTATAAATAGACGTTACATCCTGCCAAGGAATTAAATAAGAAAATAGAATGTATAATATAATGCATACTTGCAGTGGAAAGTGGCAATATTGAAAATAATTGCAATCGTAAAATGGGGTTTCTTCTTGAGATAATGTCAAATTCTCCCCAATTTTTAATATGAAAACTTGAATGGAAATAACTTGACACTTAAATTGTATATGTAAATGGTACTTAGACGTATAACTTTATTTCGTTTACTTTTAAAGTCATTATCGGGTTTTAGGTTATGGATTTTTTTACCAAGAAAACTCCCATCGTTGTTACAATTGCAACAGAAAATATAAGCATAGAAAATCACTAATCGCTCACATAAAATATGAATGTGGGTAGCAGCCTTAATTGCAATGTCCAAAATGTTCGTATAAAGCAAAACTCAGAGGGCATTTGAAAGCTCACATCCGAAAGCATCATTTATAAATACAATTTTAAGGATTTGTCAATAACACTAGCAATATCTAACTAATAATATAACGCTTGTTACATGAAACTGTTATTTTGTTTTTTAATTTAATCGGTGAATATTAATTATTTTTGTGCTTATATTATAACTTTTTAAATTAATTACTATTAAATTTTATAGGTAGTTGCATTAGAGGATCTGGAAAAGTAGATTCTAAACTGGGCTCTTATCAATGCGAGAATTGTAATAGAATATATAAATATATGAAAAATTTAAGATCTTACATAAAGTACGAATGTGGCCACAGTTTACCTACCCTATTCCAAACTGCAACCACAAATCCAAAGTGAAAGGAAATTTAAAACAACATCTTATACACAAACATCAGCCTACACAATTTTAACCTTGGTATATGTTTATAGTTTATGTTGGTAGTAGTTTGAATAAATACGTTTCTTTTCTACTAATAAAATAATACAAGAGCCTATTGTTTGTAAATACCCACATTTTAAAATACAAAAAGTAAATTGAGCTAACTTTTCAATCGGCAATCCGTTTCATTATTTTAATTTATTTTAGGGATATTTACTCATAGAAAAGTTAACTGCAATGCTGAGAAGCCACACCAGTGCGATACCTGCAATAAAGCTTACAAATGGCGACAAGGATTGCTGCAGCATAAAAAGTATGAATGCGGAGTTGAACCACAATTTGTTTGTCCGAAACGTGGATGTCATTATAGGGCGGGCAAAGCTACAGGGAAACTTGAAATCGCATTTAGTGCTTTTTCACAAAGAAGGGATGTTTTCTTAATTTTGTATATGCAACCATCAGTCGTATTGTAAATACATTGCGACGCATGTTGACGTAGATATTGGGGATGTAAATAATTAAAGAAATTCCGAATTAATTTGAAAATTACTTTTCATTTTGTCTGTTTAGTAAGAAACAACAATCAGGTGTGTAATAAAATTCCTTTATGCACCAAATCTGAAATGCGGAAATGTGTTATGAATCCTAGTATGTAAGAGGAGATGCAGAGAAAAGGAAACAGGATTTATGTCGCCTTTTGCTGTGTAGACTTTGTTGTTATTGAGGTTTGATGATTAAAACTAATATTGTTCTTTATTCAGTCTTACTGGCAAAATCACTCTTTCTATATCACCTTCCTTCGCCCTAGTAAAATTTGCTAATATAGTGAATATCAAAGTAAGTGACTCCATGTTGATATTTAAAGATTATCTGAAAAAAAATCCAGCTTAATATTTCAACCAGCATGTACTATTAAATATTATTTAATGCTAGTTAGTAGCTGTACTGCCATTTATAACCCTATGTGATATTTAGGAGTATTGTTAGTTTTGCCTAGTTAATTGTAAGTATTTTTTTTAATATCATTAGATATTAGATAGAGTAGTTAATGCTGTACTGATGAAACCTGCTGAGTAGTATGAAACTGTTAGTAACACATTTTTCATGGCCATTCATGCTTACTTTTTTCTAGGAACTATGCTATTCGACAAAGAAGTCTCCTACTCCGAACAACAGTTTAGGTGTGAACGATGCTATAGAACTTATAAAAGGCCACAAGCATTGCGTCAGCATAAAAAGTATGAATGTGGGAAGGAACCTCAGTTTGCGTGTCCATCATCAGGATGTGACTATAAATGTAAAACGAAAGGAAATATGAAGAAACACATCATTAATAAGCATAAGACTGCGAATTTCTAGAGTTGCAGAAGATATTTTGTGGAACTTTAACATGATAATCTTAATTTCATTAATAATTCAAGAGCGAGTCTAGTGGTTTCTGTTTTGTTTCATATATCGTTTTAAATACAATATTTTTCATACAACATTATCATTATCCGTAAAGTGCTTGATGTATGACAACGCTTAGAAACTATAGATGAGAGTTTTGTATAATGTATTTTATCACCTTCTTTGCTATGCGGTGCGGAGTATAGCTATAGGAAGGTTATATGTCTTCGTCTTCACGGATTTCGGATTTATGCTAACTTTCAACAAAGTTTTTTCGCGTTGTGGATACTCCGACCGAAAAAAAAAGTGGAGAAAGCAACCTTAATACACGTGTACGGAACGGATTATTCCGCCTGCCCTGTTTTTTCTTTTGGTCGATTTACATTATTATTAAATATTAATCAAAAGTAAGTTTTCATACGTATTTAATGTCTTAGGTGTAATTACGTTGCCTATATTTAGTATTTTAAAAAAGGAAGTAGCCTGCCAATTTTTTGCTGTTATGGATAAATAATATTAGAAGAAGAAAGATGAACCAAAAGGGGGATGCTAAAAAAAGAATATTATAGAGGTGGCAGCAAAAAAAAACGTTGCGGCACGTCTGGTAAAAAAAACAAAAAAGGAAGTTTGTTTCCGGTTCAAGAGTGCAAATAATTTAAAGTAATACCTTTGTGTTAACCTGCGAATTAAGTGCACAGTGCCGAATTGTATATTGCAAGGTGTTGTAGTAAACCGACAACTGAGCATTGCGTACGATTACTGTATACGAATGTGAAGAGAATATATAGAGATTCAGACTGATAATTACAAAACTTGTAAATGGAAACCATCGCACCAAGCGACAGGGGATAGTCAAGAATCCCAACAAGCGGAGTACTGAACTTTAATAATTTTTATGTGGTAACTGACTGAAATATAAATACTTTTCTGTTGGTTTAGTTTCTTTTGTAATAACTAGAACGCGATTTCAAGCATTTTCTTTATGCACTATATTGTAAGCAAATGAAAATCCTTTCGTATCTCCAGGATTCATGAAAAATCTAATCATTTGACACCACTTTTATTTTGCTTATTTTTTCTATTTTGCTTATTTTCCTGCTTATTTTGCTTCTTTAATCGCTTATATGCGCTTATTTTAGCTTTTATGCAGCTAGTTAGCGCTTTAGTTTATAAAGAATTTCACATTTACAACTTTTAGTATGAAAATCTAATGTTAAAACAAACATCTCTCAGAGAAACAAATAGTGCTTTTGTTAACTTCAGTCATCCGGAGCATTCCATTGTGTTGTGATGTTTTGTGAATAATTTTAAGTTGAAATTATAAAAGCATAAAGTGAAGGATAAATCTGTACCGGCAACTTGGCGTAAAGATTTTCCTGAATTTGTTATTGAAATTAACAAAATATTTAATTGATGAAAATCGTAAGTTATGCCTTTGTAATATTTTATATTTTTAAAAGCTGATTAAAAAACATCTGTCCCATAATATGCGTCAGTTAAATTTTTAATAAAAACATGGTTTGAACGGCAACGAAATTTATATCAAAGCATATTTTTATTTGTCGTTAATTTCATTTTTTAGTTTTAATTTTGTATTGAAAAATTTGTAACAATACCTTATTTTTATGCAAAACAAATAAGAATTTTGGTTGTTTTTATTTTGCTTATTTTTTGATTTTTCATGCTTTTTTCTGATTTATCAAGCTCATTATAAGCGCTTATTATCAAAAAATAAATGCGTATAAATCCGCGCTCTGGTAATAACCATTAGATACCAGCAGGGCCGATAGCGGTACTGGAACTAACGATTGTATGGGATAAATTTTTTTGTCTTGTTGTCACTATACCTATGAATATGATTAAATATGTTTCAGTGTAATGTTTTTGATTATAATTTCCAAAGTAGCGTAATAACCAACTATTTTTTTAGAAAACACACCATACTCTTTAGATAGGTCCCAAGAGTATCTTCAAGAAGTGCAATACAGTTGTGAATTTAATGCGGTATTTTTCATTCCTCGTATTCTAAAACCTGAGTCGCCCTAAGGTACTATAGTGGAGTCTCATATGCTCAAGGAAACTAGCAGGCGCTTAAACAGAAACACCCATAAAAATTTATTGATTTGTACAGGTACGGTAACTTAAATTACTCAACCAGTCGTATAATGTAAAGCAAAATTAAAAGAACATTAACGAAAACACAGAAAAGCATGTGAATAGAATAATTTTGCTTTCGAAAGTGTTTAAGTCAGTTGTAATTAAAAATAAATTTTCAACGCATTGTTGTTAAGTATAGTGTATGTATGTTCTGTCTGACTTTTTGAATTCTATGTGATTTGTGAGTAGCAGGAAATCTACAGCTTTAGGTGGATTCCGAACCGCTGAAATTCATATCCATACATCTATAAAAGCTCAAAGGGTTTTTTTCTCCGTTCCTCCAGCGGCTACCGCTTCACCAATTTGGACCATTTTTTTTTTCAATGAAAGGTCTCTATCCTCAGATGGAACATGAAACATTTATATATTATTATTCTACGTCGATTTTTCAATAATAATTATTTTAATTTATAATATATATGAAAGTCTGCTAAATGCGCTTTACTTAAGGAGACATCTACACCAACGTCGCGTTTCCCTTATGGAACTAATGCATCACGTGGCTTATCATTTAGCCGGTTCTGTCAACGCTCGGTCTGTCAGTGCATTGTGCGCTGGGGTAACACTAGTTATTTTTTAATATGCTTAGTTACTTTGATAATAATCTCATCAGATAAAATTCAAACATTGCCTGCTGGATGTTTTCAAGATTTCAATTCTGTATGATATTACAATTTGAAACATTCTTGCACTTTAATTATTTTTTTTAGGTCGTGAGATATTTGGACAGAGAATTTGGAGACGGTATAGATGCGGTACTTGTAACAAAGGTTACACCCATCGACACGGACTTACTCAACATAAAACATACGAATGTGGAGTGGAACCTCAGTTTGCATGTTCTGTACCAGGTTGCAATTTTAAATCAAAAAGAAGAGGACTTTGTAAATAAACATATAAATTTAAAAAAAAATTGATACTGAGGTTGTAGATATTTTGTTGTACACTTTTGAAACAAACCTCTCAACCTTTGTTGTTGTTTCTATGTTATCTTTGTAATAATGGGTTACTTCGTAATATTGTGACTTAATTATTGTAGATCTCAAAAGTGCAAGAATATGACAGTAGTTCACCAGATTTTTTGTGAATAATTTGTATATTTGAATGATTCTTGAGTTCTTAAACTTACATTTTTAGAAATGCGGGAAAAGAATAATGTTAATATGTTTCACTTACAATTTACTGTTTATCAAATACTAACGAATTTCTTATAACCAGGTAGACAAAGTAAGTTGTTGGGTATGAAGGTAGAGCTATATTTTCTGAAATGGTTAACTAAGTCAGACGGTCGTAACTGAATGATCTACACACAGTTCTTTGTTTAAACCTATTGTTTTTTTGTTCGATTGTAATAACATCTGGAGTGTGCCGAATTATGTTTCGTTTAGATTTTAAATTTGAAATATTGTTGTTATAAAATTTTTACTGTGATGTTAGAATTTACTGTAACTAGTTGCCTAGAATATTTATTAAGGAGATGCTTTTCTTTTAATAAAAACTGCTGAATTATTACAGCAACTAAATTCTTGTTAGTTATACAGTTTGCACCATCTATTGGAATGTTTTCTGGTTTCTGTCTCATTTTTGTTCTTGAATGTTTATTACGACCGGCGTTTATGAAAGAAGGAGCCTTAGTTTATGTCTTGCTTTTGTAGCTGACTCACGCCGAACGCCGTTACGCACGGCATATATAACACTCATTTATCGGAATGGATTATCTTGCAGTTAGTTCTATACGATCGTTGGCGTTGGTTGAAGAAGCTATACGATTAAATTATATTGGGTTTTAGTTACATTTATATATTCAATAAAGTTATTTGTAAAAGGTCAAGTGTGTTGGAGTGTTTACATTTTGCTGAAAAATTTCGTCTATTTCTTTAATCGAATACCACCTATGTTAGACACACAATTCTTTTATTTTGGACTTTACGAAGCATCTTTATATTTGAACTTCACTAAACATAAATTGGTTGCTAAGACGATATAGAAAGCGGGCAAATTAATTGCCTCATATACATTTTTAACACGGTAGCTTGAAATTATTATGGCCGCTAAATGTGAAATCTGTAACAAAATTTTACAAATTCGGTTTGCAGGCCCACAATTTAAGTAATAACTTTTAGTTGCTGTTAATAATTTTTGAACGGTGCAATTTAAAAAACTGTAGTAGATCTAATGAAAATACTTTATAATTATTTCAAACCGTATTTTTAGGTATTGTTTTATTTGAAACAAAAAATGTATATTTTGATCGAAGTAGACTATTAAGTCAGTTGGAATTTTATTTGAATTAATTCAATTTCTTTTGTGGTCCGTTCTTGCATGTTGTACAAATCTCGGTAAAAATATTAAAATTGTACGCTTCTATTCTTATTCTTTTGAAACGGATTTATACATATCCATGGGAGAGGAGTACATTTTCGCCGCTTTTCTAGTAGAAATCACTTTTTAGGGAGTATCACAGAAATAAAACACAATTGTCCTCTTGTAATGTTTACAATAGATTTTACACCTGTAGGAAATGTTTAATAGCCCATCAGAAGTATGAGTGCGTAAAAGAGTCGCAATTTTGGTGCCTAACCGAAAGTTACTCATACAGAGCCAAACAGAAAGGCGGAATAAAGTAGCGCATTAAAATAGCACATAAAATATTTGAATAAAACAAAAGGAATAATTTTGTAATTTTAAGTTTTCTAGTCTTATTATTACTGTAATTAGGTTTTTGTGGGATATTTATTGTTGGAAATATGTTTCTAAATCATAACGGCTAAATATAATTAATTATTTGATTCCATATTGTAAATGTAATATAAATACGTATGTTCTTGCAATAATCACTTGTTTACGTGCTTATTAGCATTTTTGCTTCGTTTTTCCAAAGATGAGCTTGCTCGCTGCTTATAGTGCTGTACAGATTTTACTGATTTCTCTCGTGGTTTGGACATATTGCAAAAAATTGGTAAATTTTTATGAGATATATGCGGAAAGTCGTACATGTATTCAAAACAAAAATGAATGCGGTTAAGTAGGTATCGCAGTTTTCGTGTTTTTGTGTTCAGTTGCCGAATGTTATTATTATAAGTTTTAATTTAAAGGAAATTTGAACACACCTGTACCACAAACATAAAAACTTTACTATATTATTCTCTAGAAAAAGAATTTGTAAAACATACTACGAGTATTTGTAAAAACTAATTTGCAATATGTGCAGTATATGAATTCAGAAGCCTAAGTGTTGATGAGTTGTTATTAGTTTTAACACTAGGAAGCTGTTTCGGATTGTTTTTAAAAAATTGAAAATCTAAGACGAGGTTGTATAATGTTTTTTTTAACTTTTCTTTCAGTTAGTAATGAAAATGAAATAACTAATAAGACAACAAGGTATCGCTTGTGCAGTTGCTACAAATATAAAGGAAATAAAGTTTGCGCGGCAGCATTTACAATTCGTAACAGTGGAAAAGTACCATGCATCGGTATACAAATAGATGAAGTGTGAATGCAAAAAGGAGCCTCAATTTAATTGCCCTGTTTGCTCAAATAAGTGCTTTGGAAAGGGTAAACTTAGACATAATATAACGATGTAATGTTGATATTTAATTACGTTTAAAGCTTTGTTTAATAAAAAAATATTTTGACAACTTTTAATTGGCTTTTCTGCTATGTTTGATGTTGTGAATGAATGAATGAATACAGCTATAAACCTTTTTTTGGTTTCGTAAATCTTGTGGAAAAGGGTACTCTTATTTAACAAAATAATAATCTGTGTACAGTTTATTTATAATTTATTTAGTTTTTCTACTAATAGATAATGTATCATTTAAATATGCATTGAATTAAATGCTTTCTTGATACATTCAGATTTAGGTATAAACTTGAATACTGTCCATTATTAATATTACGTTAATTTCAGGTATTTATGTGTGCAACAAATGCGGCAAAATATACCAACACAAAAAGACGTTAGCAGTACATGTTAAATACCAGTGTGGGAAACCACCAACATTTGCGTGTCACATCTGCTCATTTAAAGCACATTTAAAAGGAAACCTGAAGAAACACATTGTGGGAAGGCATAAATAATTTAATGGAAAAAATTAAAACATGCGTTTTGTTATAATTATAAAATAAACTTTGTGGTATGATAAACAAAAATAAACATTGTAATAGAATTCTTTAATTTGATTTTCATTTACATTAACACTGTAGTATTTAAAGGAAATAACACTAGGAATACATATCGCATATCTTAACTTTTAGGATAAACGGATATAGATGTATGTTATTTTTTTGATAATTTTATACAATTTTTATTGATAAGAATATTTTTACTTTAGATCTGAAAACATCCCAATGTGCAACGTGTGGAAATAGATATAAACATAGAAGGTCGATGTTAATGCATCTGAAATACGAATGTGGAAAACCACCACAATTTTCTTGCCATCTTTGTCCTTTTAAAGCGAAACAGAAAGGAAATTTGAAGATTCATCTAGTTGCAAAACATCAGCAAGTATAGTCAACAAAACTAACAAACAAGATGTTAGTAACAATATCGCTTTATGTTGCATACTTATATTATTGTAACCGCTGCAAAAAGGAGGAAATTAAAATTTATTAATATGTACATATATTTAATTAAATAATGAGTGTTAGACTATGGCGCCTAATTCACGATTTCCAAAAACGGCAGAGCGAAGCAAATGAAAAATACTTTCGCTACAACTGCGATCGACCTATAATAGCATTTATATTTTTCATTTAAGAAAGGGATATAAAGTTTAAATTGTTGTGGAAATATTACAGTTGAAAATTTATTCCTCCTTTTGATTTACATAATAGTTATTTATATATTAAGGGCGTAAACAGGCTTTTATGGCGTAAGGCGTAATTTTGAGCCCGAGACGGCAGCCGAGGGCTAAGAATACGTCGTAAATTTGAAATTTATAAATATGCGCATTTGAGTAGAGCTAAATATAAACTTTTCGTACATGGATGAGTTATAAAAGTAATGAAGTAAAAACACTCGAACTGTGGAACAACAACACTTGAAAAATACAGCACCCTTCCACACAACAAACTAAATATCAGATACGTGTCAGTTTACCACTGATGATGATAGCTTTGCTGTCATATTACGTATCTGGTATTTCGTTACTTGTGTGGATGACTGCTGTATTTTTCAAGTATAAAAGTAATATAAATAGTTTAGAAGTTACAACACCTTTAGTGATTCAAATACACGGGTTTATATGAAAATAATCATTCTTTAATTCTCGGAATATCATTGGCGTGAGTTTTATATTTACATATATCTCTATTAGTCGCAAATCAACAACATAAGTCAAAAATATGTAAGAACGAGTGCAGTGGGACGTATGTAGCGGGGGCCCGATTGGCTTACGCGGAAACATACGCAGCACTTTGCAAATAATTCATTAGCTCCGTTAGTTTTGATTCAGTGGAATTGAACCAAACGGCATATTAAACAAAATGATATTTCGAAAAGCATTTGCTCTTACATATTTTTGGATTATGTTGCTTGTTTACGCCTAATTGAGATAGAGGTTAAAATAAAACTTTATTTATAAGTTCGAGCTTTACTTCGTAGAAATTCATTTTTTCGCATTTCATATTGTAACTGACTATATTTCTATACTCAAAATCGTTCTGTAAAGTGGTACTTTACAGCATAGCAACCATTACAGCATAGCAACGGATTTTGCATAAAAACACTCTTGACAAAAGGAAATTATTTATTTTTTATCTGTATAAATATTAAAAGTACAATTATTTATTAGTTTTAGTCGTTTACCTTTTCAAAAAAGTAAGCCAACATTATGTTTTCATCGGCTCCTTCCACTTCTTTCTTCTTTCTCCAATCGCAAAATTGGCTGTAAGTTTATTCGTAACGGTCTTTTGATTTTTGTGGCAACAAACTAGAAGACGCTTCTTTCGCTGCTTTTAGAATAACTTCTTTAGCCGAAAATTCAGTTCTTATTTCACATTCTTGCTCAAATTCTTGAAATTCCATCGCTCTTTGTAAATTTGTTTGTTTGTTTACTTGTCTCTATCGATTGTTTAGGTTACTATGTTATTGAAACAA
This sequence comes from Ctenicera cuprea, assembly GCA_958336395.1. Classification (NCBI taxonomy): domain Eukaryota; kingdom Metazoa; phylum Arthropoda; class Insecta; order Coleoptera; family Elateridae; genus Ctenicera; species Ctenicera cuprea. Next base: position 42,696,385 of record OY284492.1, on the reverse strand, counting down.
CCTACCTGCTATTATTTTTTTTATTTTCAATGCCAGTAATTGTGACAGTTATTAATGTCACTTTTATTAAAAACTAACAAAATTAAATTTTCACATGAAATGCGAAAAAATAGTATACCTACGCAATTTCGTTAGAAAAGTGTTTTCACTAAACTTGTATGGCTTTTTATGTTACTCGCTCGCTACGCTCGCTGGTACTAAAACCACCCATACTCGTTTAGTAGAACATCACTTTTCTAAACTTGTTGCGTAATATACTATTAATTTATTGTAAATCAAACAATTCTTAACTTCAACAGGTTTTTTAGTTTAGCTTTATACGTATTTTGACATGTTGACATGCCATTTTCAGAGACAAGATTAAAAGTAAATGGTTGGTGTTGTTATAGGAACAATTAATTTTCATAACTTGATCTTGGTTTTTTATATCTGCGTCCAGATGACTTGATTTCTCATTCTAAAACGTCCAATAACAGTGAAGACGCAGATATAGAAATCTAAGATCAAGTTATGAAAATTAATGGTTTCTATAGCAACACCAACTGTTTACTTTTAATCTTGTTTTTGATAATGACGTGTTGAAATACATATAAAGGTAAAATAAAAGACCTGTTGAAGTTAAAAATTATTTTATTTAGAATAAATTGAAATAAAACTACAAAAAAATATTGAGATATAAGCATTAAAAGAACGACTCTTTCCGTATAAGCCCGTGTAATTAAAATTAGTAAAAGTGTTGTAGCTTCTAAACTATTTAGTGGTCAGTGGATTAGTGTCAGTTTACCATTGGTGATGATATCTTACTGTCGAAACACGTATATGGTATTTAGTTACTCTTGTGAAAGAGTGCTGTATTTTTCAAGTAATTGTTAAAAATACATTTTAATAAACTGCGTTATGTAAGTAATTTACTAAGTATTTTTTTATACTTTTATCTCAATTTCAAACACTGTACTATTATTTCAATATACGTCACAAGGCATTGTCGCAGCTCGTAGATGTTTTCTTATCCTGGAACTTAAATTTTTGGCAGCAAGCTCTTGACTACTCTGCTAATCACAATTTAAATTATGATGTTTCCTAACTAATAATTACCCTTCTCTTTTCACGTGGTTTTCTCCAGATGTTATCCAGGTGTTAATTGAACAATTTTTCAGGTACAACACGTAGTGGTTTTCCATATTCTATGGATGCAAATGGACGTTTTGTTTGATTCAAATGTGGAAATTCGTATAAGCGCAAGGGGGCTTTATCAGAACATCTTAAGTTTCAATGTGGTGTAGAACCACAGTTTGAGTGTGGTATCTGTAATCGCAAATTTAAACTTAAAAGTTACCTTCGTTTTCACGTTGTTAATGTACATGTCAAAATGTAAGGTGGTTGGTTTTTTTTAATTTGTAATTAATTTTTTTAACTATTTTGTACTTACATTTTTAATATAATGAAAAATGTACATTTCATGATGCACTTAAGTATATTGTTAATAATACTGCTAATCAGAATGTTTAGTTTTTACACACAGTAGCAATTAATTTTTCAGTGTACTGGTTGTAGTCCACAAATAAAGTTTATGTGTGTGGAAAAAAAATAATAGTTAAAAAATTATAACCTAACAAAAAAATAATGTATTTTTCTGCATAAGAGGTGAAATAGTGAACATTAGACTCTACGACCCACTAAAAATAAAATACCTTAGTTTTAAAGTTAGATTTCTGATTCTTGTAGAATATTTTCTTATTGCTTTTTATAGTCTAAAGTGATTTTTTTTTCATATTATTTTCATCTTGAAACCCCCATCCTTGGTATAAAGTCAACAATTACTGGATTAATCACCATTAAAATATTTGTTATTACCTAACTAGTGGTTATCATATTTATTCTATCCGTATATATTGAACATACGTATTAATTGAATAATTTTTCAGGTACAACTCCTACTACTTGTCTCTATTTTATCGGTGCAAATGGGCGTTTTGTTTGCTTGAAATGTGGAAATACGTACAAGCGCAAGAGCCATGTATTGGAACATCTTAGATTTTATTGTGGTGTAGAACCACAGTTTGAATGTTATGTATGTAATCGCAAATTTAAACGTAAAAGTTATCTTCGTTATCATATTGATAACAGGCATCTCAAAAAAATGTGAGGTGGCTGTTTATGTGTTTAACTAAAGGATTTGTATTTTTATCTGTTTCTAAACTACGTTGTACTTATATTTCAAGTGTTAATAAAAAGGGTGTATTTGGTGTTAGAATTAATTATATTGTTAATAATGTTACTTATTAGAATTATTTTAAATAGCAATTATAACTTTTCCGGAACTGGACGTTTTGGGTGCGGCCGTTTGATTGCAGGCACGTGTGGAATGAAGCGTAATTTAGTGCGGTTTATTCTGTCGAAAAGTCAGTGTTACTAATAAAATAATTGGTGAAATGTCCAATTTGATCAAATATTTAATCCATGCAACAATTACACACAATCAGTTTTTCTTTCAAATTGCATGGAATAACAAATTTTTTAGGCTGTGATTTTATTTCTTTTTATATACAATATGTATTCCTCCCTATCATATTTACATTTTTGGCGCTTATTCAAGATACCGTTTTCCATGTTAATACGAGGGCGGAGAGAAAAACGTTTGTAAAAATGAAATGAAGAATATTTTTTTCGGCCAAAATGTATCAACGTAGTCGCCTTTTAGGTCGTCCAACGTTTTTCCAATTTTTCGATATCTTTCGAATAATACGATTTCTCCAACCCTTCCAAATAGGTGATCTCCTCATTAGAACCGAATCTCTTTCCGCCGAGCCATTTCTTCAAGTTTGGAAACAGAAAATACTTACAGGGGGATAAGTCTGAAGAATATGGTGGATGTGGAAGCATTTCAAAGAGTAATTTATGGATTTTGGCCATGCCAACTACACACGTGTGCACCCGTGCATTTTCTTGATGGAAGAGAACTTTTTCTTCGCCAAATACGGTCGTTTTGTTGTTTTAAAACGTCGTTGAAACGGTCCAGCAAGTTGCAATAGTATTCGCCGTTGATTGTTTTCCCCTTTAAAGGTAGTCGATGTGGATTACACCGCGTGCATTCCAAAAAAACTGTAGTCATGACCTTGTTGGGCGATAAAACCGCCTTAGCCTTCTCCGGCGCAGGTTCGTCAGTAGAAATCCACTGTTTAGACTGTTCCTTGGTCCTTGGATCCATCTTTTGTCCACAGTTATGAAACGACGCAAAAACCTGTTTATTGCGCTTGAACATCGCCAAACCTGCCTCGGAAGTTGTTACACGTGTGCGTTTTTAGGCGGGTCCACATTAGTAAAAATATGCGTTGTGTGTTGAATGTAGAATTCGGCACAAATATTTGCGCCGCAAATTCGCTGCAATGGCTGCTTAAATATTTACGTCATGCGCCGTGCGTCCGCGATCAACACGTGTGTGTAGTTTGTTGTCGTTGAAACAACGTGAACGTTTATTCTATTCTATTATGAATATGAATTTAAACAAAGACGATGTTCTTCTTTTAATTCAAGAATACCGAAAACATAAGGTTTTATGGGATCCAAAGGATAAGTGGCATTTCAATAAAATTAAAAATTTTTTTCCTTGATAAGATGGTGCATAACAATGAAAGCAGCACATTTTCTTTTCATTATTATCAATGCATCAGACATGGTAACAGTTAGTTGTTTTAACAAAGTGAAAATATTATAGTGGGATTTAAATTAACTCCTATATTTCTAAACACCAACACACAATGACAACATTCGCCAAAATCACTGCGTTCGCGAAAAATACGTCCACACTAGAACGACGTTGCGGCGCAAATCTCTTTGATGTCTTGAAAAAAACCGACAAGGAATGGATCGCGTGTGTTGAATGTTGCGAAAATTTTTGGGTGCGTTCGTATGCGGCGAACACGTCCACACTCGCATAAATTTGTAACGCACACACAAATTTGTGCCGAATGCAACATACAACGTATATTTTTACTAATGTGGACGCGCCTTTTGGTCGATTGTGAGTAAATGCGGCACCCATCGCGCGCATGGCTTTTTCATATCCAAAAGTTCGTGTAATATATTGCACACACTTTCATCTGAGATGCGTACTACCTTAACTCTCTCACGCATTTTCACTCTGCGGACTTGCAATACAATATCATGGATTTTGTCAATCATTTCTGGTGTGGTGACCTCATTTGGACGTCCTGAACGTTCGGCATCAGTTGTGCCTGTACAACCACAACGAAAATCGGTAAACCACTTGAATTGTTTTAATCGATTGCGAAGAGTCCCCATAATATTCATCAAGTTTTGGTTTGCGGAATGGTTTTTCCACGCAAAATTAATGTTTAATTAACATACGAAATTCACTTTTTTCCATGTTAAAATGCTAAAATACGAGAGGTTGTCTGCTTTCAATGGCTCTCAAAACTGAACTAAATGACAGATCTGTCTGAAAATATTCACGTAGCCTAGTGACAGATGGTATTGACGAATGTTATCTGGAATTTGCAATTGTGACTTCCTCTGTTGCAATTTTACCAAACTTCTTACTCCGCCCTTGTATTAGTGTAATAGCCGTGCAATAAGTACTCGCCAAAAATTTATAATACATTTTGCGTTTCTGGTTTTAAAACTTTACCTGCATTTTGTTGGTAATTATTAAATAATCAATTACGGTTGATACCTGTTCTTAACGGTGTTGATTACTTTCGTAAAATGTATGGAAAACTTATTTTTTAATTAAAATGAGACGATTATGATTTTGACAATAAATAATTGTGTCGATATATTAATATGTTAATAACGTCCAGATTTCAGATTTATACAATTATTGAAAATTAAGTAAATGTGTGAATAGATAAGTACGAGTATAAACAAATAATTATGTTTTCTGTAAAGAAATGAAACGTATCTCGAAAGTCTGGAAGAAGTAATGCTGTTTTCTATAGCAGTTATACATATTTAATAAGCTAGGGTATAATTACAATGGTGGTCTTTGCGTGAAATTGTAATCTATATAGGGAAATCTCTTATTTAAATTAAGTATTTTGGGTAAAATTTAAATAATTGATTAGGTGTTAGAAACTTCAAATATTTGCTATTTTACACTATAAGACATGAGGAATGTACGACTTAAACACAATGTAAAACTTTGATTTCAAACTTTAATAGCTGAATTTGAACAGTTGCACTATTTATATGTACACATTTACAGACCTTTATTTAAATGCAGTTTTGACAATAGCTTATAAGAAATGCTTTGTCTACTTCTATATATTGTCATTAGATTTTAAATTGTTAAAAATAGAGTAGTAAGCCATAGTAATTTTGAGTAAGAAACTGCTTTATATAATCTTTAATATTTTTAGAGATAATTGTGTAGTTATATTTTGGTTACTTAACCTTTGTTTGCAGATATTGTGTATATATTTTGTTGAATATATTATTTATGTTGATTTTACCTGTGTCTATTTAATTTATTATTTTCCCTAAATAGTTTAATTATCTGTGAAACTTTGATGGTCTTCTGCCAATTCTCGCATATATTAAGTGGCGCTAGTGATTATAAATCATAGTCCACTGGTTACACTGATAGTGGCCATTTGATTATCAAGCTTGAATTTGTTAGTTTTGAAGAGACTTCTGTCAACCAAAAAATGGTTCAAGGATCATCAATAACTTTTTTTGCACTTCCGAGAGTAGAAGTACTAATTTAGATCTTTTTTTTTTTTCGAGGACTTAAGTGTCACTTTTAACGCCGGACGGATTACATATTTTCAAAAGTCCCAAGGGATTAAATGTACCGTCTGTCTATAAAGTAACCCCCCCCCTTAACTAATTTTTGAACGACTTGATATTTTACCACAACATTTGGTGTGCTTTAATGGGAAATGAAGTACTATTTTTTAGCCAAACATTAAATTTTGTATCATTTAAAATGGCGACTGGGCGCCATTTTTTAATAAAAAGGGGAGTCGAGTGACACCTCCTTGGTCTTTTAGTTCTGCGTCTGATTCTAGAGTGTCAAAGAAAAATATTCAGCCATAACAATATGGCCTATTTTAAACAAATGGACTCACTCAATTCAAAATTGTTTTGGTTTTTTTATCCAGTAGTCCACTTTTTCATTTGCAGAACAAAATTTGCTCAGAAATATCTCAGGTGGCTGGAAATAATATTGAAAACTTTATGTTCCAACAAGACGGTGCGCCGCCTCATTATTATAGGCCTGTTTCTGATTTTCTCAACGGCCATTTTCTTGGACGATGGACTGGTAGGCGGGGGCCTGTAGAATAGCCGGCTAGCTCTCCAGATTTAACTTCCTTAGATTTTTTTCTATGGGAATATCTGAAATCGAAAGTGTACAGAACCCGCCCAGAAACAATTGAAGAACTGGAGCAACGCATTACAGAAGTTTGCAGAAATATCACTCCAGAAACTTATGAAAATGTAAGGCAGGAATTCTATAACCGACTTTTTATGTGCTAAGAAGTGAATGGTAAACATTTCGAACACTTAATTTAATTTCTTTTTGCTTTAATTCTTAGTTTTTTAAATAGACTTCTTTAACTTCAAACATTGTCATTTTGTTATGGCTGAATATTTTTCTTTGAAACTCTAGGATCAGGCGCAGAACTAAAAGACCTTTCCAATGAGGTGTCCTTCTATTAAAAAAATCAGAATGGCGCCCAGTCGCCATTTTGGACGATACAAAATTTTAATACAGGCTGAAAAATAGTATTTAATTTCCCATTACAGCACACCAAATTTTGTAGTAAAATATAAAGTCGTTCAAAAGTTATTTGGGGGGGGGGGTAATTTATAGACACAGTGTATATAACTTACTAAGATGTATATAATTTGCTAAGTTACCGAATATATTTTGCCACCATTAGAAACTAGGATTTTAATCATAGATGAAAATATAATACGCTTATATAGATAGGAAACTCTATAAACATATTACAATACATGAAATAGTACTGACTATAATCGCAAATGGCGCTAAACATTGTACAGGGGGAAATTCAAATTGTAGGTAAAATTATACCATTTAAATGTATTAGTAAAACTACAAATATATCGGAAACAAAGCGTTTTAATACCATATAAGAAAATTTATAAATGAGAACCTACGAAATAAGTTACATTGGTATAATACAATAGTTACCTACTGGTGTTATTACAGGATGTTTTGGCAAATACATGTCCATATCAGTTTAGCTACGATTACATAATATGATTACATAATATTACATTCAGTGATGAGGGGTGACATTTTCTGGAGAAAATATTCTGAATTGGTAAATTTTTAAGAAAATTTGCTCAAGGTTTTTACTGAAATTTTCCTGCTTATAAAATTGGGGAGTTATTAATTTTTAGAATTTTTGGTGGTGGACTTCTTTGTATTTCCATCTCGGGTAAAATTTGGGAAGCATCCAAATTATCTGAAGACGTCCCAGGTAACTGAAGATGTTCTGGTAAATTTAAAGTAGGAAAACTATTAAATTTTAGATTGGTCTAGTTATGATGTTCCTCAAATTCCATATCTGCGCTAAAATGTACATCGCAGACTCTAAGATTCCGTTTCTTCTCAAAAACAATGTTTCGTTCTACAGTCTCAATCCACTTCTTGTAAATCTATTAATTTACAATACGTATTTTAACAAAAGTGTTTGAATACTACACAAAACTGATAATGTAGAGAAATAACTTACATCAGGATTACTTGGAAAATTATGGATTTTGTTCTCATTATTTGTAAATTGACAATTTAAAACGCAACATTTAAATACCATGGTTCTAAAATAGTCCAACTTAACGTAAAATATCTGTAATCTAAATTGTGTGTAAATTATTTTCAAATTTCAAAAGAACTGTCAGAGAATACCAAAACACCGAACTGTCAACAAGTAATTCACTTACCGTATCTTAGCAACCAAAACATATTCTGCAATCAGCGCCATTGGTGGTTACAGTCAGAACTAAATTAGCGATTGTATATTTTAAGTTGACTTAACACACCGTGTTTTAATTTTAACGTTTTAAAAAGCAGGATTGTCACATTGACAGCATATTTTAAAATTTGGACTATATTGATTTAAAAATCTTTGGAAGTGCAAAAATGGCGTATATAACAGGACTGAGGTGTTTCAATCAATCCCGGGTAGTGATTATTGCTCTCGCACCGCTACGCTACGCTCAGGTAGGTTACTATTGCATAAAGGCTTTTGTTTATTTAGAATTTCATTTTCTTTCAGAATATGCACAAATATACAGGGTGTTCAATTTTAGGAAAAACTGTTTTACGGAATAACTCGAAAAGGGGACGTTCAATTGTCATTATCCATAAAAAGTTACTCTTTGGTCCTAATTTGACCAAATTTAATATTAAGAAAAATAACAATAGTGCCCAGATAACTTGGTATCGCCCGTATTAGCTATTTTTAGTGCGTATTAAATGCAAATTTTGGTTATTTTTGACGCGCATTTTCTAGGCTCTAGTTTTTATAATATTTTATTGTCTTAGGTAATGGAACTGTCTTTCTTGATGATGCATGCGGAAACGGTCGCTTTATTTGCTACAAATGTAGAGGCTCATATAAAAACAAATAAAAGTTTAAATCTAAACGTAAAATACGAACGTTAATTCCAGTGTTATCTCTGCTCTAAGAAATTTAAACGTAAATACCACCTTCGTAGTCACATTACTTTAATGCACCGACGAAATAAATAATTTTGTATTTGCAGCTCTTAAGATGTTGTAATAAACAGTTTAGCTACAAGATGGTTTTTATATACATTCTGACCTTTTTAGTGAAGAAACGATTTGTAAAAAAAGTACACGTGTCTCCTAAAGGAAGGCAGTTTTCATTAAATTGGTTGAATGAGAATTCATTTCATACTGTACCGGGATCGTGAAAAGTATGCTTTTAATGTATTACGAGTACTATAGATAGAACAAGTGTTCTTTATATTTTAGCAAATTTTTTTAAATTTGTCGATATTTTGCTTTAATTTTGAAATGTCATAAAAACTATAATTTAATCTTTTAGGTGCCTACTATTCGTCATCAATCAGCGAAGTAATTGGGCGCTTTGTTTGCTTGAAAGGTGGATTATCATATAAATATAAGCGAGACCTTGCAAGGCACGCTAAATCCGAGTGTGGTTTCCAAAGCAACTTTATATGTAATTTTGCAATCGTGGATTTTCACGCAATGGTAGTCTTCAATTACATATAAAACTGAAACACATCTAAAGCAAGTGATATGTTTGAGAAGGCATTTATGTTGCTATCTTTTTTAAATCTCAATAAATCGTTTTTGTTTGTTTGATGGATGTACATAAACTACTTATAGCAATGATAGTTAGTTTTTTCTTGTATTCTATCTGTTGCTTTAGTTTTCCTTTGTATTCTTATCGTTTCTGTAGTTCGTAGGTGGTTAACTGTAATTAAACAAAATAACAATGACGCTACGGGTGTTTAAGGTACATGATACAACTGTCTAAGATGTGGTTTAATTTTAACTAAGAAAAGAGCCAACTTATAGCGTAACTAAAATATGAATGCAGGGTAGAACCAAAATTTATCTGCTATCTTTAAAATCGAATATTTAAACGTAAAAGTAAGTAATCGTTGCGTTCTTCGAATGCATTCAACATAGCAGTTGATTGTGACAAAAGTTAATATTTTCAAAGAAGTTTTTTTATTATGTACCTATGCTGTTTTTATTTTTATGTAGCTTTTTCATTTTTTCACAGTTAATTAAATTTAAGAACCTGCTTCCTAGTGATTAACAATAATCCTCTAAGGACAGCTTAAACGCCTAGACTACCACAGACAAGGTTGCAGTCAGATCAAGCAGCTCGAGCAATGAAGGGAGTTGAGAATTGGACATTTTTCTCCGGAAGAACTATACCCATAAATCTAATAACTTTGTGTTGAAATATGATTTACTATTGCATCAGACCATGATTTTCCAAACAAGGGTTGCGTTTCCCTGGGAAGGTGTAAAGAAATTCCAAAGGAGGTGTAAATTCAACTGTAACTACAACTCACTGCGTCATACGGAAGCAAGCATAATCACAAAAGCACTGCTTTAAATACTTTTGTTCACCGGGTATCCATGCATCTCAGGCAATTACAACATTTATATTAGAACATTTTTCTGTTTGGTGTCATTATTGTACCATTTTACATAATTTCAATTAATTTTTACTCCGGTATATGGCGGCCGTACGTTTCTAACTTAAAAGAAACTCTAACATCAATGAAGTGCACATTAAAATAATTTTAAATTAATATTTTAGCTAGAAAGGCGCACTAGGAATGTTTAGGCAGCAAGTTTATTTGATGTGGGTTATTTATCTTACAGTGACGATTACCCATTAAACACATTAGAAGTCAAATCGGTTCTTGTTTGGACTTTATTCAAATTATTGTTAAAATGTAGTTTTAGTACTAGTGTTGGTTAGAGGTCTATTAAATAAAAAAAAACACATGTTCTATCAATACTTCATTTACTTATGTGGCTGTAGTCTCAGTAGTCTTAATAAAATTTTTGTTTTTAGGTACACCTATATTCCCTATAGATGAAAATGGACGTTACGTATGTCTCAGATGCGGTATATCATATAAGAACAAAGGTCACTTATCGAGGCATCGTAAATATGAATGTGGAGTGCAACCAAAATTCGAATGTAACTTTTGCAATCGTAGATGTAAACATAAGAGTGATCTTAGAAGACACATAGTAGTTGTACACAATGTTTCCGAAAAATAAATCAAGATTTTTGACTTTGCCTTCTGACTATAGTCTTTTGGTTTAAATATTTAATTTAAGCATTTTTTATTAATTGTGTTTTATAGGAATAAACTCTGCTAAGCTTTCATGGAAGCATTAATAAATTCGTTTCATTTACGAACTGATCATTATTTTGCCAACGAGAATAATTGTAGTAAATGTGAATTGTCCTATAAGCCGAAATGCCATTTTAAAAGGCATGTTAAATACAAATGTGAAGTGGAACTGAAAAAGGCCGAGGAAAAATTCGGAGCAGTGCCGTTTATGAAGTTACCAAAAACAAAATTGGAGAGCGTATCCCACGGGTTCTGTAAGTTAAAAATAAATGCAAATGTAGTGTGCAAAATGCATTTTACTTAAAACTGTATCTTGCCTATGAAAATGACATACTGCTTACAGAAATATCTACGAACACACCAGCATGACTAACTTTGAATTGAAAATTAACTGTATGAAAACCATTTTTATTATTTTACTTATCTGCATAGTAATGTTAGTGAAATGCAAATCAATTGTATTTACAGGATGATTCCTTTACTCACTGTGATCATTTTTAGGGTTACAGCAAGAAGAATTTTTGTGTACCACATGTGGAAGGATGAATAAATAGAAATACAGCATGCAGAAACACATTAAATCGTGTGGAAAGGAAGCAGAATATACTGGCAAATGTGTCACAACAACATTTTTATAGACAACAGCTTCTACTCCCTTATAGACTAAAATATTAACAATATATTTGTAAAATAATCAGTGTGTGATGTAATACGAGCGATCAAATAGGAACATAATCGCAGTCGCCTATGAACTAAGCGCGGCATGTCGGTAACTAGTTTGCCAATCGTGGAGCTATTATTATTGTTGCGCCGTTTATTATTTTACCGCAGTTGCTCATATTTAACATTTTTAACAATTAGCAAGTGAGCATTGTAAATTAGTATTTATTATTTTTATTTTACAAACGTGCATGATAAGTGTCAGTTGTAAACCGTGATCCATTTAATACACAGAATGGAAAAAAATATTAGCGGCTGCTCTGCTAACGTGACGCAATTTTTTTTGTGTACTGTGAGCTTATAAATTATTAATATTATGACTATATAATTAACAACTCTAAACTATCCAGGATCTAAAGAGGATGTGGTTTAATTCTTAATTGTAAAACATTTTGGTGTCCCGTGTTCTCAGTATGACGCACTACATGGTTTGTGAAAGGTATCTTTTGGTAAAAGCTTGGACTAGTATATTACTTTGAGTGGTCTTTGAAGTGTTATAGGATCCAGTTTTATTTTAGTGAGAGAATGGACATAATTACGATGGGAAAACAATTTTTATACAACCATCACAAATGATTGGTTCAAATAATATCGAAAATTTTACAAACCTTTTTGTGTTTGTTTTTTTACAGCGTCTGTATATATAAATATATAGTTCTCATTAAACAACTTATAGCAAAACGGATAGTAATAGTATTCACAATTAGGGTCCTGTAACCTACACCAATAGGTATTTTCCCGACAGTCCTAACCCGATTTGTAATATAACATGTGAGCAAACGAAAGTTACATCAAATTTGAAAACATTGTCATGTGCATTATTACTTCTAAAAGGGTCAAAGTCATGTCAAAGTTGAAGTTCTAACAGACATACGTTTCAATTTTCAAAGCCTAACTCGATGTCACTTTCGTTTGCTCACATGTTACTTATTATTGTGGTAAGAACGGTTAAAGTTGATTTTTAATAAAACAATAACAGCTCTTTACCCTTAAGCCGTTCGAGATGAATGACCATTTCAAATACTAAGGGCCGTGGAATAATGTACTGTACTGTTTAATTGTATTAATTTATTCCAACAATTAAGTATACCTAAATAAAAAAAGATGAACAAATTTCTATTCTAAATAGACACAAAAGATGAGAGTGCCATAAGCAACGTTTTAGATATTTATGTTACTAGTAGGATAAAGGCGTTATTATAACACGAGTTCAAAAGTTACCACCAAACGAGTGCCATAATAATGCATTATTCCACGTGTGATATGCAAAATTTCATCTACGACTGCTCAAAATTTGTTAAAAATCGATTTTTTTTGCTTGAAATGATATTTGACATTTCGCATTAATTTATTTGCAAATGTCAAGTTTCTTTTAATATTCTTTTGCTTTAAAATCAAAGGAACGAGATAAATTCGATTTGTTCAATGCTATGGCAACCAGCCAGTTTTCTCATGAACAAAGCTTCAGTTTTGTTTGTGTAAATAAAATGAGTTAGGTAATGAATTCATTACTCATTTTAAATTAGTGCGATAATGAATTTCATTACCTAACGCAACTGAATGGCAAAATAAGTCCTTATCCAAGCAGTCGTAGATAAAGTATTTTACATCCTCTATAAAATATATCTTCAGAAGACATTCTTTTTTATACTACCTTTTAAATGTGGAGCAATGTATCTACTGTATTTTGTATATCTTCCATCTTCCATTTTTGTGAGAAATAAATGAAAGTTGTTAATTTTCTCTTTGTAGCTTAGAGGCAACTTATTATCTATGGTTTTTAATAACTAATCTATTCATTAACCATTTTCATTATTTAATCCAATGTGATAAATATTTTGTAGGTTGCAGTGATGCGATGAATACAGGACTAGAAGTTCCCTACTGTGAAAACTGTGGTAAAGCATACAGTAACCGAAAACATTTAATGAGGCATGTTAAGTTTGAATGTCGAAATGAACGAAAGTTTCTGTGTCCTTATTGCCCATACAAATGCAACAGAAAAGATAATCTTAATACCCATTGCGTATTAAAACACCGCAAAAAGTATTTGGAGTAGAAACCTTTTTCGCGTTTCATCTTGAAGCATATATGCTGCTTCAACTCATTTTACTTTCTTCTGCTGTACATTATAAACACAATTTTGCTAAAATAAAGTTTAGTAATGACTACTACTTACTGCATATTTTGTTATTGTCTGAGAATTATTGTATTATTATGGTTGGTTTGTTAAGTTTATAAGGTATTCATAGATTTTTTTTAACACGAATTTAAGCAGAAATAAGTTAGGTGTGCGTTTCCTATTTTAGAACTCATTTTTATGTTAAACATATTCCTGCTTATGGAAGTGTAGGTATACAGTAAATTGCTTCGTATTGTTTTTGTTTTTAATTTTATTCTATCTTTTCCATCATTGCGAAATATGCTCATTGATTTGTAATTTTTTATTTTTCTAGTGCCGTGCATGGCTATATACTGCTGCAATATTTGTGGGAAAGTCTATAACAACAAAGGAAGTTTTTCAAAACACATCAAATCGAATTGTAATGAGAAAACTAACCAGTGTCCTCATTGCATTTTTAAATGCAACAGAAAAGATAGTCTTCAAAGGCACTGTCGTACGAAACATACAACAACGTACAACAATTAGTAGGACAGAAAATTCTGATTGGAGAATTCAGAATGTCCTGGTTTTGTCCTACTCTTTTGTGTAATAAATTGATAATTTTAAACTGAGAAATGTTGCATGTGGGTTGTTTACATATGGTGACTTTACGCATGCGCAACGGGGACGAACTGGTTGGTAATACACGCACCTTATTCATCTTGGACCTTAAGACAGGCTAGCTGACTAGCTGGCGGCGGTGATCTGGAAAATTTTTGAATTTCCCGCGCTTTTTGCCTTAAACTAGAGGAGTGGGGAATCCTGCGTTCTCATTAGTGGAGGGGGAAGGGCCTAGTCATGTGATAGGAGAAGTGGAGGTGGTAGCATTGGTGACGCCATACCTACTGTTTTGTGTTACCTGGTACCGCTGACGTGGTATCATCGAGCACCCGAGTCCTCCCACGCGTGTTTAAACACCTGACCGCCACAGATAGAGAATTGAATGTATAACGCAATTTTGTATAATACTGTAAATCTTTGTTAATAAAGTTGATGTTCTTGTATTACGACTCACTTATTTTTCTTATTAGCTAAACACACGGCTTTGTATCTTTGACAACAATTCAACCCATGCTGTTGAAATTAAGTGCTACGCCAGCCTTTTACATGAACAGCCGGCAGCTCGGCCTGCATGGTTGCTCGTTTGAGTTTGTTTTAGAAATGATGGCCAGCAGCAGATTGTATTCCAATATTGCAAACAAATAATATAAACTCAAATTTGCTCATCTGTATCAAAAACTGTCGCAGTGTGCTGTACAAAGAACTATACGCTTTAAGTTCGAATAGTGGGGGCCCCTTACCACTAAAAGTTTGAGATCGGTGGAAGGGTTCCGCATTTAAAATAAAGATTAGTAGTGAAATTTCAAACTTCTGATTTACATCGTTAGTTTGTATGTAGAGAATAATATGCGAGGCATATTTTATCTTACGGTGCAGTGTATATTCATTGTAAAAACCCAGAAATCTTTTAGGTGTTCTACTTTCCTCTAGTTTATTATTAATATTTTAAAGTAATTTCAGATTGTGATTAATACGAAACTACTTGATTTTATTGTTTTTTCACGCTATAGGCAAGGTAAATAGACGATACATCCATAGCTACAAAAGATAAAAATGGCCAATAACATTCGCTTACTTTTTGCCCTTGACTACGGAACTTAATAGTGTCATTTACATTCCTAGGATAATAATTAAAGCAACAAGGTACAGATTCCAACATTTTATTTCAAACTGAATACTAAAATGTAGATTTTAACTGTTCGTTGATATGGTAGCAAGCACAGGCAACGTAGAATAATGGAGCTGTATTTAAAAAATAATTCCGATGACAGCAGTCAAAACGAACTTTTAAAAATATGATTAAATTTCTACCTGCAGCGTGAAAAATTTAATAAGTAACACGGAATGTATCGGCAGGCCACAAGCCTCGGCTCGTATTTACCTACCTCGAATGTTATTACGTTTTTACATTCCTTGTTACTTAAATAACTATTAATGCCAATACTAGTCGATTTGGTGTGTATGCTATTATAGAAGCAACATTCCTGATGTACAGAATATGCAATAAAATACTTTGTATAATTATTTCTATTGCAAAGTTACAATCTTTCAAGACCACGATTTCAGTGCGGCCATTGCCGATACAAGCGCAAAAGGAAAGACACGCTTAAGCAGCATTGTTTGTTGTTAATTAATACAATATTGTAAATACTAACGAAGTAACATTAGGGAATATGTTAAAATTGTAATAATAAGATTTTGCAAGATTACAAATGTTACTTAGATATTGAAATAAATTTGTGCGTTGTTTTCGACCGAAAACAGGATTGTTCTTACTTTTTTGTTACTTTAGATTAGAATTGCAGACATATATTTTTCGAATGTCAACTGGATAGACACATACATTGTAAGTGTGGGAAATTGCCTTAATTAGAATTTGTCATATGAAATTTCACTGAAAAGATATTTTGAATACTCACATTACATACGCCGAAAACAAGTGCTTCGTATTCTCTAGATGGCTGGAATATCAAGAATTCTCATAAGTGTGACTTGTGCGAAAAATTATTCAAATATCGGCATCACATGTTGGGACGTCGCAGAGATGGTGGAATTATTACTTCGCTTAGTTGTCCTTATTCCAAATATAAATCACCAATCTTAAGTGTCGTATACGTAGCAAGCATTGATAAGCGAATGAGTATAAATGTTAGATTCAGTATATATTATTTATTCACTTTTGTAATATGCGTTTTAATTATTTACATTGTTGTTCACAATACACTATAGCATTTGCCACAGCATATGTGCAGTTTACAAAATACTAAATGCAGTTTTTTTTAATATAAGCATATTTCTGTTGTTAATTAAACAAATTTTATTGGTATAAAATTGTACCACTGCCATTATGAATTCAATCAATTAAAATAGAATCGTTCTTAATTTTTTACTGACTTCTATTTCCAATTATTTACACTATCTTGCATTAACCGTTTTTTGTTTTAGACGGAGCTGAAGACCGTATACGGCAGTTCTTGCATACATGTCACAGGCATTATAAAAACAAACACATTTTAAAGCGCCATTTGAAATTTGAATGTGGCATACCTTCCCAGTTCTCTTGTGCTTTTTGTAATTATCGGGCCAAACGAAACTACGAACTGAATTTACATAATCGTGCAAAACACTGTGGCAAAGCCCAAAGGCGAACGTGCTACTGAAAGAGAATAATTATTAAAAGGCGAATGATTGAAATTTAAAAAATTAGTCATGTGTTCCAATTGTTATTTGTTACTATGTTGTTGTGACTATATTATATGTAATTGTTATATTTGTTTTGGTACTTTTTATCATATTCTAGTACATCCACAACTTAATCACATAGTCATAATTATAGTACTTGCATTATTTTGTACTCGTAACTTGTTTTAAGAATCTTGAATAAACACTTTACAAGAAATACACTATTACTTAGCCATTTGGCTAAATTACACAACAAAGTCGTCAAAAGCTAAGAGTTTAATAATATACCGCGATTATAAAATAAAGCCGACAGAAATTGTTATAAACTACTGAAATTTTAATCTGGCCAATACCATGACAGGGGAATTACAGAAGTAATGCCCTCTAATGTGCGGCGAGGAAAGCTGCAAGGCAACAAACAGGTATTTGGGTGTGAAACGAACTCGCTAAGCGAGTATCTGCAATCACTACCGGCCTCTAGGCACAGCATGCGGAACGCCGTGTTTCAAAGTGAATCAAGAAACAGATTTTGGTTTCAACTATAGCTAGGATAGACGACTACATGTTTCGTTCTATTGGAACTCGTCAGGTGGACGCAAACCTAAGTACTGTTAAAAACAAAACCGACAGGCAGAAATATATCCATAAGACAAAATCATGACAGGAAAATTACAGAAGTAGAGCTCTCTCCTAGCTATAGTTAAAACCAAAATCTTTTTCTTGATTTATTCTGCAACACGGCGATTCGTGTGCTCTGCCTACAGGCTGGTAGTGATTGCAGATACTCGCTTAGTGAGTTTCTTTCACCCAAATATTGGTTTGTTCCTTGCAATTATCCTCGCCGCACATTAGAGGGAATTATTCTGTAATTCCCGTCATGATTTTGTCTTCTAGGTATATTTCATTCTGTTGGTTTTGGTTTCAACTTTAGCTAGGTTTGCGTCCATCTGACGAGTTCCAATAGAACGAAACATGTAGTGGTCTGTCCTAGCTATAGTTGAAACCAAAATCTTTTTCTTGATCTAGCCAGTATGAAGGAAAAGTGGCTAAAATTTATTTTAAACATTATTTGATGTCGATTACGCTAGGTAGGGATGTAAGTACAAAATAATCATGATACAGTATAAAAGATGGTATGCTACAACACACAGTTTAAGAGCCTCCGTGTGACGTCATCAAGTGTAAAAACAACGGCAAATTTGAAAATTAATTGGCGGCATGTCTGCAGCCGGTGAATTTTAAACGATTTTACAACATATATTTATAATAATTTAGTTACGATGATACAATACAAATAAAATTTCTCTGGAAAAATTTAAATATTTCACATTGGATGTACCTATGCTCATAATAATATAATGTTTAATAAACAAAAATTAATTTAGGTAGATCTATAATTTACTACTTACTTTTTGTCGTCTTACTATTATAGTTGGGGCAATTTTTTACATAGAGCTTCGTAATAAAGTACATAAAGTAAATGAAACTTACTTTGAACACTAATGTTTTGACAAATTAGAAACACCCAACCTCTTTATCATTCCACTTGACATTAGAAACTGACAGAAGTACACGTACTACGCCTGCGTACTGATAAAAGACAGGGTTTCTCAACAAGCTTTTACACTTGCGCAGAAGTTGAGGTCCTAGCAACAGCATACCATGTTTTATACTCTATCATGCAAAATAATAAACATTTGTATGGTTACGTAGTAGCTACGCATGTTCAGTTCAGTCGCTGACTTTCCGTATATTTCCTATACGCATGACGTATGACTAAATATTTGTGAAATTAAAGAATATTTAATAAACTTTCTAAATATACTTGACTTTGTTAATACTATTAACATAAAATTATCATTGTAAGCTATCCAATACATATTATATATAACAGTACTAATAATTCCTCTTTTCAGATTCAAGCAGTGAAATTGGCCGTTTTCGATGCTCCGCATGTGGGAAGTTTTACAAATGGAAAGCCTCATTACGAAATCATCTTCGAAATGAATGTGGAAAGGAACCCCAATACAAATGTGAATTATGTTCTTATCAAACTAGACTGAAGGGAAACTTTGGGAGGCACTTGGCTTGTATTCATAAAATTCTTTTCAAATCGTACAATGTTAAGGAACAGAATATGCCTGATTTTCTTGTATAGCCATCGTTTTAATTGATATTTTTATTGGAATGATTGGTTTGGTGCCTCTTACAAAAATCTAAAAATGTGTGTTTACTCATTATTAAAAACTGTTACTTGTATTGGTATTAAATAAGATGCTTTATTCATGTATTTATTATTCAAATGTCTGTTTAGATCATAGTTTATTAAACAACCAGATTTTAAATTTCAATATTGTTGTAAGAAGAGTATGTCTTATTAAGTTGCTTTGACATTATTTTAAGTGATTACATTTATTTGAAAATATTTAAGGTGTAAGACTGTAGGCATAAAATGTCATTATTCTACCGATTATACGAAAATCTCTATTTATACAACTAGAATCTAAATTTTTCAAATTTAACCGCATTTAATTTTTTAATAACCTTCTTGTATGAAAATTTGAAAAGCGAATTATATTTATTGTTACATGGAACGAGGTGTTGGTAAAATGGTGTAAATTTTAGTAAGTTTTCTCGGTTTAAATTATAATGTAGAACATTAATTAGATTTTTTGTAATTTATCAATTTGCCTTCGCTTAATATTAAAGTAATTTTTACGTTTTTTAATACCGACTGGAAATCATAAACTTTTAGGTGCCTAAACTGTAAACAAGGTATGCAATAATTGTAATTTGAGAAGGCATTTACGATTTGCGTGCGGAAAGGAACCACAATTTTTGCGCAAATTATGCTTTTTTCCATGTGAAAGAAGTTATTTGAATGTTTACTGTAGATAAAAAAAATGCAGTCGAATATGTAACTTGTCAAGACACAGCCATCTGAGGAATCACGAGGTGAATGGAAATATAATTGCAAGTTGCAGATATATTTTGAAATCTACTTCTACTTAAATGTATTTCTTATACAGGCTGTTTCAAATTCATATCATTTATGCTACATATTTCTAGTTAACGCATTATTAGGACACTTTTTTATGCTGAATCTAAATTTTTTTATCAGATTTGGTGTAACTGTTACTATTGTTCATTTTCGACTGTCAACTTGTTTTTTCTTATGGTCTGCATTTTACATTTATTCATATTTGGATAGTGTTTTTAATTCTGATTTCAACGATGTGCCACACTTTGCATTTTGTTTAAGTTTTGAGCATTTTATTACAGAAAATAAAAATTTCATAAGAGTGCCGTGGAAAGGCTAAATTCTAGTAGCCATGAACTGATGGAAATAAAACAAAACACTTCTCTTATTTACTTTTATCTTTAGATACATTAAGTACGCGAAAATTTCAGGAAACTTTGTTTTGAGCGTAGGCAGCAGGTTGTTATTTTTTACAAAAACAAATGAATGACACAGTTACTAACACGCATATTAGAGAGTTCATTTTAGACGAGCTTCTGAGCATGTTTTACAAAGGTGTCAAATGTTTTGAACATTTATTTAATAATTGTTTGTATTAGTGTAGTTTTAGTGTTATCTGTTGTGTTTATTTAACCTGTTATTCAAATTTGCAAACATAAAAACTGCAAGTGGAATTTTCAGTAAATTGTGTATGTTACAAACTTTGTCATTAATTCATTTTTGTAAAAAATAACTTAACCTGCTGCACATGCTCAAAACAAAGTTTCCTAAAATTTTCGCATACTTGATGTATCTAAAAGTAAAAGTAAGTAAAGGAAGTGTTTTGTTTTACTTCCATCAGTTTATGGCCTAGAAGAATATTTTCAAAATAAATTAAATGACGTGGTCTCTCCATGGCACTCTTATAAAATTTTTATTTTCTGTAATAAAACGCTCAAAACTGAATTAAAATGCAAAGTGTGACAAATCGTTGAAATCAGATTTAAAAGCTCTATCCAAATATGAAAAAAATGAAAATACCGGCCATAAGAAAAAAAAGTTGGCAGTCGTAAATGAACAATGGTAACAGTTACACCAAACATGGTAAAAAAATTAGATTCAGCATAAAAAAGTGTCTTAATAATGCGTTAACTAGAAATATGTAGCAAAATGATAAAAGCCGAAAATAAAAAATCCAAAATTTCAGTTTTTTTCAGATATCTGAAAAACCAAAGTGGCTACTTATAGATTATTGTTAGGCATAAAATTTGGCAACTTTATCTCAAGTTAACCAACTCTCTATCTCTTGAAATAAGCGAGATCGCCATGGCGGGGCTCGAATTTGAAACAGCCTCTATATGGACAGTTTTAGGAACCTGCTTATAATTTTTTTAAGGTTTGGTTGTTTATTGTAGTTTTATAATTTGTAATAGCTGGAAATGTAGAAATATTTGTAAATTTGTGATTGTGTTTTAACATTTGTAATGAAAGGCAATGTAGATATTTGTGTATAAAAATAAAATGCCTAGTAGATACACTTTAACGGCTAGTGCTTCTTTGGTACAATGAAAGATGTAAATATTAACTGGGTTTAATTTCTGGGCTGTATCTTATAAATAGATATTTTTTCTGCTTAAGAACAAAATAGGCAAAGGTGTAATGATACCTGAACGTTTTTGACGATAAATTTTAAATATACAAAAGACACAATCTGTATTGATTCCGATGTTCTATGACATTAGTGATTGTTTTTTTTTCGTAATGAGAACATTCTAAAAATATAATTTACATTTACAATAAACTATCAGACAACTGAACATCTTAAATATATTTTTAAAGGCCCAAGCAATATATGGTGCAAAATGTGTACAAAAAGTTTTATTTTTTTAGCTGCGATGCATATTGGCGGCTGAGCTTTTTCGTTTTTTTTTTAAGAATCATGAAGCCGTGCGTGAGCACGACCCCATGATTCCCATCCCACCCCCTTACCCGGGCTCAGCACACTAAGTGCTCTTCACCGGTCTAACATGCCCCACCTCTGAAAGACATGCAACCCAACATACACACCTACATACACCATCCATGGACCCGTCGGATTTAACTTAGAGCTTTTTTGTTAAGATTACTTTTTCTTATAAGTATATTTTGTAAATAGGAACTAAATGAATATGCTGCAATTTTTACTTTCTAATTAATATACATTATTTGTTTAAATATAGTTGAAGATAACATTCAAAGTAACTGGCCTGCCCATTTTGCCCTACCAATGATGCTCCTGCAGGAGAACTTGAAACATTCTTGTCTAATTCTTACGGTCTTCTCTGAATCTAGGGGGCCGTTACTATCCCTTCAAAACTGCAACTACTGAATTTGCTTGTCCTGACTGTGGCCGTATTTACAAATCGAGAAGTTCATTAAGCAATCATCAGAAATGGGAGTGCGGCAAAGAAGCGAAATTTAAATGCTTTTTTTGTTCATACAAAGCAAAACAGAAAATACATATGACAAGACACGTGGAAAGAATCCATATTGCAGCTTATAATAGCGAAAAATTAAAGAAGGAGCAAACAACAGATTCTACAAATTAATTATCATATAAAGAAAATTCAAAACCCTTTAGTTCTCACAAGAACTTTTGTACTCTAGAGTACAAAAGTTCTTGTGAGAACTAAAGGGTTTTGAATTTTCTTTATTTGAATTTTCTCACAGTTGCTTATTTATATTTATTTAAATTAATTATCTTTGAAGTTTTGGTTTAACATTTATTATTTTTGGTTTATTTTTCTAAGCGTTTGATTTTTGCTTTTCTCATTTTGCATGTAAGTTATTTGTTTTAATGCAGATAAAATAATAAGTTGCTAGTTCGTACGAGTTCCTTTTTCAATTGGGCTTTTTTAAAGGTAAAAATATCTTTTTATGCAGCTGTGTGTTGCAGGTTTTTGTTTTCCGCTCAGTCGATGTAATCTCTTTAAGATGATACCATACCACATCTTGAGTTTATGGCCTTGTTAATAATTTTAATTGTAGGTGTTTCATACAGATTTATGGATGACAATCAAAATAGTCGTTTGTACTAAATGTGGAGCTTTCTATAAACTAAACTTGACCAGACATCTTCAATTCGAATGTGGTATTGAATCTCAATTTCAGGGTTCTTTGTACACAAGAAAATTTAATCATAAGTGCAATCTAAAATTAAATTTCGGCTTGAAATACAACTTTTATATGAAATTGTCGTAGTTGTTTTGTTTACTAAGTAATTATTGTGTTTGTGATATATTTAAAAAAACATAAATTGAGCTATAGAAAAGTATTAATGCTAAAACGGTATGTGTTCTCACATATTTTGGATACATTCTCCGGGAAAGCTTTCAAACTGATATAATTATATAAATGAGTAAGTAAAGTTTGAACTATTTAATTAAATATTGCTCTTCATATAACTATTATGAAGATGGAAAAATAAAATCAGGTTCCCTTATTTACTTTTCTTGTAACATAATTTTTTATCCAATGCCAGAAATATTCATGAATTGTTTGAAAATAATGTGCCATAATTGTATTAATCTTTTTATTTGTTTAACTCGGCGTTGTATGCATCATTTTAGTAATAGCTTTTGTAATTTTACTTTTACTGCCTATTAACTAGATTGCTTTGGTATTATGAGCCACTGTAGCGTACGTTCGATTATATGAACTACGGGTTCCTCTTAAAGATTAATTTTAAAATATACCGAGCTATTCACAAAAAAAAATATTAGACTATGTCTTGGCTAGCATGTATCACGTTTTAGCTATATTCAGAAAATAAATATAAATGTCAATGCTAATCCTAAGTGTAGTTTCAAAAGTGTTTCATAAATACCTTCAAAGTACGTATACCGGATAGCTACTCGACTCACTACTTTATCTTCCAAATAGCCATCCGCGTGAAATTTACATATCTAAGACTTGTTGCCCACATCAGTGATGTCACTCCTTAACCACAGGGTAGTGCACCCTATTGTATAAAAATATAAAATACTACAATTGGCAATAGTTGCACCTAGCAATCTTTGCACATTAGCTTGAATAGACCATCCAAATTCAGTTTTGTGCAAAAAGTAATAAAAGCCGGGCTGGAAAGCTGCGGTGGCGGATTTACATGCATCTACATTCTAATACCGTGTATGAACTTTTCCTGATTTTCAGCCGTTTTAACTGTGTTTTCTAAAAAAATGTATGTTTGCGAACTGCATATACTATGTACAACTAAGCATAGTTACGCAATCCAGATTCATCTTTATGTTCTCTGCCAAAGTTTAAAAATAAAGGATGGCGGTGTCAAAAACTATTTCTGAGCTTGTTGTAGTATTGCCATCTACGAGTATTAAGTATATTGGTAGATAGATATCCAAATCGTAGTTTTACGTTTTTTTAAGTTGGCGTATCAAGTGTTATAATAGTATATAATATAGCAAACACTTATCTATGCGCTATAATAGATGCTTGTGAAGACGTCTGCTTATTATAGTATTTTATTGGAAATAACGCATGGTAAGTAATTCCTATTTTTACCTTCCTCGCTATACGAAGTACAGGTATAGAGGAAGGTATTTTACCACATTAATGCAACTCGATTCTAAATGTTACGAGTTGATATGCATAGCTCGTTACACGTTATAGTTCTTTTCGAAATATTTTCTTAATACTAATTGTTATTTATTTCAGGTTATGCGAAAAACAAGTCAGCAAAATTTGTATGTGGTAACTGCAACAAAGTGTATAAACATCAACCATCTTTATGTAAACATAAGAAATATGAGTGCGGTAAAGCACCATCATTTTTATGCCTCGTTGAGGGCTGTTACTACAGGGCGAAACGAAAAGATCACCTTAAAACCCATTATATTGTTCATCATACTCAAAGCTTAATGCCTAAATAGATTTCTTATAGCAGTAATGTTATTCAAGGTATCAGTTTCAAGTTTTAATTAGTTAAACCAGCCATTATGTTTTATTATTTTAATTGTTTTGTGTTTAGTAATTTTAGGGGTAATATTATGCGTTTTAGAATGTATAGGATATAGATATTTAGGTTCGATCATTACAAACACAGGAAAAGTGGAAGAAGACATACAGGAAAAAGTCATAAAAGGAAAAAGAGCTATAAAAACACTACACGGGACTATCTGGAATAAAAATCTCACCAAAGAAACATATTTAAGGCTATTATAGAGTATAACAACGTATGGAGGAGAAATGTGGCCAATGACTAAGAAAGTCAGAGATACCCGTATAACCACACAATACAGAACCTATATCGAACCTGTATTTAAATCTTTAGTCGATACAGGCTTTCTGTACCCTATGGATAGCGCGACGATAGAGATTACATATCGATTGGGTATAGTTGTCTTTACTAACTCTGTATATAAGATGTAAAGCTCCTGTACAGACAACATATAGTTAAAGTACAGATGCAGTTAAGATTGCGTATAGAGCACATGAAGGTACTGTAAAGATACGATATAGGTTTTTAAAGATACTATTCCGATGCTGTATCGTCCAAATTAAGGTGCGGTATAGATAATTCAAGCAATTAATTTTAGATAAAAACAAAAAAATATTTTTTTACGCTATATATTTATTTAGCGGATAAATTTTCTTTTATAATATTTTATACAACTTCTGTATTTTTTTAGCTAATTTCACTTACACTAATGTATTTATTGATAAATTTTTAATTTTAAAAATGCGCTACATACTTTACCTTAGCGGGGAATCGAACTGGCCATCTTTGGTTTGTGAGTCGGTCTCCTTGCACCCTGAGCTAATCTCGCCTCTTATAACATTCGACCGCTAAATGTTTTAAGAGTATTACATTAGGTTATGATGGACAATATGATACAAATGTACTACCAAGAATTACAGGTTAGGGTTAAACCGTTTTCTTTTTTGCAGTAAAATTTATAGTGACGTTGCATAATATCTCGTTAATAGTGTAGAGTAAAATCATTTTATAAATAGTTGGTAAAGTGTATCGTTTGCAGCTTTGCTAAGTTTTTAATAAACTGATGCCGAAACAACAAAAGACAACTACGTAGTGTGCATACAAGCGAAGTGGGAAAAAGCAGATATAAACGACGTTAGATTATATATAGTATTAAAATTTCAAGAAACACGTGAAAACAGACTATTTTGATAGAGTAAAGTATTAAGAAAAAT
Organism: Ctenicera cuprea; assembly: GCA_958336395.1. Taxonomy (NCBI): domain Eukaryota; kingdom Metazoa; phylum Arthropoda; class Insecta; order Coleoptera; family Elateridae; genus Ctenicera; species Ctenicera cuprea. The sequence goes on along the minus strand of OY284492.1, from coordinate 42,670,220 downwards.
AAACAGTGAAGAATTATAGGGGATAAAATATAAAACAGTTTTAGTAGGTTCAGACATTTCGAGAATCTTACTTCGAAATAATTGATGTCTTTGTATTATTTTACCACCAACTATTTTAAAGTACATTATTTCTGAATTTCCCGCCATTGCTGTCAGAATTGTAATTTCAAGAAAAAAATATCACGTAATTGTTCATGTTGATGTCGGTTCGTACTTTGTACTGCTGGCGCTGGGATAAGCTTTAAATATCTTTATCTTTTTGGTGAGTGGACTTTCCAAACAGGTCTGTTTATAAACCCCCATAAAGGTTTAGAGCTATTCTTCAGCCATGCATTGTTTAACGTCCGGCTTGGTTTTAGGTTTTACCGTTAAGAAAGTTTCTTTGCAATTGAGTCATTCTTATTGTGTTTCGCTGGAACTTTTAGCCGATGAAATATATTTATTTACAAAGTTTTTCCAATTACATGTTCAAAAACACTTTACTTCTAGTGCTTTAGGTGATTTTTTGGCCTTCTGGGGGGGGGGGTTAATTACCCCTATCGAAAATAACTCCACATTGGAGACAGCAGCCTTGGTTAATGATTATGTCATAAATTATTATTATAATTGTAGGAAGCACACAAATCTACAAGGTTCCATCAAATTCGTAAACTTTAAATTCTTGATCTTGTTGATGCGCCATTTTTAACGTTTTTACACACAAGGCCAACAAATAAAGATAGTGTTTAGATTGACGCTATACACAGCGGTTTTAGGCTTAAGATAAAACTGTAAAGACAGGCAGTATATATTTAGCGAATCTAGGAATAAAAAGCCGTGGAAAAAAAAGCCGGGGTATAAAAAGCCGGGAAAAAAAAGCCGCGGAAAAAAAAGCCGGGGGAAAAAAAGCCGGCGGAAAAAAAAGCCGATGGTATAAATATTAAACATATTTAATAAATAAATACTTATTAAATCCCAAAATAACAACTACTACAATAATTTGTACAAACTTTATTTTATGTCAGAAGACAAAGTGTTATAATAATACACATTATTATACATTATTATTATATTATTATATTATAATACACACAATTATAGTAATACACATTAAAATTATAATAATCATCATAATAATAATATAGAGACTTACACATTTATTTAATTACAAATGTAATTGAGTAAAAGAAAAACACTCTTTACATTTCCCATTAGAAAGCAAACAGGTTTCTGAATTTAGTAGTAGTGGTAGTAGTTAGATGTAAGTCTCTATATTATTATTGATATTATTATAATTTTAATGTGTATATAAACAGTTTGTCTTCTGACATAAAATAAAGTTTGTACAAATTATTGTAGTAGTTGTTATTTTGGGATTCAATAAAAATGAAACTTCACAATTTTTTAGTCATTCTATGCTCCCTTAGTAGTGGATCAAATCATTGTTTTCTTTGCTTCAAGTATTTATTTATTACATATGTTAAATATTTATACCATCGGCTTTTTTTTTTCGCCGGCTTTTTTTTCCGCCGGTTTTTTTTTCCGCGGCTTTTTTTTCCCGGCTTTTTATACCCCGGCTTTTTTTTCCACGGCTTTTTATTCCGCCTACCATATTTAGCACAGATTCCATAAAGACAAAATCGGTAATTGCGCTACAGGTGCGATATAGCCTGCATGAAGATATTGTAGAGATTTGTTAAAGGTACAACTGTAAAGACAATCAGTATATATTTTCTACAGATCCGATAAAGATAAAATCCCTGCTAGAAGTACCGGTGCGGTATAGCATAGAATAAGATGTGATACAGATGTGATAAAGATAAAACTGTACTGGAAACAAGTATAGATATCATATAGATGCGGTAAATATTTAATCTATACAGTTAAGGTATAGGCTAAAGTACAGCTCCGATACATATTACACCTGTATCACGTAATCTTTACCGCATCTTTAAATATCTCTATCGCCTAGGACATCTTTATAGATTTGGTTATACGGGTAAGATAAGAACTGTTGAGCTAGACTATATGCGAAGATGCCTACGGTATACCCGCAGAGACAGAATAAGAACAGAAAGAATATGGAGAGAAATGGAGGTAAATGAATCAATTACAAAAAGATTAGAGAACAAAGCACTAAGATGGTACGGACACGTTCAAAGTATGGAAGAAGAAAGGCGGCCCAAGAAAATCTTACGGTGGCTGCCACGAGGAAAAAGAAAAAGAGGACGACTAGCCGTCAAATGGAAACAATACATACACCAAACGATGCAAAAAGAGGGTTTGGAAGAAGACGACTGGGAAGATAGAGAATATTGGCATCTCAGAACGACCAAGCTCTGGGGGGAAAGATCAAAGAAGAAGAAGAATGTATAGGAATTAATTGTTTATACAGTTTATAATGCCAAATAAATTTCACCAATGAATTTAGTTACTTCTGTACAAGGTTTCAAGTGTTTATGAAACTTAAATAAAATTAACAATATTCAAAGATTGTGCAAAATGTTAATCTCGTGCCACCTCGATACATTTGGACCAGCGATGATCATAAGCCTCTATGCCTTGATAAAATTGAGAACTGCCAAGTTCTTCAAAATAGGCATCTACATTAGCTTTAACATTGTCGCCTGTTAAAAATTTCTGGCCAGCTAGGTATTTTTTCAGACGTGAAAACAGGTGGTAGTCCGACGGTGCTAAGTCTGGTGAATAAGGCGAGTGGGGTATCAAATCGAAGTTTAATTCCTGAATTTTTGCTATAGCAATAGCAATCGTGTGGGACCGTGCATTGTCCTGGTGAAAAATGATTTTTTTGGCTAAACCAGGACGCTTTTTATTAATGTTTTGCTTTAATTTGTTCAAAAGACTCGTAGTATACGCCTGTGATGGTTTGGCCTTTTGGAAGGTAATCAATCAGAAGAATACTTTTTGCATCCCAAAAAATGAAAGCCGTTACCTTTCCTGCAGCTGCAATAGAGGGGGAGAACCACAGTGCCGCCACTGTTTAGATTGTTGTTTTGTTTCCGGCGTATAATGATGAACCGAAGTTTCATCTGTGGTGATAAATCGGCATACAAAATCCATTTTGTTGTTTCGAAAACGCCACAAACACTCACGATAAATTTCCATCCGCACCAATTTTTGATCAACACTGAGCAGTCGCGGCACGCACCTCGACGACAGCTTCTTCAGGGGCAGGCGTAATTTGCGCCGAACTATACCTGCGTAAGCCTCTCATTAGTTCGCGAGCCCTAAGTATACCCGTAATTTGCGCCGACGTAACTTTCGAATGCCTAAATCCTACCTGTAAAATGCGCTGGATTGTTTGTTGTTAGCTTATAGATTATTTACCACCAGATAATAAATATATTGATAATTTCAAATAAAACAAAGATTCAGAAAATAAAATATTGGTATATTAAAAACCATAAAGTGAAAAGTAAAAATGTTAAACAAATACATAAACAGAGGGGTGAGCAGCTTAGAAGTTACAGTTAAATCTCGAATGAAACGATTCAAAGGCGTTCGTTGTTCTTTCCATGCTATCGCTTGCTTCAGCCCAGATAGTTGGTGGAAATGTAGCGCCTTCGGTTATATAATTATCAATTAAATAATCGGCCAACTAACTATTCTTGGATCATCTGGTTGGATGCTTGCAAAATCAAAGACAAAGCAATCGCCCACTTCGTCTGGATTTAAAAATGGTATACCAAATAAGTATCGAATCCATTTACCCATGTCGCTTTCTTTATCTTTATATTGTACCACAAGCCCAAGTTCTTGAACTTTTCTAAACCAGGCCTGGGCCAAGTGAAACCTGCAGCCAATAATTTTTGCTTCCGACCAAACAGCTGTTACTCTATTATGAATTCCCTTCTCAAAATCGGATACTATAATTTTCTGATTTAAATTGAATCCTAGTTCCAACGATTTGGTACACAAAAGCACAAATAATTTTTCGTAAGTAAGTAAACTTAAAGGAATCTATAACGAGCAATTGTACTCTACGGTTACTTGTGATAGCTTCCATTTTTGTGCTAATGGGGCTGCCTACAAACACCTACTAAGTTTTGTTTTATAATAAACATTATGATTTGTTATCAGTTTTAACCCTCCTTTTACACAGTTTCTAAAATTTTAGAAATGTGGATTGGTCTATGTCATTAAGGGTTGATAACGATGCTTATCGCTAATCTTCAGCAGTCGGCGCAAACTACGTTAGGGATTACTAAAGTTACAAAAGTCTTCGGCGCTACTTACGTATCAGATTAAAGAGCAAGTAAAATTTCTTCGCAAATTACCATCGCCGTTCTTCAGGACCAACTCTTTATTCAGAATGTACGTTGTGCGTTTTTTGTTTACAGCCTCCGCTATTTCAGACGTTTTCATCGACGCGCGACGGTCTTTAACACCATAGCATTCACTTTTTCAACAATTTCTGGTGTACTGGCAGATTTTGGGCGTCTACTACGGGGTGCATTTTTAACACTTGTACGACCACATTTGAACTCATGAACCCATTTATCAACAGTGGAAAATGAAGGAGCCGAGTCCTTCAAACCATCTTTCATCTCACTATGAATGTCGGTTGCTGATATGCTTTTCAAGAAGAAGTACTTAATGACAGCACGAATACCAACACTATCTATCTTGTCAAATACTCTGACACGCTCTTAATTAAACAACTGTCGAAATGAAACTTATGAACGCAGCGATCTGAAATTTGACAGTTGACGGTCTGAAGGAGTGAACTTGCCAGCGCGCCAGAAAAACTGTCTGAAACAGCGTCATCCCACTAACTTTTTAACCCATGCATCCTCGTATTATAATAATACGTTTAAATCTACTGTTTTGTTTCAAAATAATGATTAATTTCAATATTTCAGATTTAAAATTTTATCCGCAACATAAATGCAGTCTTAACCAAGACAATCATACAGTTAGAAAATACACCAGCACCGGCTGTGATAAAATCTATACGATGAAAAGAATCTTACTACGTCACATAAAAACGAATGCAACGGGAAACCCAAATTTGAATGTAAGCAGTGCAGAGAAAATTCTCCCATAAGTTTAACTTGCAACGACATTGATAACTGGTGTTTGTGGTCATTCTTTTCGTGCATTCATAATGCAATGAGGTATTACCCTTCTGGGGAACAAGTTTGAATTTCGATTGGATGACTACTGTTCTTTAATTTACTATTTAATGTAAGTAAAAGTCGGAGGCACTACACTCCATTAAGGAGTTTGTTCTGCACAGCAGTGGGTCAGGGTCACGAATCAACGCTTCCGAAACACAGCCGTCTCACACTCTTTTTCAAGTACAAGGGGGTGTGGGTAGCAGCGCCTTGGACCGAAGCTTTACTTCCCTCGCCTCACAAGGGGATTGATTCCCAATTTTTAATAAGCGACTGGGTAGGCCGCCTGCGTGGCATCCAGCCTCGGATTTGAACGCGGCCACTCTGGCGCCAGTTAATGTTAGTGATCTTAATTACTTTAGGAATAGGTTTGTAAAGTTTTAAAAGTGCCTAACAACAGTATTAAGTTTTTATATTTTATTGCTACATATAAACCCTCTTTAGAATATTTTTACTATGCCATTTCTATAACCAACCAAGATTTTGTACAGGTTATTAAATAGAAACCAATAGTTTCTATAAATCTTTATAATGTTTTCCACTAAATGCATGATTAAATACATCCGTGCTAGGTCACTGTAATGTGAAATAGTTTCGATGCACGTGATTAATTTATGTGTTAATAAATATTGATATAGAAGAATACATCTATGTTTTTTGATATTTATAATAAGCGTCACGTTACAATTAAATGCGTTAATGTGGTGTCCAGATTTCAGTGCATTATATGGAAATTATTTTTCACAAAAAATCAAAGTTGCAAAACTATGAAGAAAGAAGTAGAAGATCAACTATGTTATGCGTTCTAAGTTTAATAATTAACTTTGAAATTGCTTATGTTAAGGGTTACTTTTCTTTCTTTTTGACTCTTAATTTTTTTCGATTCTCTTAATCTAACTAAAGTAAGACTAGGAGTAGGAAAGTATCTTATTGTTATTTTGTTATTATATAAGACACATATTTGTATGTATAATACACTACATACAGGGTGTTAATTAAGTACGTAGAAAAATTTTTTTTTTAAAGCTTCAACATTTGGTATCTTGAAAGTCTTTTAAGTCTCATGCTTATATAAACTTGTTGTCTTAGAATTAATTAAGGAATCTTCCTCTAAAATTTCTCTACGTACTTAATTAACACTCTGTATACAGTGAGGTCGTAAAATGACCCCTACTGTCATATAATTTTTGAACGGCCTGAAGTGGATAAACAAAAGTGGGGTTGTAATTATTGAAGAACAAATACTATTTTTTGAAAAACAAATGCCGACTTAAATTTACAAAATGGCGACAGGGTGCCTTATTGTAAAAATCACGGGGGCACGGGGGGAGGGTCGATTTATAGTATAACATTTATAATAATTGTTCTTTCTATTCTGTCATTCTAGTTAGTTATTGTGTATTGGTCACGTTTGAATTGTGTGTTAAAACCAATGATATTAACAATTAAGCGAGAGGGGTGGCTCCGTGGTTAACGCGTCCGCCTTTCATTCGGGGGGCTCTGGGTAGGATTCCCGGCCCGGCCGACTGTCCTGGCTCAGGTTTTTTCCGCGGTTTTCCTGAGTCAAAATGTGAACACTGCGACAGTACTTTCCTTTATTCCAAATTCCTTGTTCTAACCCATTCTTTCTCGGCTGAAGGGGGGCTTGGACTTCGGTGCGGAGTCCGAGAAACCCTTATAGCAGCCCACCCTTCACGGGCAATGAAACAACACCAATTTTCCTTTCCTAACAATTATGGTGAATGCTCGAACTTAGCAGGAATAAACTGGGGCAATTTTTATTTTTGCTGAAACCATTTGTTTTTGAATCTATAAAATTTTCTCATAATCTAGGATTATGCCCTACTTAATGAGACCTTTCAAATGAGGGGTCGCTCGACAACCCGTGCCATTTAATACTTTTTTCAAAATGGGGCCTTGTGGTCTGTTTGTAAATTTGAGTCAGTATTTGTTTTTCGAAAATAGTATTAATTCTCGAATAATAATAACCCAAATTTTGTAGCTTTACATCAGCTGTTCAATAGTTAGTAGGGGGAGGGGTACGTATTACGACCCCACATATATTATATACAAAATTTAATATGCTTTTATGTAAGAATACAGCTGAAAATAATTTGTTAATCTTTCCGTTTTTAATATAATTGTGAATAGCAATGGTTTTTGTATTTTACGTCTTCTGAAGGTTATGTAAAATCAGTTAGTTGCCATTAGAAATAAAATTTATTTGTTAAGTTAGAATTGGACTTTTCTAATTATTTTCAAATTGTTTCAGTTTATACGGCTATCCATCATATGAAAATACAGTTGCCAGAACCCGAAAAACCGTTCAAGTGTATGAAGTGTACCAAATCGTACAAACACAAACCTAATCTCATTCGGCACATAAAGTATGAGTGTGATGGAGTTGCTCATTTTTCCTGTCCCATTTGCAATAAGAGTTATACCCAACGTACCACCGTCCGCCAGCATATTCGCGCGTTGCATCCGCATTGTGGATTGAATTATTAGCAACTTGTCTTTTTAGTGGACTTTAAGAAACACTATTTTTTGTTAGTACCAAAATGTTTTGGTTACTTTCGTTGCGCTTTGGGAAAAATCTCGGAGAAATTTGCTTTACTATTGAGCTATTCATTTAACGTTCAGTTCAACCATTTCGTCTTAGTCTACGTAATTGTGAATACGACGAAACATTTTTCAATATTGTTTTAAATATGATCGTTTACGATTATATGTAGAATGTTGTGATAACTGCGATTTATACAACAAGTTACTGTGTTAGTTTTCGTACATACTGCAAAAGAAATCCAGATAATAATAAAACGTTAAATAACAATACTGTTAGTATATTTTTTATATAGTATAATAGAGAATATATTAAAAAATATATCTCGTTGAAGATAGTGTTTGTTTAAAACTTTTCTTTCTTTCTTTATTTATTTTTTGTCGGCTCATTTCTGCTGCTAAAGCTTGTTACCGATGCAAGAAGGTAGGAACGTCTTTTTCCCCAGAGTTGGAGAAAGGCCATCTCTGATGCGTTACCTGCTGCTAAAATAAAAATCGCAAACCTCATTAAATTATCACATTAATCGACTGTTGTCCGTTTAAATTTGCTTTCTGACTCTATGTTTCAGATGTCCTTAAATCATCCAATTCTTGTCCATATTGCGGAACAAATTATAAGAAATCATTCATTTTAATGAGACATTTACGTTACGAGTGTGGAAAGGTTTCCATGTTTAAATGTCCCTATTGTCCACACAAAAATAAAATGAAAGAGTAATTTTATACACCACGTTAATTAACGATATTGTAAAGAAGTTTTCGAATTACAATCGATATTTGATATTAGCAATCATTCAAAACTTTAAAAGTTATTATATTTATATCGAAATAAAGACAGATTAAAAAGCGACTCAAGACCTGCATTTTAAAGATTATACGAAGGTAGAACCATGTCTGATGCATTTCTTAATGTTTGTGTTAACAGTTCCTATTAACTGTTTTTAGGACCAAATAACTAACTGGGTTTAAATGATCTCTAATAAAACTGTCAAGAAAATGGAACTGTCGATTTTCTAGCCAACTTAGTCTTTTTCATAAACATTTTTTTATATTAACATTCATTTGTTGTAGGTTTTTTACCAGCGGCTTTGAATTGGACTCGACTTAAGAACGAAAATACGTGCTTTATATGCCACAAGTGCAATAAAAGGTACAAATCACAACAAACGTTAAGAAGACACCTTTATCACGAATGTGGTCAGGAGCCAAAATTTCAGTGCACTTATTGCCCAAAAAAATTTAAAAGGAGAGATCTAATGCACACCCACTTGCAGGAGAGACATCTCGTTATTAACAAATAAGTAGTGTAAGATATACATGGTGTTATCCGGCGTTTTAAGTTATATTACCAGATAATTGTTATATTTTAAATAAATTATCTGGATCATACAAGAAGAGAACTTTTAACTTTCATCACAATATCACTACAAGATTCATGATGTTATTTATCACATTATCTGTCTTGTATTGGGTATAGCATGTCTATTAAATCTGTATGTTACTGTAAATCGCCTTGTCTCACACCTCTCTCTAATTTGATCGGATTTGTGTTTTCATGTAATTTAACTTTTGAGGTGGCGTTTTTGTATACCTGTTCTATGATTCTAGTATATCTATAGGCTATACGACATTCTTTTAATGCATTTAATATTGCCCATACCTCCACAGAATCATACGCCTTCTCATAAACTACAAATGTTAGCACTAGAAGTTTATTATATTCAATGCACTTCTCTATGAGCGTTTTTAACGTCTGTAGGTGGTCGTTTGTGCCGAAACCAGATCTGAAGCCTGCTTGTTCTCTGGGTTGATAGAAATCCAATTTGGAAGTTAGTATTTTAATGTAACATATTCACATTCCTGTATATTGTACTTGTGTCAACCTTAACTGTTAAGTTTGTAATATTTTGGCCTTCGTATATTTATCTTAAAGAACGCGTAATAAATTCTCTTTCTCGTGTAAATTCTTTGAATAGTTAGACAATCAAAGATATTTGACAATAAATTTTCTTTCAGAAGATATTTATACCAACAGTTACTTCCCAGGACGAAGAAAATATTCCTGCGAAAAATGTCCCAAGCAGTACAACTATTTGAGTACCTTAATGCGACACAAACGAGTAGAGTGCGACAAAATCGGGAGAGAAATATGTTTTTTATGTTGCAAAATTTTTAAGCATAAACATAGCATGATGCGGTATATTGCTTTAGAGCATTCATCTCAAAAGATATAATTCTTACATTTGTATTAACAATTAAGTTATAATTGTGGCAGTGTGCTTGATAGTGGGTAGGAGATAACTTACTTTAAAATAGATAATAATATATTTTGAATAATGCTATAATGGTATTGAGAGAACTTGATTAACACGTTTGAATTTATATTGTGAATGATGTAAGGAATATTCTTTTGTACTGAACAAAGTGGCAGAAGTTACCGTAGCTGAACAAGGTCAGGACGTAAATTGTTCTTTCGAATTTGTTCAGTTGAAACGTTGGTGAACGAATTGATTAAACCCTTTTCCCGTCGAGCAAAACCAGTTTTTTTCCCTTATAGCTTTGTCCAGGTATCACCTAACCTCAAAAACCCGTAAAAATAAATACGGATACCTAAGTTGTACAGTTTACGATGCACTAAAAAATGTTATTTATTATTTTGTAGAAAACTACTGCCTACTTCGCTTCTGTGGAGATTGACACATGATTTGATTTAAAAATCCTGTTTTTTTCATAAAAGACCGCTGAACTGAATATATCTGACCCAGGAAATTGTTTCATTGTCAGTTGCAACTTTTGCTCAGTACGAAAGAATACAGCTTTAATATACCAACTACTTGTACATATAAACTGAACCGTATTTTCATCATACTTTTGTGCAGGGGGTTCCACATTGCTTCTCAGCATTGATATTTGTTTAATTTAAGAAAATGAGAATATACGTTAATAGTATACGTTTTCGTTTTGCAGATCAGCTAAGATTCTTTTGTATGAAATGTGGTAGAACATATAAAAGAAAAGATAGTCTTCAGAGTCATCTGAAATTTGAATGTGGTCAAGTACCACAGTTTTCTTGTGATGCATGTGGCAGAAGCTTTCATCATAAATCTACTCTCACGAGACATTTTAAAGTGCACCGAAAATTGAAGGATTTGTCAAGCTAGAGCATTTAGTAACGAATTACATTAAATTGTGTATGACTTTGTTACAATGTTTGGGACAATATTACAATAATTGTAATAATTTTAAACTTTTATGTAAGTTATTTAAAATTACTTGTGGGTTTCGTAGAATGATTTTAGCCTTATTTGTCTGTTGCAGAAGCGGTATCATTTTATACTATAGTTTATTGTTAATCTGTTTTAGTTTAAATTTTATTTTATTTGAAATGAATATAAAAGCTTTTAAAATATAAATTTATGTGACTACATCAAATGTTTTTTTAAACAATAAACTTGTTGATGTTAAACAAATTCTTCTGGTATTTTGCTTTTTATTTGATTTTTGTTCGTTTACATTGCAGCTATATTTAAACTGACTTATTTTTTGGATATTTTACTTTTTGTGCCAGCAAACAAGGGTATACTATAGGTATGTAGCAACTTATATATAATCCAGATTCCTAGAAGGTATATCTTTAACTGCAGTTGAGAAACATGTAGAATAAAAAAAATCGAGAATGGAAGGATTCGCATGCGTTTGTCGTCCGCGACAAAGAATCAGAAGCAGCGGCCCAAGTATGTGGCCCATACGACGCATCTTTTTCTGTGTAATTGTCCACTAGGAATCTCAAAATTTTCTCACTCCCATATTTATTCGATTCTAGAAAAATAAGTCCTAGGAAAAAATTCCCCAGGAAAAAAATCTTGGAAAAAAATCCTTGGAATTAAAACCTTGCGGAAAAACAAATTCCTATGAAAACAATTCTCGGAAAAAATCTTTGGTAAAAAATCGTTGGATAAAGGTAGGCGAAAAAAAGGTCTCTGGAAAAAAAGTTAGATAAAATGCCAACGAAGCTCTTGCAAAATTTTTTAAGACCAATTGTCAATTCGATTTCGATGATTTTAAAACATCGATTGTCTTTATGTTTTAAATTTGATTTTTTATTTGTGTTTTATTTAAGTATATTAATAATAATTTTAAAGTGCTGCAAAAACAAGTTAGTTCAGATTTCTTAAAGTGTGTAATTTACTAAACAAATATTAACGGTTTCCGTTTAACTGCATACTTTAATTTTTAAATCTATCACAACTAAAATTCTAAAACAACTGAAAACAAGTTACTAAAAGTTTTTGACTGGATTTTTTACCAGAGATTGTTTTCGTAAAGACTTATTCCAGGATTTCCGAGGATTTTTTTCCGATGATTTTTTCCGTATGATTTTTAATGAAGATTCTTTTCCAGGGCTTTTTTCCAAAGATTTTTTCTAGAGTTTTTTTTTGCCGACCTTTTTATTGCTATGCCAATCGGTTTTAGAAGTGTAATTGTGAAAAGTCCGCTCCTAAAAGTTTAAAGTTGACCAATGTTGTTTTACATCAAAACAATGTTTCTTGCAAATGAATTAGAAGAAAAAACGATAAGCGGATTCACTTGATTAAAGGGATTATCTCAGGTATGGGGCCCAACTCGACCTCGCCCGGGAATCTAGTTTTAGAGTCTGGGACTCTAACCACTAGACCACCCGCGGGTCCTGCTCTAAATAGACACCTTAAAACACATTTCAAAATTAAAATGCCTAAAACTAATGTGTTTGTGGCATTTTTAAACATATTGTTAATACTTGCATTAATAGCTCGTATATTAAGCATTTATAGTTGGCTGAGGTTCTTATACGGTATATCTTTTGCGTAACTGTTTTATTTATGAAGCTAATAGGTGTGTTTTGTGGTTGTTTTAGAACTACGCCCTTTTGCCTGTGAGACTTGTGGCAGATCTTATAAAAACAGAGAAATCTTCATACTCACTTGCGGTTTTATTGCGGTAAAGTACCTCAGTTCTCTTGTGATATTTATTTAAGAAGTTTCCATCACAAGTACACTTTAAATAGACATTTTAAAATTCATCAATAAGAATCAACGCGGCGGCGGTACATTACGAAATTTACAAACTGTATCTTAGAATGAATTACAGATCACTTTTTGTGTTTATAGAAATAAACATCTAGTGTTAATGCAAACGATTACGTTTCTTTTTACTATTAATCGCTTGTTATGTTTAATATGCCATCGCTATTTCTAATGTAATTAATTTTAAAAAGAATACATTATTTAGAAAGTACAAGACTACCAGATTTATTAAAAATAAAGATTTTTGCTGATAAATGTTGTCTTAGTTGTAACAATCCGACATTGTTTTAATTTGTTTTTTTGTTTTAGGTACTGAAACTTTCTTAACTAGGATTTCGGAAAATAGCGCCGAAAATCAAAAATTTCTATGTGATCAATGTTTAAAAGCATATAAGTACAAGAAAAATTTACTGCGACATATGCGTCATGAATGCGGTGTTGAGGATCGGTTTCGATGTCATCTGTGTCCAAAATCCTACCGCCAAAAATGGTATCATATGAAAACGCACTCTCTTTAGCAAGCATTGTAGAAATAAATAGTAAACTGTACATAAATTAGCAAACGCCTAATATACAGTTATTAAATTATTGCTGTAAAGTTTTTTACTGCCATAGACGAATCTCTAAACATCATGTGTTGTTTTCTGAAACATTGTCAATTAAGAAATATATAATATCATAACTGTTGACTCTTATTCCTCTTACAACAATTATTAAGTTAAATATAAGTTTTTTGAAAATAAAAGGCAATAGTTCTTTTTTTGTGTCGGCAGGCTGTTATTGAAAAACATGCAAATATTTTAGCTTTTTAAAGAACTCACTAAACTGAACCATTTTTTTATTTATTATGTTTATCAAAATCTCTAATTTTTTTAATAATCTCTTTTCCTATTAAATTTGAAGAGACGTTCAGTATGTAGGTGACGTTACATATGAAAGGACAAAAAGAGATTAGGCAAACACTATAGTTTTTTTGTTTAGCACAAAGGGTTACTTACGATTATCAGTATTTAATTGATGCGATAAAAAAAATTACCTTTATAGCAAGTGTTCAAAATGTAATCTATTATTTTTCAAGCAAGCACGGGGTCTTTGTAACATGGATTCGCGCACTCTGGAAAACTGTCGGATTTTTGCGGCATTCTCATATCCCCAACAAAAAAATCGCAAGAATTTAAATCTGGTGATCGCGTGGGCCATAACACCGGCCTATTGCAATTAAATCTTGTAAATGCCATTTTTTACACCGACGACACTCAGCTTTATTTTAGTTTCAATCTGCATGATATTCAAACAGCCAACGGTTTAGATAATGCTGATTTGTGTAACTTAATAGAATCTGTCGAAAAGCACGCCTTACATATAAATCCTTGTAAGTCAGTGGTTATGCTGTTAGCATGGGCGCCCGCAGGATTTTTGCCAGAGAGAGTTTTATGTTACACTGTTATCGTGGTTTGTTAAATGAAGAAGAAGTAAAATAATGAAAGAGAAAATCCATTGTTACGTTCTTTTTTATAAGTACATTGTAAATCACAATATTTTTCAAAAAACCTAAATATTCAGGGGATGGAGGGCAACTGCCGTTGGAAAAATCTAAAGCTAGAAATAATTGTCTTGAGCATATTAAAATTAAAAATATCAGTATTTCTCTAAAAGACTGCTCAAAAAACCCGGGACTTCATGTCGACTACTCGCTGCGTTTCAAGACACATATTACACATTCCTTACAAAAAGCTTACTATACTTACTTACTTACTTACAGTACTATAAAAATGTTGTATAACAGCATTAAGATTCTGGATTTAAAATTAACAATTATGTTAACAAAATCATTAGTACCATCGCACTTTAATTATTGTAACATCGTATATGGCCCTTGTCTAGAATATACAGGGTAAGATAAGGGGTCAATGAATGCGGATCTCGTAAACGGTAAGAGATAGAGGTTCAGTTAAATGAGAAGAATTATTCAGTATCTTAAGAACTACTAAAATCCACATTCAATTCCTACAATTTTTACTTCATTTTCAGTACAGACTGAAAATACTAAAACTTTCAGTTTTTGCTTTTTGTGTATAATTTGGTTATTATCAAAGATACCGCAAAGCGGTTTTGACAGTTATTAAGACACTTTTTTACACAGATTTCGAATTTCAAATAAAAATTTTTATAGGTCGGTAAATTTTCAAAATATTAACATTAACTTCGCTTTTTTAAATATGCGTCAGAGGCGGCCATGTCATTGTTGGATAGAGCTCTTTTTCCCATTTTCTCTAATATAGGTTTAATAGGTTTATTTTCAGAAATAACGGAATTATAAGCGAAAAACTGTTTTCTCACAGTAGGCCGTGACAAACTTTTCTTGTAGAGTTCTAGTTTTTTAAGGCAGAGGAAGAAAAAGCTATATATGGTCTCGTCTCAATTTCAGAGGAAGCAGCATATACAATTTTGGCTTAAGATCTTTAAGTCACCCTCTATAATCGCTTAGAGAATTTTATGAAATATCAACATTTTTTTGTGGCCAACCAAAATCTTATAATTTCATAAGTTAAGCCACAGATAAGGATAACACTACAGATATACTGTAAATATGTGAGCTATCGGCAGCTTGTTTTATATGATTAATAATCTGCAAAAAGATGGCGCTGCAATGACAATTTGTACTCTCACAAATAATTAAGTCACAGATGACTGTGATTGAGCAGATTACTTAGCACGTATTCAAACCAAAAGTTAGACAGCCATCTGCCATGTTTAGATTTCATTTGAGATGTTTAATTGTCAAATCGCAATTTTTCGTACATAATTAATATTGAAGACAATTCTACTTAAATTATATTCATGATGTGACAGACTCCAAGTAAATAACACTACAAAGACGTATGATACAGCTCTGGAATCTAGTGTATTAATAATAAAATCAGTAGAATTGTAACTTCAAAATATATTTAAATTACAATTTATTTTATCTCTGCAACCATTACATATTACAGTTTTAAAATATAATCAATATAATTTATAAGGTAAATATCTTGGTATAGCATCACTTTGAAGTCACCCTTATGTGGCGAAGCTTTAGAAACCTTTAGCTATGGTCCTCAGCTCTGCCACTTAAACTGCAGTCTGTAATAACTAATAAGGTAACCCTAACCTTGCAGAATGCAGTGTTAAAGTTAAAAACATTAGAATGAGCTAGCTTTTGGTGAAATGTGAATGTAGGTATACACATTACGTCTGCGAGAACCTTAGAAGAAACAAACAAAAGTTCAACAATAATTTACTTTTTCTGAAATATCAAATTTCAGTAAACAGTAAACACAAGGAAAATATAAAATACACGCTTTAACCAGATCCCAAATAAGGTTATGTTTTTAACGTTATCTGTGACAGATGCACTCAAATCTCCGATAAAACAGTTTCCAACACATTTCAACAGTAATAAACAAATTGCGACAGCAGCGCCCTAAAATTGGTCTGGTGCGTTGCAGCCAAACTAACGCTAATTTCGTCTCCAAATATGAGCGGACAAATTGTATAAGGGGTCGTATATCTGTAGTGTTAACCTTATCTGTGGTTAAGCTTTGGGCCAGCGGGTGGTCTAGTGGTTAAAGTCCCAGGCTTTGAAACTAGACTCCCAATGGCAGTAGGTTCGAGTCCACTTCCCGTCGGAAAATTTTCTGAATAAGTTAAATCCGGCGGGTCCATGGATGGTGTATGTGGTGTGTATGTTGGGCTGCATGTCTTTCAGGGGTGGGGCATGTTAGACGGTGAATAGCACTTACTGTGCTGAGCCCGGGTAAGGGGGTGGAATGGGAATCATGGAGTCGTGCTCACGCACGGCTTCATGATTCTTAAAAAAAATAAGTTATGCTTTGAGCTTATTTTTAAACTGAAATTCTATTGTTGGTATTATTATAAACTTAAGGATACCTTATAATGTTTTATGTTAAAAATAATGATTATTGTATATTTCTCGTTTTCCATTACATATTGGCTCTTACTTTATTTTTCCTTTTTGCTCATTTTGATGTAGCATTGGAGCTTATGTTTTTCAGTGTTTTGCCTAAACACTATTTATTAATTAAAACATCTTAGGGAGATATAGATGTTTTTAGATTGTCTTAAAAATATAATTACATTATTGTTTCATTTTACATTTTGAAGCAATGATTTATATTCCAGTTCTTGAACGAATGGCACTTAGTTAACCGATTAATGAAAACGTATCACATATTTGCTTATTAGATAAGATGGGGCTTTTTACCAGGAGCAGTTTTGTTGAACTTTATTTTAGCTTGTACCGGTCAATTGATTCACATACTAAGTTATTTTCACAGTTTAAGAACCAATATTATGTTTTGTTGTGCTTTCCAAACGCAAGTACTTTGTGTATTCATTGGTAGTAAAACTCGGATTTTCTAGACTTTTTGTATTAACATAGTCGTTATAAATTTGAACATTTCGTTTATTTTATGATTATTTTTAAAGTTTAAAATTTTATTTTTGGAGTTGTTGCTTCTTTCAGATGAAATTATCCTCATATTAATTGTAAATACGTTTTGTAAATATTTATTATTCTACAATAAGGAACAAACGGTATTTTTTAATGGTATACTTTAGAAGTTAATGTATATATTTTATATGTTGTTGAATATTTCTTTACTTCACTTTAACAAACTACTGTTATCATTTAGTACTAATAACAGGGTTTTTGAAAATAATTACAGCTTCAAACTAAACAAAATCTTCCAGCATGCTTGTACCAGTTCATTTAAGAATTAAACGAATGATTATTAACATGTTAATGTTCTTGTTGTAGTTATTTTCTTGCAAGGTGTACGGAAGAAGAAGAGGTTTCAGTGTCCCGTTTGTTTAAAGCAATATTCAGTTAAATCTACGTTAGTACGTCATGCTAAATACGAATGTGGAAAGGAGCCCATGTTTGGATGTCCCAAGTGCTTTTACAGGGGATATCAGAAAACCCATGTAATTAAACACCTGTATGGAATTCATGGATTTATTTGGGACTCACAAACAGATAATATTATCGTGTTTAAACCAGATTTAGAATAGATGTAGTGTAAACAAGCTTTTTTATTTTATTGTTGGTAATAATGTGGGTTAAAGTTAAATTGTCTATTTTATAATACGTACTTTAATTTATAATTTAAACAACTTTAAATAGTAAATGATTTCTTAAATGTCGGATATGGAACTATTAAAATTTGTTACAACGATACTGGGAAATTACTTCTAAGAATTTTTAAATAGTTTTGTATTACTATTTATTTTATAATACACAAATAATTAGAAAACTTGCCTTGCAAATTAATTTTCTTGCAATTGAAACACCAAAATGTAACTTGGAATTTGTTAAGTGTCGATGGTATTCAGACGAAGTTACCGATTCCATTCTGAACAAGAATATTAATACAATAATGTAAGGCATTTTTGAAAGAGTTCATATTGCATAAATGTATTAAAATGGTTAGTTGTTACTTTTTATGCGTTTTCGTTTTCTGCATATTTTTTAAATTTTTGAAACAAACATAAAATTTTAGTCACTAAATAATCAGCTGTGTGAATATATAATATACCTACTGTGCTGTTCTCCAGTTCCGTTTAGTAAATGATGTGCATAAATTTTAGATATAAAAGTGGTTGTATATCATAACTAAAGGCGTAAAGGCTGTTTGCGAATATCATAACTATGCTATTTATGAGCTGCTAAGTATCGGTTTTCTGTTGCAGCAAGTTACGAGTTCTAGGGTTGTTTAAAAGACACATTTTTCAAAATAGATATTGTATACTGTTCTTGGCAGAAATTTAATAGCTTCTCTGCATTTATTTTGTACGAAATAAATAGAAATGAAATAGTAATAGAATTGTTGTTATAGATAGCATCACTAGATACTCGTCTGTTGTTTTACTTATCCAGGGGGACGTAGTTATTTGTGCATATATTTCATACATAATATTCATGACGCCGGCATATTAGCCTATTCGGTTATTTACCCCTTACTCCAACCCAAACCGTAGCGGAGTCTCTACCTAGACTTCCCAGAATTGCTGAAAAATTCTGTTACCCCCCGAGTTTTGAACCCGTGTGTGAGAATGTAGTGCGGCGGTGTTACTGTTATTACTGAAACTACAATGAAATCAAACTACAAGTAGAAGTGCTCTATTTATGTATATGTAATATTTTACATTTTCAGAAATCTACGGTAGAAGAACATTTTTTAGAAAATTTAAAACCGAAATTACGGTGCGTGGTATGCTATTCCAACACAAAAAAAATGTAAGGCAACCACCACGGGATCATCCTCGCCTATATTGAAATATTTCTAATATTTCATAAATTATAGCTTATTGAAAGTTTTTGGACATTTTGAACACTTAATTTTCGAAAAATATAAAACTTAAAACAACTTTTTAAAAATTTGAAGTTTTTTAAAACGTTTGAATTCTTTTGAAAATGTTTGAAAATTATAATAAAATGTCAAAATTTAGAAAAATTTAAAACTTTTTGGAAGTTATCAAAATTTTTAACTTTTATTTAATTAAACTTAATTTCGTAAATTATAGTTTAATCAAAATTTTGAACATTTTTATGATTTAAAATTTCAAAACTTAAAACATTAGAAATTTTTTAAAAGATTGATTTTTTCCAAAATATTTGTAAATTGTTAACATTTTTGAAAAATTTAAAAAATTTATTAAAATTTCACAATTTAGTAAATTTTAAAAACGAAATACACTATAGTTTTTTTCTCAATAGAAGGTTGTTCCTATGGTCATTTAACATGTCCATACCGTTTTTTAAGCCGAAAAGAGTAAACATTTTTTAAATTTTATGGTGCGTGTGACCTGGGGTGGTAGGAAGATCGCACATGCGCAGATAGGCCGTTAGACATGCGTAGAATACAAATCTGAGATTCTTTTCCGAGCGCGTCTATATTGTACTAGAGGACCCTTTCCCACTTCCGCTCATTTTTTGCTGGAGTTATTTGGTTTTATGACACCTGATATTCTGTAATTTCAAATTCTTTATCTGCTGCTGAAAACCAAAAATCGATTTTCAACTTCTTATATGTAGTACATCTTTGGCTGATGGTAAACGGGTAAACGATCAAAAGAAAATACCCTAAGAGATTTTTCTCAATGGCAGGTTATTCCTATGATCATTTGACATATCCATACCGATGTTTTAAGTCGAAAGTAATACATTTCTGAAAAAAAATATAATCGTTGTTGGTAGTGATAGCGGCGGGGGGGATTGCTCTTGCGCATATCGACTATTCGACATGCGTAGAATACAAATTTGAACAGTGATTTTGCTGAAAGTTGAAAATCGATTTTCAACTTCTTATACACTTTTAGCTGATGGTCGTTTTTTTGAAATTGTTCGGGTAAACGACCATAATCAAATACCATATACGCTTTTTCTTAATGGGATGTGGTTCCTATGATCATTTAACATGTTCATATCGCTTTTGAAGTCGAGTCAATGTTTGGAAAAACAAGAAATCGATGGGAGTTAGGTGGTAGGAAAACCGCGCCTGCGCAGTTCTGCTATTCGACATGCGTAGAATACAAATCTAAACGTTTTTTTTCGGACGCGTCTATTGTGAAGTATAACACATATCTCTCCACCAACCCCTTTTTGGGCGGACCAATCACGCTAGCTTGCGCTTTCATCCCAGTGTGATTACCAATCTTTTAAACCTAATTAAGATTTTCTGGGTTAAGGCGTCTGGGCTGTAAAGGGTATACAGACGGACACACATACACGGACAGACACAGACACACACAGATACCGTGGCGAAACCTGGTTTTTCGGTATTCTCGGACCCTAAACGGTGCGTGCATATTTATCAAAATTTCTTATTTTCATAAAATGTGAAAAATATACACATATGATAGTACAATTATTTTTTGTACGCAGTAAATTTTATTACTGAAGTTACAGTACAATGAAACTAGAATGTTTCTCTATCTATAGGTTTTTAATATTGTATATTTTCAGATACATCAACCGGTACCGTTTTTCACGTATGTGCAATGTGTAATAGAAGATATAAGTATAAATGGCACTTAAAGGTACACATGCGAGATGAATGTGGGATGGAACCAAAATTTATATGTGAAATAAGTGGTTGTAAATACAAATCAAAAAGGAAACAAGATTTAAAACGCCACTTTGTAGTTAAGCATGTAAAACTTTGATTTTACTTGATTTTTGTAAGATAATAAAAAAAATTACATTTGTTTGTTTCTCAAAATAAACTTTTTTGCCGTTTTGTTGTATTCTATGGTAGAATAAAAAGTTTTGATTTCTATTCAATTTTAGTTAGTTTTGGTTTTAGTTTCTAATGCTAACTCTTCTGTATATGCATGTAAGAAAGGTATAAATCTGTTACAAGTTATATTAATGTGGTAAGAAACTGTAATTTTATTCCAATTTTCCGATTGTCAGTACAAAAGCAAGCAGAAGGAAACTTTAAAACAACATATTTTAACACGGCATTAATTTAGATATTTGCTTTTCAATTTTAGAATATTCACATAACTGTGTAATTATGAAAATATACAACTGTCCATTGTAAAAGTTCATTAGCAAACAATTAAAGTATATAATGACTAGCGCACAAAACAATTATTCTTATTGTTTCTCTTTTTAATTAACACACGTTTATGTAATTTGTGATTGATTACTATCATGCTTCGTTTGTGTTATAGCTTGATTGTGCTCTTAGTAGATAAAGCAAACAAGGGCGTTAAATTGTTTAACGGAACCTAGAAAACTCCACGTAAAACACAGAGAAAGCGTATTTTCCCATAGTACAAATAAGATGAGGCATTCAAAAGTTGGGACTCCAGAGCGTGCTCTTCCATCAAAATTTCCCTTGCCTCCAGAATTAACAGAGTATCTCTAACAAAATAATAATTAGTTAGTATATTATGTGCTAAAGAAACGGCTAAATAGTATTAAAAATAAAATATATTGCAATGATATGCGTGTGCATGTACTTACTACAAAACAATTCCCTAAATGCCCGCAATTCACGCAATTCTAAATTATATTTTCTATGAGACTCTTTATTAACTTTCTCAGGGTCGTTATTTAGCTTGTAAGACAAGTTATTAATAAATAAATTTGAGATAGGATAAACACAAAACAATATCAACGTTACAAAAAAAAAAAGGTTTTATTTAATAAATCTATTTTCTAATGAAATTTGCGAAAAATCAAATAAATTTTACTAAATACTATCGTCCTTTAAAAAGAGGACACTTATCTTAACGTTTCCTTATTGGGATATCCTTCACTCGAGCAAACGATGAATGTCCAACTTCTACTTCACTAGTTTGCAGGTTCCTCAAGTAACCACAAACACTCGCCTTTAGTTTGAATCTTCCTCTGGTCTGTTTTATATTATTTTAAACTTGGTTTTACCACCATCACAACTGGAAAAACTTTCTGGATCGCTTAATACTTGTTATTCTTCTGGACTTTTCACAATTCGTTGATAATTAGTTGTATTTTCTTCTTTTATATTCACAATCATTTTTGCATTACTTTTAAACTCGTTTTCCCTCTTTATTCATCCAGAGGATATAAAATTCTCTGTCTTTATTTAGAAAGACGAGTCGTAACTAACTAAACAAATTTTCCATTTTTTTGTTTTCCTCATGATTCCCATTTTTGGAACAAACAAATAAATCTCATGACAATGAGTATTCTTTTATACGTTTGTGACATTGACACTGACATCCATAATGACATTAATCGATGCACAAAACAAGTAAGTCTAAAACTTATTATAAATTAAACCTTTTGAACAATTCTGAACTAAATTATAATTAAAACTAACATAAATAAAAATCGTATCAATCTGATTGTGTTTTTCGTTTCTTTCAGTAAAAACAAACCTCACAAATATGAAAAATATAAATTATTAGAATTTATAACAAAAAATTACAGCAATAATACGCCACCCTGAGTTTAAAAGTTAGAATATCGAAACCTTACAGCCTTCACAAACCTCCAATCTCAAATTGAATTGTAGCAAGCATCCCAAAAATTGCCTTCCAGGAACTACAATACCCCAGTAAAAACATACACCTCCAAATATCATAGCAATAGTTATATCACTACGTTTGATTACTCTAAGCGTATTTATTGTAAGTTAGTCGTAATGATTCGATTTTTTAATACCTTTTATTAATCACTCTATAATTTTCAATGTAAATGCATTGTCCATTATTGATATGAACTATTTTTAAGCGATACAGCTGTTTTAATTGCATGCCTCAATTGCGGAAAGCAATATAAATATAAATCATCGCTAATCAATCACAGGACGTACGAATGCGGCAAAGAACCTCGATTTCTAGGTAACTTATGAAAACTTAGGAAGGGCAATTTCAGACGTCATTTGTTGACGCAGCATTAACATGGGCAACCATGTTCACTAGGATATAATGATATCATTACAAGAGAAAACTAAAAATTCGTAAATTAATGGATATTTTCATTAGAATGGTATATGTATACACTGTGTCCATAAAGTAACCCCCCCCCCTACTAACTTTTGAAGGACTTGATATTTTTCTACAAAATTTGGTGTGCTGTAATTAGGAAATTAAATACTATTTTGCAGACCATATTAAAATATTGTATCATCCAAAATGGCGACTAGGCGACATTTTGAATTTTTTTTTAAATAGAAAGGGGGGTCGAGTGACACCTCATTTTAAAGGTCTTTTAATTATGCGTCTGATCCTAGAGTTTCAAAGAAAAATTTTCAGCCATAACAAAATGGCGGATTTTAAACAAATGGACTCACTCAATTCAAAATTATTTTGATCTTTTTATCCAGGGTCGAGTGACACCTTATTTGAAAGGTCTTTTAGTTCTGCGGTTGATCCTAGAGTTTTAAAGAAAAATATTGAACCATAACAAAATGGCGGATTGTAAACCAATGGACTCACTCAGTTCAAAATTGTTTTGATTTTCTTATCTAGTAGTCCACTTTTTTATTTGCAGGCCTAAATTTTCCCAGAAATATCTCAGGTGGCTTGAAATAATATTGAAAACGTTATGTTCCAACAAGACGGTAGGCGGGGGCCTATATAATAGCCGGCTCACTCCCCAGATTTAACTTTCTTAGAGTTTTTGTATGGGAATATCTGAAATCGAAAGTGTACAGAACCCGTCCAGAAACAATTGAAGAACTGGAGCAACGCATTACAGGAGATTGCAGAATTATCACTCCAGAAACTTATGAAAATGTAAGGCAGGAATTTCGTAACCGACATTTTATGTGCCAAGAAGTGAATAGTAAACATTTCGAACACTTAATTTAATTAATTTAAGCTTTAATTCGTAGTGTTTTTAAATAGACTTCTTTATCTTCAAACATTGACATTTTGTTATGGCTGAATATTTTTCTTTGAAACTTTAGGATCAGACGCAGAATTAAGAGACCTTTCCAATGAGGTGTCACTCGACCCCACTTTCTATTTAAAAAAAAATTCAATTTTAATATGGTCTGAAAAATAGTATTTAATTTCCCATTCCAGCACACCAAAGTTTGTAAAAAAACAACAAGTTGTTCAAAAGTTAGATAAGGGGGGGGGGGGTTACTTTATGGACACAGTGTATACCATTTTTATTTAGTAATATACTTGCTGTGCTAAATTTGACTTTTGTAAATGATAATTTTTATTTACCGACCTAATTATGTAAAGTGTTGTTTACCTTCTAGTTTTTATTATTCTAAGATGCAGGTGTCAGTGTTTTAGGATGTACAAAACGAAAGGGACATTAATGAGACATCTTTAGTATGAATGTGGAAAAAACCGTCGTTTCAATGCAAAATTTACTCGAGATATTTCCAAAGATGAGAAACTCTTAAGTATCACGTTATTGGCGTTCATAAAGTCACCATTTAAGATTCACGATTTTGATTTATAAATTTAATTTCGGGTTTGTGCGAGTTTAAAAAATACATTTTGTAGTTGATTTTCTAATTTTATTACAAGCATAAGAACGTGTTAGGTGTTAAATACAAACCAGGATCTACGGCTGGTTTTTTGTCGTTGGATCTGTAATGATGTCCTGATTGATAGTATCAAAATTAATACTCCTTTATGTCATTTTATTCTTTCTCGTTTTTCCACAAACAAATGTGTGCCTGTCTTTGAAGCTATTTTTATTTATTTTTTTTATTTTATTTTATTTTTATTGTTTTATGTTAAGAGTATCACAGAGCCTTAGTACTTTCATCTTAGAAGATAATAGTTTTTTCCAACTTATCATTAATTTCTGTTACTAATTCAAACTATCAAAGTTGTCTCTATTATATACGAAAAAATTAAATGTATATTCATAGTATGTATGTATTTTAGGTCTTACAGCACTTCGGCCACGTTGTCGGGCCCATTGTGCGTACTACCTTACATACTAAGTCTTTAAAAACTACTTAAACTATTCTATGCTATGAGGTTTCCAGGAGCTGACAACTGCCTCGGCTCGGATTCGAACACCCGGCCAAATAGAGCCACAGACTCCCGAAAGCCTCTGTGACCTTGGCTGCAAGCGCTTACTACACTCGCCTACCAAGACCCCATGTATATTCATAGTGCTGTTAAGATCATATTGTAACAGTAAAACGTACAAAATCGTGATTTTTGAACTTTTATTTTAAATATTTGATGTAAAACTAGCACAATTCCCCATTTTGTCTTTCGTAGCTCCTACGGATTTCTTTCCGGGGGAGTAATAAAATCTTATGGAAAAAAAGAAAAATAGTCCGGAAAACAGCACCGGAAATGAAACCGGTAAAAAATCTCGGAAAAATAGATTCGTAAAAACATTTAAGGCAGACAAACCTCAAATTTTTCGAAGAAAAGCATCCCACGAAACATGTTTTATCATAGACTCAGAAAAAATCCTAAAAAGAAACGCTGAAAAAAATTAGTTAAATTTATCGTTTTTTCTCATTTCTAATAAATATACAGAAAAAAATCTTGTTAGACATTTGCATGTAATTCCAAACTAGCCCTGTTTCATAGAATCATCAAGAAATAGGACACGTGTCTTTTTCAGGGAAAGCTCTATCTTAAATATACAGTGATCCACAAGCAAGTATAGTTTATGAACAATAACATCATCAGCAATAATTTGAGCTTATTTGCCGATAATTGCTAAAAGGTGTATGAAACCGTACATGCCAACAATAATTAATGCATCTATGTAGCGTCTATGTATTAATAGTGTAAACTAAAACAATCGGTAAAAACGACTCCATCGAAGTTGTTTGCTATCCCGTGGCTGCGTTGGTGCCAGCTTATGTGAGCGCCGCGCCGCGGGTTGCCTTGCCAGCATGCCTCGAGTCCAGTTGTGTTATGAGAGCTATCAGCAGATTATGTTATAATAATGCAAACAAATATTTTTTATGAACGTGTCTGTAATGGGATTATTTTTTTAACTCCTTCGTCGCGCTTTTGTCTTTAGCAACAAAAATGTGTTACCAAAACACGGCCGATACACTGTGTCGAGATGTAAAGGCTGTATTATATGTATTTCAGGAATACCTTAGCACGAAGTATACCAATATTAGCATTTTATTGCCAAAACAACTAAGTGTGCTATTTTGTAGATTACAGTGTGTAACAAGTACGACTTCAATAAAAGAAACTGAAATGTATTATCCACTTTTAACCGCATTTATACAGATTTATTTAACTCTGTCTTCTATGAAATTGCACTATTACTCGTTTTCTAGGTGTCGCGGCAGTTTGTAACTTATGTGGTAAGGTATACACAAAACAGAGGTTTTTGTAAATCATAAACACTATTACTGCGGAAAGAAACCGCAATTTAAATGAAATGTTGAACATTGCCCTTATAAATCCAGAATCAAAACTAATTTGAAGAGAGACATGGTAACGATACATACTGTCCTGCCATTGTAAGAATATACTCTTAAACTAATTTTAATAATTTTTCTTTGTTAACCATGTAATTATAATTACATAAAACTTAATGGTGATGATTGTACGTTAAAAAATGTTTTAATTGTATGTCTGGTAATTTTGAACACCGTTGCAATAATTTCTTTTTTAAAATGTGTCTAAAGTGTGTTTTTTTTAGTGAAAGAAGTTGACAACGTTACAGTGAAGTCATTTTCAAATAGAAGAATAAGGCAAAATCGCTTAGGAGAATTTGAATGTCCTAATTGTGGCAAAGTGTACAAGTTTAAAACTTCGGTCTATACTCACTTGAAAAATGACTGCGGGAAAATTCCAAAATATTACTGCGAAGTGTGCAACTTTTCATGTAAATTTAATCACGTATTACAACGTCATAAGTTATCTATAACACATAATAAGAGACAGTCGATGTACAAAGAGAGAAAGGTACTAAGGAGCAATAGTCTTGGAAATTAGGAGATTCAAGTCGCTTAGTGTATTGTTTTGCTGTTATTGTAATGTTCTGTGAGTATATTGTATAATTCAATATATTTTATGTGTAAATGTACTGTTGCATTTGTATTACTAGCTTTATTTATGTGTTAGCTGAATAACAAAATTAGGACATTTGAAAGTATTGTAGTAAGTATTTTAAGATTTCCGTTATTTTTGTTTTTCATACTTGCATCTTAATTAGTATACACATTTTTAGGTAACTTCATCGTTGCCGCGGGCAGAAATTGCCTCACAAACTTTAAATGTAATGACTGCGACCGAGTTTATAAGCATAAACAAAATATGTTGCGACATGTCGAATATGAATGTGGAATTGATCCTAGATTTGCGTGTCCCTGCTGCAGCTATAGGGCAAAACAGAAAGTTACTCTTCAGGCTCACATCATGAACATAGTCAGCACGCTGTTGAATATGCGCCTACTGAGTTTTCTTTAGGTTGAAAATTCAAATAATTTGAAATAACCATTGTATATTATTTATGTAAACACACTTTCAATAAATATTTTTAACACTTCCGCATTAATTTTTATCTGATTTTAATTATTTCCTTTTTAAAGTTATATTCTCAAACAACATTCTGATTTTTCTACTTCATTTCAGAACCAAGAAGATATCGCTGTGAATGTGGTCGAAAATATAAACACCAAAGAAACCTATCACAGCATCAGAAATTTGATTGCGGAAAGGAACCACGTTTTCCATGTACATATTGTCCTCTTAAGTTCAGGACTCGATACAACCTTAAAGTTCATTCTGTGCAACACTTTAAGTCTTCTAAACAAGCACAATGAAGTGTGCATGTCGTTTTTCTACATATTTATTTATTCCAAATTGATTTTTTACATAAGTTGTGCGATTCGGAAAAATAAAGAGTAATTCAAAAGATGGTATTAACCTTTTTTTTTATTGTAGATTAGTAAGTTGAATTTTTCTGCATAGGTAAGTATTATTCTTGTGAAATTTTATGTTAGAATATTATCTGTTCCAGATAGTAAAGGCGAAAATTGCTAACTGGAGTTAAAGCAGGTTGAGTGTTATCATGTCAACACCCACACACACACTTTTCTAATTTTATATTTTTCTTTTTCATTTTCTACTAATTTTCCGTAGTCTATTTACTCACCATTTTCCCCTCTTATTTTATTTCTTCGATTTTGCATTATTTTGATATTTATTATTTATTAATATAATTTATAACGCAGCTGTACAATTGATTCTAGACTTATCTACAAATCACCGTCCAAACGTAACTGGTAGAAAATTGAACAAAATGGGCTTGGATGCGTTGCCTACGCTATTAGACTTTAGCATCTCCGATTCCCTTCAGCACTCGAAACCCATCATAGATGGACCTTGTTACGATTGCCCTGACTGTGGGCGTATTTACAAATTGAAAAGCTCTCTTAGAAATCACCGAAAATGGGAATGCGGCAAGGAACCTCAATTCAAATGCCCGTACTGTGTGTATAAAGCTAAGCAGAAAATGCATTTGGTTCGACATTTGGATCGCGTTCATAAAGAAATTGATTACGGGGTTCTTACTGAAATGGATATAACATTAGAGGTTAATGAAGATAAATAATTTGATGGCTATAGTTTTGTATTTTATGCAAAAACGACGAGTTACGTATATTCAATACAAGGTCGCCCGTGGAGTACTAACACATCGTAAGTATGAATTAATCAAAAGTTATTAACGATGATATAACAATTCAAATTGCGTAATAATCTGGAAAGATGCAGGTTTTGATTGGTGTATATTCAGATTATTATTTAATTTCGTACAATTTCTATAGTCTACACGAAGTAAGTTTTGAAAGCTCCGATTTTTGTTTTCTCTCGTTAAGAATCGCACAAGACAGAGAAAGATGGCGACAGATAAGGGTGGCCTATACCCAATACTGGGTGCAAGAAGGCTAAAGAGAGAAGAGAAGGGAGAGTGGTGATACCTAAAATCTAAAATCTTATCAGACCCGCAACGCTATCGTTACATGAATTAAAATTGGGATGTAGATTTGCGTCGACGCGTTATGGAAAACCTCATTACACCGAAATCTGTATTCGAGAAAATGGGGGAAATTTAAATTTTTAAAAACAATTCCTTCAAAAAAAAAGTTTTTTATCTCTGTTCTTGTTATTTTTGTTGGCTTAAAAGCTTAATACTGTGTCCAAATTATTGATAGAAACTCCAATCTTTCTAGTTTATTTTGTTGTGCAACATTTTACATTACCTCCAATGGTTTTGGATTCATTACGAACTAAAATGCGTCAGTACTCTGCGGGCCACGTAGTAGATGCATGGATTAGATGCTTGTAGATGAAATAGATTAACTGTCTGGTGTTTCTGCATAAATTCTTCAATTTGAACTTTAAAAAAATCGAACTACATGGTTTGGATAAGAGCGAAACTTAAATCACATATTTTATTTAAAATTCATTGTAAGAAAATAAAGCAACAAGAAACCAAAATTCAGCATCAAAAATCTTAAATGCTGAGACAACGACTATCATTGTTTCAGTAGCATGCAGATTTTTGTGAAGATAATTTCGTTGGGATGTTACCTTGGTGAGTGAAGATCTTGTATCGTAAAAGTCTTAGATATCTCATTAACCACGAGATGCGCTGCGCAGTAGACGCGTGAAACAGGTAATAGCTGCAACTGTCGTCTTCGCGCATCTCGCGATTAATTAGAAAATTCAAGACCTGTAGTACAACTAGGTAGTTTTTCACAGAAGCCTACAAAATTAAATTGTGTATCTCTACTGGTGATTCTGTTTTGTAACAATAGCAAACAAGCAAACGCTTTTTCAAAAATTACTTATGTTTAGTTATTGTGCAGTTTTACTGCTTTAGCTTTACCGGATCCGGCCCAGTACGGAGGATAGTTAATTTGTAAACGAATTTTGAATTCACTTGTCACATCAATGTTCGAAATTTATTACTCATAAAAACTGCCAAAATTTTAACACTGTAGTTCCTGTACCGTGTACACTGTTCCGATTCATATAGAATATATTTTTAATTTTAATTACCATAACTTTTAGCATATAAGTACATAATGTTTTTATTTAATAATTTACTCTTGCTAAGTGCGGCATTAAGAATATTGAAAGTTAAAAGTAGGATTAATTATTTTGCAGCTATGTGCCCCTTTTGCGCTACACTAGTTTGTTTCATTTGTTATTACTGCTTAGTTTTGTATTTGTATGTTAATAATGAAATACCGATATGATTTTAATTATTTTATTTAAAATTTTAATTGGAAATTTAGCTTTCTTGAACTGTATCTCCAGTAAATTATACAGTTGGATAAGTGTTTTTAAAGTAATACATCAGTTCCTCACAATTATTAAACATTCTCGTGACAGACAGATCTACAAATAAGTATAGGATTTACCGTTATGATATTTCGTTATTAGTAAGTACGTTATTTTTATTGCTTTTTGTATAACTTACCTTTAAAACAACTGCTTTTAGAATTCAAAGCAAGCTACGCAACTAAATTCATGTTAAAAAAGTTTAACCTAAAATTCTAGAATTTGAATTTTGTGTTATTTAGGTTTAAATTTTTTCTGTTATATATTTCCTATTTTCAAGCTGTGTTAATTAAGCGTTAGGAGATAAGTAGAACAACTATGATATTAACTTCTGTATACTGCTAACCGCTCTTAAAATAATCTCTAGCATACATATAATAACATATTTGTGTAAAAATTTAAATTACTTTTTTTATGTATTTTTTATATAATTCAGAACAATAAATATTTTTCTAGAATCTAACTTATTTTTGAAATACTTCAAGATGATTAGAGGTAAAAAACGAGTTTAACTAGAATTAAAATGTTCGCTGTCGACATGGTAATTATAGAAGTAATCAGAAGATGCATGTTCAAAATCATGTTAGAAAAATGCACAATACTTTGTAAAATCACAGAATTGTGTCGGTGTCGTGATAGTTATTTTGTGTTGAAGTTTTGTAATTTAAACAACAAATATATGTTATTTAATTTCGACAACAAATATGTTATTTAATTTCACACACATAAAGGAAGACTTTGTGGATGGATCTTTGAAACTTTTGCAAAGAAATACCAATTGGAGAGCGAGAAAACGCCATTCTATTGGTTCACCAAAATTATAAACTTTCTCATCAACAAGAATCGAACAACTTTAAAATGCAAGGCAGGAATTTCACTTTACTTTATATTTAAATACATTTGCTCGTTATAACAGTATATTTTTCAGGTGACCTAAGAAATCACGAAAATAAATAATTAACAACTAACGTATATTTTCCTGTTCACAATACAGCTTTCCAAAAACAACATTCGCAGAAACACATTTCTAGAATGCACCGCGGACCTATTTAACTTGAAGTGGTTGTGACAGTCTTTTTTCAATATGTGTATGTTTGCGGAACCGACGTTTGGGCGCGGCCGTTTTGGCGCAGGGGCGTTTCGGTGCCGACCGTTTGGGCGAAATTGTAGTCTATTGTAAGTTATTTTATAGAAATTATAATATTTGCATAATATCGTTGAACTATAGAATTTTAAAAACAAATGCCAAATGTTAAGTATGGGACAGTGAGACATAATTTAATAATTTTTGGAATAATAAATTGTTTTGTGTCAAACAAGTTGTTAATTTTGCTAATTATATTTATGTAAAAATTTTGAGCTTCGTGTTAAATGTTAATAAATAATTGAGTGGATATTAAAATGTTAATTAATCATAGAAAAAGACAAAACAATAATTTCCTTTATTGCGCCGAATGTTTCTGCGCCGAAACATCTCTGCGGCCAAACGTCCCTGCTGCCAAACAGTCTCGCGTCCAAACTTCTCTGTGCTTAAACGTTCCTGCGCCTAAACGACTACAGCTGCGCCTAATTCTAGACTGGCATATTTGCCTGTAATTATTAATTAGACTATTGCATCTCTAGAACAAAATGCAGTAAATTAGAAAACAGTAAACAGTACCGGCAAGAAACAAAGTTTAGTGAATAATGATATTATTTTTATATGCGAAATGTGTGATTTGATTATTCCCACTTCTTTGTACATCAACACAATACTGCATTTAAAATAGCAATACCTGGTGTGTTGAGCTTATTTCCCAGCGTCGACGGTGGTAAATTAACAAGTATACGCCTACACAAACGAAATATAGTATTTGGTTAGCGAATAAATATATCGTATTATGAATAAATATATCAATGAAAGCATTACTCCATCCATTAATTATGTATATTCAACGCCTTTAAAGTGGAAGTGGATGTGGGCTATGATTACGTTATATTTTTATTATTGGAATTAGCGAACATGTTACATTTGGAAAGTGTTTTGGTTAAAAAGAAATGAATCATGAACGTTAAAATGCACCATTGACTTCTTCTTTCAAGCAAGAATAGTACATTATACACTAAGGGAGAGAAACGTCTTATTTTTCCTGATGTGTAATTTGAAGCCCAAGGGCTACAAATACATCGAGGGACAAACGGCGGTCTCTTCCGAGGTGCATATACTATTTTTTCCAGGATCGGGAGTAGAAACACTTAATTTCATAAATAAAAAATTATAATAAATCGGAGCGAAATTACAATATTTAGAAGCCTTTGGGATGTTTCCATGCAACGTACCATGACAACAGACATTTGTTTACAAAAATAAATATGAAATGAAATAAAAACTCCGCTAAGGAAATTGTTGTCTTATTTCGTCCCTAACGAGTAAATGCTTTATTTCTGTCGCAATTTTGATGCCATAGAAACCGACTTCTACTCCCGGTCGTGGAAAAATATATTTTATCGCCAACCGTCAATAGAGCCATGCATTACCATAGCGATGTCGGAAGTAAACAAACACTTTATCTTACTGTAAAATCAAACATTTTATCTGCCGCTAATATTTATCAACATGGCCAAAACAATGGTTTGACATTAATCAGAAATCGTTTGTCGGTGTCACGGCTCCAACAGTGAAAGTTTTTTCTCGAATTATTTATAGAAAACAATGAAAGAAGACATTTTTACGGTTGTCGATAAAAGTTTTTATGCACCAAGTCAGTAAAGTGTCTTTATTGAACTCTCCTGTTAGTTGCCTCGCTCGCTCGGCTCATAATCTCAGACTCGTTCGATAAAGAAAAAGAATCACTTTACTGACTTGGTACATAAATAACTATTAAAAACAACATTTAGCACAAACTAGTATATTATAATACAAGTGTATAAGCAAGCCTTTAAAGCACGCGCGACGGGTTTAAAAGCACGAGGCAAAGCCGAGTGCTTTTTAACGGAGCAGTGCTTTAAAGGCTCTTATACACGTGTATTATACGCTATTTTTTAATATACCTGCACTACAATCTAAAAATTATAACAAAAAAAGGAAAAATTGAAATTCCTTTTTCGAAGTAATCTGTGTCATTAATCGTTGATATAGAAACGGTTAGCAATTTTTGTTGTTTCGTTGCTATGTATATTTATTATAAATTTGTTGATTTGTGAAGTTTGTTTCGACTTTGTGTTCGTGAATTACAAAATGAACGAAAACATGGATATTTCATCCGAGATTAGAATGTCAGCCGAACAAGCTGAACAGCCATTAATCCCCGGGAAATCTAAACAAGCGTATTGCAAGGAATACGAACAATTATCCAACTGGATGGCCAGCAAAATTTGTAGGTGAATTTGTTGTTACCTAGGCAACTTTAAAGCACTAGTGCTTTAAAGGCCCGATTTTGCACGCTTTTTAGTTTCAAAAACAGAGATTATGATTCAGGTATAATAAAAACAATATTAAACACCATATTACACTTTGATGTGTATGTCCTAGACATAATATTTAAAATCGGTATTTTTATAAAATGCTTCAGCAAATCGTAAAATGAAAGACAACTTTTTTGGAACTAAATTATCTGTGTCAATAATTAACCCAAATATCCTGGAGCGGCACCAACTTCTTTTTAATGTAATTAAATGGCAAATTTATTTTTGAGTGCGACCACCCTAGACATTTTAGAAAATTACCACTTATACAAGTTGCCTACGACATACTAAATACTTTATTTGAAAATTGTAGTCAAATGGTAGTTACTAGTTACCCCATCTTACCAATTTATTAAGATTTATTTTAATATACACTTTACCTTTAAGGAGCTCAGGTTGCAGTTTGTCTAAAATGTCGGAAGAACTTTAAAAACACGGAATCCTTGAGCTCCCATTTGCGCATTAATTGTGGTGATGTTGTAAAATGCCAGTGTCACTTATAGTAATACACCTGTGAACGAAAATTTGACATCAACCGTCACGTAGTAGTAAACCACAAAAATTTAATAAAAAATGATGTAGATATTTAAATTCATGTTTTAAATGTAAGTAAATAATAGAAAATATTGTTTTATTTTATCACATCATCAAAACGAGCAGTTTTTCAGTGAAAAATGGCTTGTACGTTCCTTAGGTAAGTCCACATGCACCTATCTCCAAACTATTAATGAAGCTACGACATTAAAATCACCTTTTTAAAATTTTAGAATTAACTCTAAATTTATTTTAGCATATTACTTAGAATTTAAGCTAAACCAATTTAAAAACTAGTTTGAAAGAAAAGTGCACAGTGAATTTAATGATGTTACTGATTGAGTGATAGCTGACAGATTTTTTTTTATTGATCCTTTTGAATTCGAGTGACTCCGACAAAAACGTTACTTGCCCGCACTGTAATCGATATTACAAGAATATTAATACTTTTAAAGGTCACATTTCACAAGATTGCCGAAAAAATAAAGAACATTGCTGTGTTATGTGTCAGTACCAATGCAAAAGAAAGTACGTTCTGACGTAGCATTTAAAAATGAAGCACGCAGTCGGCGACAGAACATTAAACGGCACTGTTTAAATTTAAGGGGGGGGATGATGTTAATAGTAGCATACAGCTGTTGGATTGTGAGAAGTCATTTCCATTAGCGTTATTATTAGCAACTTATTAACAATTAAATTACTATGAGCTTTGTGGTGTGTAATAATTATAATAGAAACATCAATCTGATATAAGTGATTCCTAAATGGGCATTACTGCTAAAGTATTATTTTTTTTAAGATTGAGAGATTGACATTCGATAAAACGTTTGAGCATCTTCTCGCTTATTCATGATGTAATCGCCAAAATATAACGCAGTAAAAGGATTAATGTGTGCGCGTAGTTTTAATAAAATTTGAAGAATTATGGGAACTGGTTGCACAGTACTAATTTTTTCCAGCACTATGTGTTTTTTTTTACTTTACTGAATTACTTACTTATAGTTATTAGTTGTTAAACTATCGATCAAGTTCGGTGTCCATATAATTTTTTTTATATAGAAGTTAAATTGATACTTCTTATTTTAGTATAGCCATAACGCTTAGGCGATTATGCATTAAATTACGACCTCTCAAGAAAGCGTCTATATTCATTGAATGTAGTAAGTACAAAAATTAACGATTTCATACGTGTGGCGTTATTTTCCTAAAGCTGCGTTTACATACAGCGAACGAAGGCGAACGAACGATAGCGAACGAACATTTGCAAGCCTATGTCATTTTTCCAACAATTCGCTTTTATTTGTTCACTGAACCGAATGTTCGCGTTTTTTCGCTTCGGTTCTACTTGAGTTGAATTTTAATATTTATTATAATGTCTGACGAGGAAGTTATGATTGCAAGTTCATCATTTATAGTGCTAAGTCTACTTACCAATCGAAAATGTAGACGCCGAAGGCGCTGGTGGATGACATCTTTATTTAGAAATAGAGATGCATATGGTGGCACAGATTTAATGAACAACTTAAGAGGAGAACTAGCATCCGGGCAGTTTCAAAATGTTTGTAGAATGACTGCAACTGATTTTGAATTTCTTTTGAATATGATTGGTCCTAAGATTTCAAAAGGCAATCCAAATTTTCGTAGAGATAGTCCTGCACAAGAAAGACAGGCCGTGACACTGCGATTTTTGGCTACAGGGGATTCCTACACGAGTTTAATGTATATTTTCAAGATGTCAAAGGCAACCATCACCTCGATAGTACCACAGGTCTGTGGCCACTCCATTTTTAAAAAAACCCGTTTGAAAGTCGCAGCAAACTGCGAATGAAGAAGAATGTTTTAATAAACCGTTTAAACTGCGCACGAATTCTTTTTGATGTACCGCTTAAGCAACGAAGCCCAGCGAACGCGAAGGCACTGCTTCGTTCGTGTTCGCTTACCCGTTTACACTATGCGAATTCGGCGATGGCCATGCAATGAACAGAACTTGCAAAGAACAGAATGACCAACGAACAGAATACCCGAAGCCGAAGCCGATGACATGCGAACGTAAAGTAGAATTTAACAGAAATTGTACTTAACAGAATAGAATTAAACAGAATACTGGAAGAGGTCACTTTATTCGTGTTCTTTCGGTTTTAGTACTTTTTACTTAGTTATTTTGATGAATTGTTGTGGTGGTACCCACAAAAGACTAATTTTTGAAACGTCAACAAACAGCAGTCAAAAGGGTTAGGAATTTGAAGGTTAAGTACACAGAATATATCTTTGGTTAAGTAAACTAAATCTAATGTTTTAGCACAAAGATAAAATAGTAGCGTTGTACGGTAGGAAATGCATATTTAAAATAAAATAAAACTATAACGCTGTAGTTATTCTGTTGTACTGCGAAAAAGTGGTGCAGAAAATTTGTGTTAATAATTAAATAAAATGTTGTATTCCTGCATATATACCTGGTGTACAATTAGAAAAATTGACATGGAAATCAACGTTAATTTTTAACCCTGTATGCTAATCGTCCCTTCTGTATTTATCTTTTCATTATAAAGGTAAACTTACAAGACTTCAGTAACTTTTAACTGTCCCACGAAACCATAAACAACAATCTTATGTGGTATATCAAGTTGCTTGAAAATCGTAATTAATTTTTAATTAATACATTTACAAATCAAAGATCTTTAAACAGCGTAAATGGTAAAATGAATATTATTAGGCAGTTTGGACAGTTCTAATAATTACCTAAATGACGTTTGATTGTCTCGATATCAAAGTACAGCTCATGGTATAGCTGT
The DNA here is from genome assembly GCA_958336395.1 of Ctenicera cuprea. NCBI lineage: Eukaryota > Metazoa > Arthropoda > Insecta > Coleoptera > Elateridae > Ctenicera > Ctenicera cuprea. Next base: position 42,632,894 of record OY284492.1, on the reverse strand, counting down.
TTATTCAAAAAATAATTAGAAATCGGATTTTCTATGTCAGTGTTAGCCAAATTACATCTGAAAGTAGTAATATACCTAACGGTAAATGTCTAGAGCAGCTATTATTTCTAATAGCAAACTAAATTGTGGACTACAAATTTTAATTTTGGTACATTTTTTTAATTAAAACAAATGCTTATAATAGAAAATTATTCCAATTATTCAGTTACGCTATAATCCTTTTTAAACAAGAAATACCATTAAATTTCTAGTTTAAAGAAGGATTATAGGGTAACTGAATAATTGGAATAATTTTCTATTATAAGCATTGTTTTAATTTATGAAAAAGATATAATTGACCTTGGGCAAAGATGGTTGTGGATGAATGTTATATAATCAGCTTCTATTTATCAAAAACCACTAACATTTCAGATACTATAATTACTTTGCCTAACGAAGGTACTACCTTCAGTAGATATAGGTACTTTTGCATCGTATATTAGAGACACCACATTATGACTCCTGTGAAATAAATTATTGTTATCAAATGCTAGAGTTGCTGTATGTAAAAATTTCGTGATCCATACTATTTCTATTGACTTTTTAAATATTCAGTTATTCAGAACAGATTTTATTAGATATTAGTTTTATCATAACAAACACCAAAGAAATATTTATTGTTAAAAAAAAACTAAGATATACAATGAATTCCACAAACGAATATGGAAGACTAGAACTAACATAGTTTTATCATAACAGACACATAACAAATATTTATTATTAAAAAAAACAAATACAAATCTTAAAAATATAAAACGAGATATACTATGAATCCCACAAAAGAATATGGAAAACTAGAACTTCATAAGTAACATAAATATACAGTGAGTTTTTTTTAAGACTGGCCATAGGTTTTTACATGTTAATGTTTCAACCCTCTGTTAACTTTTATTTTTGTGAAAATTACGAAGCTTTGCACTATTTTTAGATTAAATATTAACATTAGCTAGTCATTTATTTCATTTTATAATAAATGGTTAACCACAGCGAACCAGAATAGATAAATTACAAACAATGTGCTATTTGCAAATAAATAGTCCGAATGCCAGAAAAGAAACACAAAACATTTAATTTGATAACGATACATGATTTATGTTATAACAAGGTAGTTTATAAATTTATATAGATTTATAAATTACAATAGCTGCTCAAAATGAGTGCCATTGCTTTGAAAACACAAATGAACTCTCCTCCTCATGTTATTAAAAACTCTCTGCAAGTCGTCTACAATAATGTTACTATCTCGTTTTCAATGGCTGCTTGTAGTTCTTCGAGAGAGTGTAGACGATTTTTGAACGCATTATTTTTTAAATGGCCAAATTAATAAAAATCCAGAGGTGTTAGGTCCGGGCTTCTTGGAGACCATCGTCCATGGCTAATAAGTCGATCATCATAAAATTCTCTGAGATAATTTAAAGTAGCGTTTGTTGTGTGAGCTGTCGCTCCATCCTATTGGAAATAACCCTGGTTTAACTCATCGTCGAGCAACTGTTCAATAAAAAACGGTTGCAATATATTATCACGATATCTCTCTGCATTTGTAGTATCGTGAAAAAATATGGGACCAATACTTGGTCGTCTTGGCATAGCCACTCAAACACCAATTTTGATTGGGTGCAAACAAATGAAACCACGCTTCGTCAGACATAAAGGAGAGATCCAACACATCCTCATGATTCAAGTTCTCCATAAACCATTGGCAATACTGTACCCGTTGTGGAAAATCATGCGAATACAGTTGTTGTACTACTGATACTCTGTACGGGTGCATATGCAGATTTTTTTCGAGTGCTTTTCGGCAAGTTCCATAAGAAATACCTGTACAAAAAATAAGTTTTAACTGTAGTTAGCTTAATTTACTGTATACATTACCAGTTTGTGCAGATAACGCCCTGATTGATTTATGTGGACTTCTTTCAATTCGAGCTTGAATATCCTCTACAACTTCTTCTGTAAGTATAGTGCGTCTGCCTGTAGACTTGCCCTTACAAATGCAGTTCTTGTTCTCAAAGCGATGGACAAGAACTAGCTTATGGTTTACAAAGTTTTCATAGCCTACGTTCTCATTCGGGAAAGTTTCACTAAACTGTTCAATACAAGATAGCAACGAATATGACCATGAACCATCTGCATTCCGGGTTCCACTCCGGAAATGGGCCATAAGAATAAATGCATCTTGTTCAGTTGTAAAAGGCATGTTAAATCAAATCTGAAATATGAGGTTATGTTATGACATTAATCTTGAAAGTAACTGCATTCGTACACTTACCTTTAACCGATTTATTAAAGGTAGATCAATTAGTTCTGAAAAGAACTGCTTTTTTAAATAAATGTCGCAGTTTGATAATTGTTAATTAACAGAAAAAACGTGAATAAAAATAAAACAAGTACGAACGCTAATGAAACAAAATGACATCGCAAAAGGAAACCTTGGAAAATAAAATTCACTACATGTAAATTAGACAATGGTCACGTGGTTATTAAACCTTAATATTAACTTTGTATAATTTCAGGCAAATAATTTGTAGAGTGTGTTGCCTAAACAACAATCTTTTCGTAATATTTGGATGTTAATTGTATGGTTCAAACAGTTGAACTGTTTTTCTTTATGTTGGTTACACTGATACAAATCGAAGTTATCCGAATTTAAAATGATTCTGATTATTGCAATTCTGTTCAATACACATTCTGCTCGGTGATTACGCGCAATCGTTTTCCGAATACGAATTCGCTTCGGGCGACTTCGGATTCTGTTTAAATATCATTCTGTTAAATGCAAGTTCTGTCAAATGCATACCCACCAATTCGGCGGTTTGCTATCGTTCGTTCGCCTTCGTTCGCTGTATGTAAACGCAGCTTAACACACACGTGTGTTAGGAAAATAATAGGCGAAGCATCGCGATTGGCCGGAGCGCTCTAGAGGTATCTGGCAAGTTTCTCACCATTGGCCATAGAGCTGTAGAGGTATCTGGCAATTTGCTCATGATTGACCGCGCCAGCGTCTGTCATGAAAATTCAAATGTCAAATGTATATTTTAGTGACAACAGTTACCCTACAGATTACACATTATTAAAAATATTTCTAAACATTGTTTGAACAATTTCAATTTAAAAATATGGATATTGACTCAAGTAGCGATGATGTTATAGAATCTACCCCACCGAGTGTCGTCGAAGCAGGAAAAAGCAGTTCGTTAAATCTTTAACCTAAAAAGTGGCAACAAAGGTACAAATTTTTAATTTTTTTGGGGCGTGGGAAACGTATTGTACAGAACTCGCTGGAAAGTGACAAACACACTCGTGTCATTTCCGCACTTGGCCTGCGGCCTCGTGCGTCTATATTCCCATTCGTGTGTTAAGTGTCACTTTCCATGCTTGTTATGTAATATACCAGTTGATTATGCTGATAATGATAGTGTAAATAAAATGTGTTACCAACGAACATTTAGGGGATTTTATAATATAGGAAAATTCAACCAAGTTTTTATGATTGTTTTCTTCTTTGGCTATCTACACTTTTAATGGTATATTTCATTTTTTTCTATTTTTATAAAGAATTGTTTAACGTTTATTACATTAAGGTTCTTTTAGGTCCATTTTACTGCGTAAAGTGTAACAAGGGATATAGACACCAGCAGTCGTTATACGGACATCAAAGATTTGAGTGTGGCAAGGAACCGAGTTTTGCTTGTCCTGTCGAAAATTGTGCTTATAAGGGAAAGAGAAAGTCCCACCTCAAGTGTCACATATTTAACATACATACCAAGAAGTTGGGACCGATCGAAGAAAAAAAATTGTTTTAGAATTGATGAAAAATATTCCATAATAAGACTGTGACAAAAAATATAATTAGAAAAAATAATTAAAAATCAGAAATTTCTGATAATAATCATCTATAAGTATGTTTAACTTTAATTAATAATCTGTTTTTCAACATGGACTACGTTAGTGAAAAAAAAAATGTTTTCGACTGATTAACTTCTAAGACTATTTTATACTAGTATTCGACATATATAATAGACACTACCTATTATTATTCTAATAATGGTCACTATTTATTGTATTGCATGATAATAGAAATAAACTATTCAACAAATATCGTGTCTGTAAGTTGTATGTAAATAAACTGAAACATGTAATAATTGAAGAATTTTTATAGTGGGAGTGTCTAAAAATTTTACATCATTACTTTTTTCAGGAACATTTACATGTAGCCTTTGTGGAAAGGTATATCGTCATTATCAGTCTCTATACAGACATTGTAAATTTGAATGTGGAAAGCAACCAAAATTCGTCTGTCCAGTGGATAATTGTTCTTACGTGGGAAAGAGGAAATATTATATTAAAACTCATATTCATAACATTCATAAATTGTAAAATGTTAGAACATTATTATACATAAATTTAATTTGTACTAAACTTGTTTTAATTTTAAATGTTTGTTTGTGATTACCAATAAAGTAATTGATTAAACGTGACAAAATTGTCAGGTCAAGTTTTGGATGCTGGGCAAGAAAACCACGAGTACATATGTGTAAATTGCGGTCGTACTTACAAACGTGCAGTCTTTAAGGCTTCATCTGAAAATGGAGTGTGGGACAGAACCCAAATATTACTGTAAAGTGGACAAGTGCACTTGTAAGAGCATACTGAAGAAAAATGTAAAACATATTATGAGAAGACATGCTGTGCAAGCTGTCCTTATCGATAATTTTATCCATCAATTTCGTAGTATCATTTATTTCACTTGATATTTTCTCAAATGTTTCTTAAAATATATTTTTCTATTTCGGTTTTTTAAGGTTATTCTTAAAGCACTGTTTTAGCTACAAAACAGTGTTTTAAGAGAGTCTTTTAAAGCATTGTTTTTAGTAAAATTTCACCAACAAAGATTGGTATTCATGATGTATTCATGATCAAATTTGGTAAATTTAGTATGTATGCCAACATACACATACTAAATTTACCAAATTTGATCGCAGCAATTTTTTATAACGTTGTTTCATTTATTCTCCTTAATAGAAAAAATAGTATAAACAACTCGTTTCATAAGGCTTCTTGACGCACTCGTCCATTGAAAAACTTGGTCGCTACGCTCCCTCGTTTTTCAATCTTGGACTCGTACGTTAAGACAATGCCTTATGCAACTTGTGTTTTGATATACTATTATAAAGTTGTGCATTTACAGCAAGTATTTTAAGATAGTGGTTGTCTTAATTATGCCTCTAGGAATATTTTCCGTACTGTACTGAATAACTTTTGTTGTAAGTAAAATAAAAGTTTGTTGGTGTCAGTAAATGATGTCAAAAGTTGAAAATTATTTTCTTATTATTAACAATTTCTTACTGAACCAATTCAAATTTTGAATAGTTTAAAAGCAATATAGTATTTCGACATTGTGTGATTGGAAAGCTTTTACTATTAAAAAAAATAATATCAATTACACCTGTGTAATTTATTTATACTCGTGGCTTCAAATCAGATTATAACTTAATGGTTTAGTATTGCAAAAATATAAATACATTTCAAGGACACTTGCATTGTCATTACAAAGTTTAAAAGTAGGTATGCGAATACTGTATAAGAAATACTTTAGGTTAATTACTAGTTTCGACTATTTTAGTTACTCAAATTGGTTTAAAAAAAACCTAATTTGTATTCACAATTACGTACTTACACTAGTTGTAGAATATTTATTTAATTTAAATTGGTAAACAGCAAATGTCTATTTAGATCATTTTTACGTATATATTTAAGCTTTTAAGCGGTCACTTAGTTATAAAGTAATAATATATATTTTTATATGCTCACTTCAGGAAACGTAAATAGCAACATTTGTTGGTCAAAGTTCAGCTAGTACCTAAAGAGCCACAACTTCATGTTATATCTGTACTATTCTCGCTTTACTTCAACATTTTTATATTTTGTATTTTGTGTTTTGTGCAACAACAATAATTCGCGTATTATACTTTTATTTGTTATAATATAATGTTTACATTTTAAATACCAAACTATGCCACAATGTTTTTTTTTTCTATTAGAAAAGTAGTTGTTTTCAAAAGCAGTAATTATGATTATTTATAAAAAGATATGTTGGTACTGCCTCGGGTATATTAAAAAAACGGTAACTATGTTAAAGTTAATTTTTTTGAAACATAATAGTTATTTGTGTCACAAGAGAAGAAAGTGATACTTTATTCTCCGCGGCTGCTGTTTGTTTCACGATTTAAAATAAAGCAGGCAAGAGACAACAACACACTTTTTACCCATGTTTCATATATAATTTTTTCGTCAATCTTGAGAAATTTAGCGAAAACATCATTATGAAACTAATCCAAATTAAATTATTTCATGTGCAAGTTGTGTAAAAATTTACTTTTGCAAGTGACATACCTTTGTTATCCTCGGTAACCAAGTAGTCCACGCAAATTAGACTTTAAAACATAGAATAGGGCAAATAATTTATAAAGTTTTCATATTGCGTACACGAACTCTCAGTAGGGGTAGAAACAATAACCCGAAAAGTTCTCAACTGACATCTGTCCGCAACATCCCTTATTTTCCGAAAATCACCTTCAGTTCGCATATTGTGTTTGTTTTTCTCATTTTTCTCTTAAGTCATTGCTTAAACGGGAAAAGTTTATAGAAATAAAAATATTTGTTATTAAATTTTACACAAAAAATATTATATTAATGTAAAGACGTATAACGCAGAGTAACCAACATTCGCACTTAAAGGCTGGAGCAAAATCAATTTTTCTCCCGGCAAGAAAAAAAGTATTTTTGTTTCTGCTAAGGGGTAACTGTCAACTTTTGACCACTAAATGTGATTTAGTGTTAACAATTTAATTTGAATTAGCTGAACCCGTGGACTACGCTTCACGTTTTTTAGTTGTTGGAAAATGTATTAAAACTATGTATAGTATGTATACCAAAAATAAATATAACTAATATTTTAATAAAATGTTTTGAAATTATTTTAATGCTTTACATATCAATGCTAGAATAAAACCTTCAATACATATCAATACTAGAATAAATTCAGTAACATGTAGTTATACTTATAATCTTGTGCCTGAATGAATATAACAAATAACTATTTATTATAATTATCGTTAAAATAAATGTAATGTATTGAAACTGCAATTCTGTTATTTCACCATATACAATATTGTTAGTAAATGTACCCTTTTTTCAGCAAAATTGGCCCGATTCCTTAATGATTTCAATTTTACTTTTCACATTTAAATGCTTCTAACTCTAGAAAATGCTACATACAGATTGTCTATGTGAAAATACAGGGCCTGGAAAATAAATTCCTAGTTTATTAAATGTCCGTCCTTGAGCTTTATTAATAGTGAATGCGTATGCTATTCTTATCGAAAATTGATGTCTTTTAAAGTTGAAATGGTAATCAAGTATCTTACGGTGTTAAAATTATTCCAGGTAAGAAAGAAAACTACATTGCCAAATATCTGCCCTGATAACATTTCAACTTCAATGAAATTCGTAAATATTTTTTCCATGGTTAATAGTTTTGTAGTAAAATCATAACAGCATTAATCTTTAATTGCAAATGGTGGGCGGCATACCGGAAGTGTTAAGCTGTTTAGAAATTGATTATCATAATTCGTATTCAATAGAATCTATACTGTAATTATAATTGCATTTTCCTCTAAGTTTAATAATTAAACAGACATTTTCAATGTTCTCGCGAGTTTGCATAAACATTTAAATTCTATCGGAATATTTCGGGAACTTTAAGTATGAAGTAAAATTAATTGCCTTGGGTTTTAAATTTTTATTGTGTATCTATTTTATGAATTACGATTTCCAGAACTAACGTTTAGGTATATGGCTTACTCGTTCTAAGTATTGTTTCCAAGGAACAGTGATCTTCTTTAAAAGTTCACTTTAGAAACAAGCTTGAGTCTTTCATTTCTGAATAATATTAGAATAGAACTATGAACGCTCTAATATTCAGATTTGTAATAAAATAAGCAAGGACAGTCGGTAAAGCTTTTGGTTTGAATGAACAGTCAAAGTGTGCTTGGCTTTCGGGAACAATTCCAAATGAACTTTTATTTTTCCAAGTTTTCACAAATACCTGATGCGGAGAGCTAATTAGCTTTTTGATGTTCGAATGGGAAATTCCGCATTTTTCTAACGGCGAAGCGCATTTTAAAGGCTCTAACCCTCAGCTCGGTTTGGCAATTAATATATTATATTATCGCCCAAATTTTGCAAACATATTTATGTTTCTTTTTTTAAAAAATAACATGCCTTAGATGTAGACGTAGATGTACGGAATAAAGTTTTAATTAAATTAATTTTTACACAAAACTGTTTTGGTTTTTTATTTTTAGCTAGATGCCTCAATATCCATAATGGTAATAAAATTTTTAACTGAAGGTTTGTTTATATATGATTATTAAACTTTAATGTTGAATTTTAGCTAAAGTTGTTTTTCTTTTGTATCAAATACTGAAGATTGCATTAGAAAAATGCTGACATTTACTGGCACACGTTACCAGTGCAAGAAATGTTTTCGCCATTATTAGCACAAGCACATCCTACGTCGATATTATAAATTTGAATGCGGACTGCCTCCCCAATTTGCTTGGTCTCAGTGTACTTATAAAACAAAGCGTAGATATGAGTTATCGCTGCATGTAAAAATGAAACATGTTCCATAAATTATTATTCATAATAGGTTAAATGTTTTGGTGTTAATTTTAATTGTAGTTTAGTTTGAATAGCTAGATAATTAATATATATTTGTGAATTTTTAAAAGACTTTTGTGAAGATAGTAGTGACCAATGCATTATAAATATTATCTTTTGTAGCTATAATTATGTAAGGAACACTTGTTGTACTCTTAATTTTGTTTTCAGTTGTAGGAAGTAGTAGCCATTAAAGTTGTTGCAGTGTGTTGTATGGTATTTTTATTACTGGACTATATTTACTGTAATGCTAAATTTTATTGCAGATGTTGTATTTTACGCTTCTTCATTGGAAGAATACGGTCGACTAAAAGTTATAAATAGTGGTGTCAGATATGGTTGCTCAAGATGTCGACGAACATACTGCCAAAAGAAGACGTTAGGCCGCCATTTACGACTGGATTGCGGCCAAAGCCCCTCATTTTCTTGCCAGATGTGTTCGAGGAAGTTCAAACATGGATACATGCTTCTGAAGCATATGCGCCAGTCTCACAACATTTTTATTCAAAATCTTCGACAACGATCTCATAAGTTATCATCGGTTCATGCATGATTATTTGAAAATTTAAAGTAGAGTTTGAATTGATGTGTTTATTAATCTTACTAGAAGTGTATTTCATAATAGTCACCTAATTTGTGCCATTATTTGCTAGATAGGTTGTAGAGATAATAAAGGAACATTAAATATAGTTCAAAAGCTGGACACCAGTGCTACCGATTACTACGTATTGTAATATTATCAAATATAAATAAATGTTCAGAATAAAACAATTTAAACATTTAAATACATAATTAAATTAACCTTTAGTCCCATTTTCTGTCGTGATAAGCGTTTCGATATTAAATGAGTATCTGTATATAAAATACTGAATCACTTTAACAATATCTATTTATTTAAACCTTATACGTATTTCGGCATGTTTAAATAAATAGATATTGTTAAAGTGATTAAGTATTTTATATACAGATACTCATTAAATATGGACTTTAACGAAGTAAAGCTGGAATTGATAAATAAAGTTTCGATATTATTTTAAAATTTAAACGGGTTCATTCTTAGAAAAGTGGGATACTTAGGTTGAGAATGGTTTCTAATGGGGCAAAGTTCAACAATTCTATGCGTTTAAAGCATGAATGTCAAAAAGAAAAGTGTGCCCAATTTGTAATAAACAAAGGGATATGAAGGGGAAGTTAATTGAGCACATGAGAGTGGTTTATGCCAATAATTAATACAAGCGGTACCCGTTGAGTGGACCCCACGGTTTTTTGTATACTTCTTAAAAATAAATTTAAGAACAATACATTATTAATTATAAATATTCTCCGATATGTATCTTACAGTGTACTTCCATGGCGTTCTAAGGAATGTCATATTAAATGTTACCAGATCTTGTATAAAACACAATTTATATCTAATTGGGTAAAAAGTACATGTTTTTAAGGTAGTATATATTTTTTATAATGTTATTGTTAGATGCATTTTGTAATTGAGTTTCATTTACCTACGCTTTTACGAAATTTAAATTTCTAAATAATCATCGTTTTTAAGTTTAGGATGTTTAAGACTTATTTCCGTTTATAATCTCGAATCGCAAGCATCTCTTGCCTGTGGTCATATACACGATTGCTTTCAGTGTGGAAAACTTTACAAGCGTAGATGTAATTTGTTACGTCACGTACGTTACGAATGCAACACGGAAGGAGCCTGTGTATGTCAAGTATGTCGTAGTTCGTTTAAACAAAACTCCCATTTAAAATATCATCATAGTCACGTGCATAATATTTCTTAATGTTGTTTAAAGCATTTCTAGAAATCTCTCAAATAATGAAGAATGTATAGAAATTTTTAAATGAATTTTGTGTTTTTCTTGGTTTTATTGAAATTTCCATAATTGTTTTGTAAATGCGTTACAGCTAAATATCGTTAAATATTAAATCTAATACATTACATGTACCACTGGGTTTCCTTTTGAGTTGTTTAGAGGTATTTGTATATACACCGCCAGTGGTCGAAGAGGAGACAAAAATGGGGGTGTGGTCAGTGTAGTTTTGCAAAAGTATAGAAGTATTCAAGTGGTTTATCTTCGAAGTGGAATTTGTTTGTAATAAAATGAAACCATTATTTAATTATTATCATTATGCAAATGCATTTTTTGTAATTTTCGCTATCGTATTTGTGCTAATTCTACCACCACTTGATTAATGTGTTGTCAATCAGATTGACAAACTCATCTGTTGCACACAAGTGCAACCCCAGACGCGTCCGGCTCGGGTACAAGCCAAAAATGTATGGAATAAATGATGATCATCAATGGTTTGCACAATGTGATTTAAATTAAACAAGGATATTTAAAACACCAATGTGTGTGTATAAATTATAATAGCAGCTGTATGTAAATTTTACCAACTCAACCCCCAAGAACCACCTCAACATAAGCAAGTCCACAAAATTTAAAACAATGTACTGGTTCTTTTTATACACATAGTTGTATAAGGAAATCCCAAATAATAAGACCTTTGATTTACGCTAATTATATCATTTTATATACGAAAATGATTGATTCAGATTTTAATAAGAAAAAACTTGGTGCGACGTGCTATACCGCTTACTCCTGCGTTCCCGTGCGTTCCCGGTGCTTTCAAGGTATTCTGGAATGTGTTTATAGTTAAAGTTAACAGTGGCATGCATTTTAAAGGTTCAAGTATATGTGGGTATGCTATACAGCCATAAGTGTACATACCAATTGCATAAGAAAACAATATAATATATTTCGCATGTTCTATCTTTAGCAGAAAAGGACAGCATTATTCTCTAAAAAATTGTAGAAATTTGTTTAGAGAAAGATTTTTTAACTATAAATACTGATTTTTTTAATTTTACAGAATTGTTGCGAAGCGAAAAGGGTTCATACGACTCATCATCTTCACCGGCTTCTAGCGGTGGGCATCAAAGTTACAAGACAAAAAGGATGAGGACTTCATTCACACAGAATCAGCTGAGAACACTGAAGGTTTATTTTGGCATTAATCAAAACCCCGACGCTAACGATTTAGAGCAACTTGAACAAAACATTGGTCTCGGTAAAAGGATTTTGCAAGTTAGTTCATTTCGTTATGTTTTTATTTGTAAACTTTTTAAATGTGTTTTTCTTCTTTCTTCTAGGTGTGGTTTCAGAACGCAAGAGCTAAATGGAGAAAGAAGTTAAGTCATCAAAAGGGAACTGCTGCCGCTGCTTGTGGGACTGTTCAAAGTCCAAATGAATCGTTAGTAGCCGCTCCAGTTTCCACAGTTTCAGAAAATGCCACTAGTTTACCACGTCAACCTAATATAGATCCGCCACCATATCCATTTCGTCGTCAGCCAGATATTGAGCCACCACCAGCCTTACCATTACCACAAACAGGCTTTAAATATTGGCGATAAAAAAGTACTCGCCTCGGAGAGTGTCTTTTAGTGTCGTTGCTATCTCTTCAAATAGTCTTTTAAAAAATGAGACAATTTAATTTGATAGAATATTCTAATCGTTTTCCTTACAGTTTTATAAACTTAAAGTTATGTTTTGTATTTAATTTAATTAAATAACATAAGCTGAAAGTAACATATGGAAAGACATTTTAAATAGTATTTAGTTTATATTTATAAAAATAAGAAGTATAAGGTGTAGTGTTTGTTGAATTAATGTAAGCTTCAATAAAATTTTTATTTACAATTTCTGTTGCTTAGAGAATTTAAAAACAGTGCTTTTAATTGGTTTTAAATCGTTGCTGTATTTTTTTCCACTTGAATGTATTGTATTATTATTATAGAGACACGAAAATGCGTTTGATTAAAGCGAACTCCCAATAAGAACCACAAAAGGAATTATTTACGTGCCCGCTACAGAAATTACAAATACAAAGGCATTTTAACTTACATATAAAAATAACGATTGACGATTTTGGGAACATAGAACGCTCAGAAATTTAATACATATGTATAGTCCAATGCTTTATAACAACCAAAATTACATAAGTATCGTTAACTCATGCGAAAACTTATATGGGAAAACCTTTGAAATGACTTTGTTACAACGTGCATATTGGAAATAAATGTTTTCATAAAAGTTGTTTCTTAATTATTTTACAATTAGTATTTTAGTTTATATAATTTATTAGAGTACACATGTCTGATGTGTTAATAATACGCATTCTTTTTTCAGGTGATGTTTTCTACAATCAACTTGAAGAAAAGTTTGTATGTAGTCGGTGTAATAAAGAATATAAAAATAAAATGTCACTGAATGCACATATGGCTATATACTGTGGAAAAGTGCGAAAATTTACTTGCAACGTTTGTCAGTACAGTTTCAAACGAAAACGTGACTTGAAGAAGCATGTAGCCATTAAACATTTGGGAATTAACATGACTTCTTAAGATGTATATTTTATAATTTTGTAAGATACGTGATATGGGGCTTACATCCAGTACATTATTAATTTCAATTGCATATACAGGCTGAGTCCAGCTATACGCCTTTTTTTTTAGTGAGTTTATTATTAGGAATATATTAAAATTTTTTAGTATGCATATGTTTCGAAGGGTGCTCTACAACCTGCCGCAGTCAGTTTTTTGATTAGACGTCAAATGTCAAAATAGCGATTTTCAACTGTTTATTTTTAAATGGAACGGTACGACTTTTTTCGGCTTAAACGATGCTGTATGATGTTTACAATATGATCATTACTGAATTTTTTCCCAATTTTCACGATTCAGCCGTAAAATATGCATTTATTATGTTAGTCTAGTAGGCCGAGACCTACGGAACGTACTTTGATGGATTTGCACAAAACGATTTAATGGTTGTCAGTATGCATAGTGAAATCATTATTTTAATAAACTTAAAAAAACATAAACTCAGGCATTTAGATTACATTAAATAATAGTTACTTCAATATTAGGATAACATCAAATGAAAACTATAAGATTATAAACTAAACAAAATTTAAATAAAAAACTAATTAGTTTTTATCCAACGAGAAACTCGAAGAAGTGGAAATGTTTACTTACAAGCAATTGTTTCATCAAAAGTTTACTTATTTTACGCAAAAACAGGGTGACGCGTGCGTACGTATCGGCCTACTAGACTAACATAATGAATGCTTATTTTACAGCCGAATCGTAAAAATTATAAAAAATGCAGTAAGGATCATATTGTAAACATCATACGACATCGTTTGAGCCAAAAAAAGTCGTACCGTTCCATTTAAAAATAAGCAGTTGAAAATCGCTATTTTGACATTTGACGTCCAATCAAAAAACTGACTGCTCCAAGTTGTAGAGCACACTTCGAAACATATGCATACCAAGAATTTTTAATAAATTCGTAGTAATAAACTCACTAAAAAAAGGCGTATAGCTTGACTCAGCCTGTATAATTAGTGTATAGGTATTAAAGCACCGCCGTTGTAACAGCCCGGCACTGCAGGTCTATACTAATGTACATACAATATTTACCACGTCTTGTAGACTAGTATTTCTAATAAAATTAATAAATGGAATTTTTTATCTCAAACCTTTTACTTTATCAATGCAAATCACAATTTTAAAAATTGAATACAATACTTTACAGAACAAGCTGTTATACGATGGATGTCCGGTTACTAATGTACATTTGTGAATTACAGACAGACTACTTTAATTGTAGAAATCAAACATACACTAAGTAAAAGCGCGAACTGTTGGCCATTGTCATTTTAGCATAGACTGCTGAACTTTGAATTTTTTTAATTGATTTTTATCCGTTTTCGTTGCACACCTTCGGGATCATCGTTCAGGTTGTGCGGCCACTTTTGAACTTATTACACCAAACACTAACTTGTTTCAACTCATAACGTCTTCTTCGTAAGTCTTCGGTATTTTTTTCTGAATTTTGGTAGGTTTTTCATTATTTGCATGCAAAAATCGAATGACTGCTCGCAATTCAAACTTGGAGTATGTTTCGATCGGAACTGACATTTTGCGGCTGTCACTGAGCACGTTGTACTTAACCTAAAGCAATGACAACAGCCACCTATGTAGTACATATGTGCATCTAAAATGCGTGCATGCTTCAACCTAATCGGATCAACTTATGCGGTGTGCCGAGCAAACGTACCTTGGTAACCGGACATCCCTGGTAAGTAAAGTATTTAATCGATGGAAAACGATAGAAAAAATAGTGAAAAGACTGATGTTTCGTTTCGAAATATCGACAGAGATGAGGAAATCGTAAATTTCGTACTGTAACAAATGGCAAAACAACGTTTCACTTTAGTTGATTTTTCAAAAAATGAAGACGTTATGTAACAGAAAGCCAGAAACTATTTCCTTCTTAAAATATGATCTCTTCTTGCACCCACTCCTTAAACAATGAACATTTCTTAAAATGTCAAGAGCCATTTCGTTTTTGAAAACCACTCCTAAATATACTCCCACTTCCTAAAAAACACATATCTCTAACCTCACACTCTTAAAAAAAGAAATTCTTGGACATGCCGAAAATCATGTACTTTTTAAAGATCTACCTCCGAGTATATCTCCATCCTCGAAACAATGAAAATTGCTACAATTGTAAATAAACTTTCCCAACCGAAAGCATACAAGACTATCCACTTTATCATCACCGGAAGCACAGTGGCCAGCCGCTTATATATAAATGTCTAGCAGGAGATTGTCTGTATCAGACTAATTTAAAGTCTAATTATAAGCGACATATGGTTATAAAACACAAATGGCTTGTTATGTAATTTTAGTATTCATAAATATATGTATCCTAGCTGCGTAAATAAATAAATATTAATGTTTGTGATTGATAAAACTTCTCATTTGGTTTTGTTGTGCATGGCCCATTTATGTATGTTTTTATTCTTTTTTGTATTCTCAATTGGAATTTCCAAATACTTTCATAAGTGTCAAAAATTTTTTTGAATAAATGAATGGATGAATTGATGCACAGGATGGAGGCACTAAAATTCCCATTACGACACGTGCAACAAGCTGTTCAGGCATGACTTGTTGTTGCACTGAAAGCATCATTGTCTACTGTAAATGTATTATAGCCTACGTATATGTATACTATTTTAGTTCTGGGACTATAATGATACTGAATTCTCCCTTGTCCCAAACTGCATACACCAGCTCGGTGTACAGGCCTCAGGAGATGATTCCAGAAAGAAGCGGGAATGCAAAGAGGCACTAATAATTCGAGCGTCCTCAATTTTTAAAAAGTATTATCGGTTTTTTTGCAAGGTGGAATATTAAAACAGAGAAGAAAGTTCATACATTTTTATTGCGTTGCTACACCAAGATAAAAGCTTTAGAATATTAATTATTATAACTAGCATTGGGTCTTTCCGTTAGCCTACACTTAATTTTCTGTCGTTGATGCAATCCTATTAAAAAAACTAAATAAATAATAGAAGTGAGGACCAAGCCATTGATTATATATACCTTTGTAGTGTATATAGTCAGTGATCAAGCGCCCTTACTTTACAGTGTGTCAGTCGTGGGAATTTTGTAAAATCGGTTATTCTATTAAATGCGTAGACATATCGTAAATTAAAAGAAAATTGTTTTCGGTTTTAAAAGGGAAATTTGTTTTGACAACTAATCTAAATATTCTGGAGACGCAACATTGTTTTAAAAAAAGTCATGAAATCACAAATTTCTCAATGTGATTGCCTTTTATAAAATGACGGATTTTACATTATGCCCACAGTATACATACCTATACACCGTCTTCCTAAACCACATACCTAGTCGTCGCGGTGTATATTTATTCGTTGATATTTATTACTAGAAAAATGCTTTAATGCCAGTTTTCATCATTTTACGTAAGCTCAATATTTTGGAAAGTGTCAAATGTGGCAAGAGAAACGCTTCCTATACAATTAATAAGTGATTAACTGTTATTGTAAGGATATGAAATTATGTTCCATCATTTAATAAAAAAAACTATAAAAAACATTGACAGATGTATAACAAATGTATATTTTCAATATGTTGTTGTGATTTATTGATAATATAATAGAATTATTAAAGATATTTTTTGTTTTAATTGATATGGTTAACAATTATTTTTGTTTTTTTATAGTTTTGTCTGTCATTTAATTACTACAACCTTTTTTCTTATTTGTAGGAATTATTTATCAGTGTAGAACATCGGAAAATCGTCCTTTTAAGTGCGGCAATTGTCCCAGATCTTATACTCTAAAAGGAAACTTGAAAAGGCACCAAAAAACCGAATGCGGAAAAGAGAAGCAGTTTGCTTGTAGTTATTGCCCTGTAAAATTTTATTATAAACAAGAGTTGCGAACTCATACATTTACCAAACATAAATGTATAAGTTAGTCAACTGAATTATAGTTCTAAGGTATTACGTCGCAACTGCAATATTGTAGAACATATTTTCATAGTATTCATTAATTTAAGTTAGTTGACCGTGTTAGGTATGCTATTGGATTTGTTGCCTTCTTTTATTAATTTGTGATTATAGTAATATTGGAAAAAAAGTGTACAATTAATATCACGAATAAACATCAACTTTGTGTGTCAGTTTATTTGCATATTTTCATAGAATGGCAGACGTAGGAAGTAGGAAATTCAATATATTTAAAATATTTCTAACAGTACACTGGTATAACCAATTGCATACATTGCAATGTTATGTTTATTGTATAAAATAAAGAGAAAGCATTTAAGAGTTGTTTTTAATGTTTTTTTTTTAATTATAACAGATGCAACCAGCAATGTGGTTACAGAAAAAATGTATAGGAATTTTTTGATGCATCCATTATAAGTAGGCATGGTTGGTATGTATCAGCAGAAATTTAACCACTTCACAGCTATACTGGTATTCTATAACCTATACATTATACAAGGCATAGAAATTTACGAACGAAAATAATTAAAATCAGAAGAAATAGGAATATATTTTACTGTAGTAAAGTAAGACAATGTTTACGAAAGCTCAAAACGGAAATAGAGTGAGAAGACATACTTCCAAAATCACAAAGTAGATATGTATTTTTGATTTATCTAATATCTATGGAAAAGAAAACAAGTATAATAATGCTGAAAGGGAACAACTTGTATTAGATGTAGTTTATGTTAGCTTACTTTCTTTTTCTGTAGATTTGATTGCATATCGTTTTTTTGTGTAATTAAATTAAACTGATAAAAACTCACTCTTGTAGGTTCTTCCAAGCGATTCAGATGTACAATTTGTCATAAATCATACAAGTATAAGTCAACACTTCGTCGTCACACGAAGTATGAATGCGATGGAATTGCACGTTTTAGCTGCCCCGTTTGTAGAAAAGCTTATACACAAAGTAGTTCAGTTCGCCAACATATTCGTGCAAGTCATCCTAATTTAATTTGATGAAAATTTTAATTTGATGACTGGGACTTTGTATAGATTATTAGATAAAACGTGTATCATGATCTGAAATTATTCTTGTAACAACTAGATATTAGTGCAGTAATTATTGTATGAAAAATAAATTAGTATAGTATATAAAAGTTTCTGTTATTAAGGGTAAGCATATGCATTTTCTTAAATTTCTAAAATTCGTACTATATATTTTGATGTGTGAATTATGTTTTTAGGAATAGGTGAAGTAATCAGTTTTCAGTTGAACCCTTGCCTTTCAACAAAAAATGGGTTGTCAACAGCAACTCATCTAAATCAGCTACTGTTAAACTATACCCTAAATCACAAACTGGAAGTTTGTGTACCAATTGTGGAAAGGTTTATATGTGTAAATTTATGTTCTGATGCATATAAAATATTATAAAAATAATTACCTTTCGTTTTAAAGTGTACATTAATCATTCTGATCATAAATACCTTAATTATCTTATTTCATATTGACCAGTGTGTACTGCACCAAAGGGAGTCTTATAAGACATCTCACATATGAGCGTGGAAAATCACCATTTCTAAAATGTCACCTATGTGAGGTCTCTACGAAATATAAATCAAGTATGCGAACGGCACATGGTTAAGTTTCATCCGGATTATGATTGTAGCTTCATTAAATAGTGTCTGTTAAGCTTTATTTACTCATGTTGTATTTAAAAATAACTGAAAAAGGAAATGTTTATCTGAGAAAGAAGAGATTTGGTTTCAATTATGATTAGAATAGACCACTACATGTTTCGTTCTTATTTGAACTCATCAGGTGGACATAATTCTAACCATAATTGAAACCAAAAGCAAACAAGCAGATATATGCCAGAAAGTATAACATTAAAGGGGAATTACACTAGTAACGCCCTCTATGATGTGCGGCGAGGAAAAGTTGCAAAGCAACAAACCGGCAAAGTTGCGATCGGAACCTGCTAAGCAGGTATCTGCGATCACACCGGCCTCTAAGCACAAAACACAGAAACGCCCGTGTGGCAAGAAATAAGAAAGAAGAGATTTGGTTTCTTATTTCTTGCCACAGCAGGTTCCGATCACAACTTTGCCGGTTTGTTGCTTTGCAACTTTTCCTCGCCGCACATCATAGAGGGCGTTACTAGTGTAATTCCCCTTTAATATTATACTTTCTGGCATATATCTGCTTGTTTGCTTTTGGTTTCAATTATGGTTAGAATTATGTCCACCTGATGAGTTCTAATAAGAACGAAACATGTAGTGGTCTATTCTAATCATAATTGAAACCAAATCTCTTCTTTCTTATTTCTTGCCACACGGGCGTTTCTATGTTTTGTGCTTAGAGGCCGGTGCGATCGCAGATACCTGCTTAGCAGGTTCCGATCGCAGCTTTGCCGGTTTGTTGCTTTGCAACTTTTCCTCGCCGCACATCATAGAGGGCGTTACTAGTGTAATTCCCCTTTAATGTTAAATGTTTATCTATTTAATTTTTTATACTGAATATGAATAATCCACCACTCATGGAATAATTTTGTTACTAACTGGTAGGATAGTACCTTGTTCTGAGTTCTGTAAATCTGGTGCACTTTTTCACTTTTTAATGTTTGTCAATTGTATGCAAAAAGGTGTAGCAAGATAATGTCTACTTCGTTCCGTTTATTCTCTTTATTTGGTCTTAATTCATATAAAGACCTACCATGGCTACAAAAGTTTAGTGAAATACAACTAAAAATGTGAGTTAGTAACTTTCTTATACTAGGTGACCTAGAGTGAACTAACACTTTTTCATTCTCAATAAATCAACAACTATTGGAAGTAGTGTAAAATGTTACACGGAAAAATAATTTAGAAGGGTAAGAGTTTTATTAATAAAATGGTCACAATAACAAACTTTGACAACAAGGAAAATGACAAGAACAACGATAAACCGTTTCTTCATGAAAATACTTATTAGTATAAAACAACATTATTTAAATGGTCGCCATTCTCGAACACATGCACACAGCACGTGTAATGAGCAAACCGTCCGTATATTTTATTTTAATTCCTGGGGCGTTCTGGGTCTGTTCTGCTAGGCGATTAAATTTTAGTTACCTCACAGAAGAAAGTCCGGAACTGTCAAATCTGGACTTGCGGACTATGGTAATAAAACATAATAAAACAATGAAGGTAAATCGATAAAATCCCACATTCTTCTAGAGTATTATGGCATTTAAAGTTATATATTATTGCTAATAGTTTTTGAGTTATTCACATTTAAAATGTGTTATCACTCTTTGGGCCACCTAGTAATAATCTGCATTAAAGTAGAATTTATGGAGTTTAATGATATATATCTATCAGAACGTTTTTTTATAAATAGTTCTAACAATGTCTGAAATGATTCTAATAGTGGTATTTGTAGGGCGTCAAGACAACTATATTTATACATGCAAAAGCTGCAGCAAAACATCCATCCATAACTGTTCATTATACGTGCATGTAAAGTATGATTGTGGAAAAGAACCACATTTTAAATGTAGAGAAGCGAGGTGCTCATATAAAACAACTACACGAAATAATTTAAACTAGCTGAACCCGTGCGCGCGAACGCGCCTCTTATCTACAGTGGAATGGTGAAACAGTTACGGATTTAATATAGATTTGCTGATCCGTGATCCCGTTGCCAATGTCTCACGCTTTTAATTATAATTTTTTTTTAATACGCAAGCTTTTGAGTGCCTCGTCGCCCTACGTGACTACAACATAAACATTCGCTCCATGCAACTAAAATAAATAATAAGCTGTTTAGAGATACTCTGTTGTCGCGTTGAAAAGTTTTCTATTTGCATACTTCCTATAGGCTGCGCCATCTGAACGTATCATAACTCAACAGAACATATGAACAAATCAACTTGAACGCTTCTTTTCTGTACTGGTTCGCTAACATTGCTATAACTATTATGTAAAAAAATTAACAGTTAAGGTAATATTATACAAGTGCTACTGTTTCTTGTGTCTCATAATAATCTCATTTCAGTTCCTTCGTCTGATTCATGGTTCGAAACAATCAAAAATTCAGATTCTACAACTATGCAAGAGGCCGCGGCCATGATAAGACATTACTGCATATGGTGCGGCAAAAATTATAAATATCGATGACATCTTAAAATTCATCTTACATATGAATGCGGAAAAGAACCCCGGTTTGAATGCGAAATACGCTAATGACAGTTTCATCAAAAGTACACTTTAAATGCTCATTTAAGGCAAACTCATGCTGTCGATCAAAGTTTTAGATAGAGCTTGGGAGTTTCTAATATTTCTACAATCTTGATTAATGTACTGTAAACAAATGTTGATGTATATTTGCTTTAATATAAGAAGCTAAGCATTATAAATTGTTATAATTTTCTTTATTTTTTATAATATTATTAATATTAGAATATTTTATTTGATTTTGAAGATGTGACATAATAAAGGCTAACTTTTAATATAACAGCAAAAGATTTGTTATTGGATACCCTTTTACATTGTTTTATATTTAGTATATATTATGTTATACTTAATACTCACTTTAGTTAATTTCTAGGCAACATGCATATTGTAAAACAAAGTTTTTACCCCAATAAACGAATAAAACTAAATAATCCACATGGCTGTAGTTCGTGCTACAGAAGATACAAACATGATAAGGATCTCAAAAATTTTCTCTAAGTGTGCGGAAAGTCTCCTTCGTTTTTCTGCCTGTACTGTACATATAAATCTCATAGAAAGTATAATGTTAATATACATATAAAGCAGCTACATGCTGGCAGGAAAACTCTGCGACTCACAAAAGAAAACCTTTTATAATTTGAGTACAAACATTAAGTATTTTGTATTTATTTTGAGATTTACTTGTATCTTACTTAATCTTACTTAAATCTATGCCTAAACTTAAAGAATAAATGTTCAAATACTTAGTATTACATTGATCTAGTTACACTGTTGTAACAGTAACTTAAGCGACTGTATTATAGTAAGTAATAGTTAATATTATTTAGTAGTGGAATAACAAAAATAATGCTTTCAAATTAATCTCATATTGCATCGTTTAAAAATGTAAATTTTGTAGGTGTTTTATTTAGTATATTACCAAAGACTATGCCACTTGTAAAAAACAGACCCACCGATATCGTGATCGATCACCTAAACCGTAGTGTCTGATCATTCTATCAGTATGCGACATTGTCGTTACGTTGACTAAATGTAACGTTTAATCACAGACATACATTGCTAGAATGTTTGCTCTTCTTTTCTGGACATATGTCTGCCACTTAAAATGTGTTTTACAGACTGGTAAGGGTTTGCTAGTAATACTCAATGACGTCATGATTTACATCCTGTGTAAAATCTGTTGGCATGTAGTTAAGAGTTTAGGAAGAATTTAAATATCGCCGAATGGATGATTTTACAACTTATTTAACATTTCAGAAAATCTAAATGATTTGTTCACTATTTAATGTATACAAATTAAAAGATCAAGATTCTGTATACAACTATCTATGCAGTGTAAATTGAAATATACCGTAAAACATGTATTAAAGCTCGAAATAGTTCAAATACGTCAGTAGCACGTCACACTGGAGGTAACCGAATGGTGTCCGGAAGAAACATCCATGAAAACTATCGCCAGGAAAAAATCACCAGCTGGGTCATTCTCATTTAAAGTAGCCAATTTAGTAACAACATTTTGATTTTTTCAAAAGTAAATTTTCATAAAAAAACTTTATTAATCCATCACATACAATGTTGTCATCTACGTTATAGAAAAGGTCATTCAAATTTTTGTTATTTTTTCATTTTCTAGCAATGTTTTGTAAATTGGTTTGTCAAGTTCGTGACGGCGGTGCAATAATTGGTATATATTAAGCATATTAAATAATTACTTAAAATAAAGTAACTTTATGGAAGTAGGTTATAACACAGTTTTCATTATTTTTTATTTGTGAAACCGCTGATCTCGCGTAGATAGCTCAGCAATACGTTTTTTGAATTTTGTTGCTCTTTTCCCACTTTTCTTTAAATAATCTTCCCTTTTTTCGGGGTTTTGTTTCAGCGTTTCACGATACCTCTTTGTCCTTTCTGCTTGCGTAAGCGCCATGCTTAAAAAGCCAATTCTAAAAACCTGTCGTCACAAACACGTCAGCTGCGCTGCGTCACGAACGCAGCTTGTGATGCAGCTGACCGTGACGAACCTGATGTTTTCACGAAAAACTTCAAAAATAAACAGTTAAGAAGGTTTGCCTTCCGCATTTTTAGGACCTAACCTAACATTTATTTATTTGTTACATTTTTCAAATATTAACAAATAAAAATATAAAAAATTAACTGTTTAATTAACGTGATGTACCTGACATGTAATAAACATACTTACCCTTAAACAATAACTTGTTTATTTGTTGCAAATTTATTAACAATGTGCACAAAATCTTTTCACTTTCCCGGGATTAGGTAAACTAACATGTAGCTCTGAGGCCAAACACGAAGTGAACAGATAACGCCATATGTGCTTTTTATTCGAAAATATTGGGTGTGACGAACCTGACGCAAAAAGCTAGGGACACAACTTTTTACGCATTTTTTTCAAGTTTTAAAGTATAAGCCTATTATTTAGTTAAGCAATGTTTTAAACGGTGCCTTTACTTATATTTTTAGCGAGCTTTTTTACAAAACCTTTATACATTTCGATAGAATAAAATAAAACGCAGCCTAAGACATGATTGGGACAGTGACGAACCCTGACATTTTTAAAGTTGGCGATTTGAAAAAAATGGAAAAAAATAAATTAAAATATATACATTCCCAGTACCAACATTATAATACCTTAGAGTTTATATTACAGTTTTTATTGTAAAAAATACAATGCCGATTAGGCAGAAATTATACCGGGACGGCAAATAGCGACTTTTCATGAGAATGACCCAGCTAATAAGACGCGCAGAAAATCCGCTGTAAAAAATATCGTCTAATAAAAACATCCCTGGCTAAAACATCATCGAAAAAACACCCTTTTCACAGTTTTTATTTGTACAAAAATTCTCTTAGATAATGACCTTGTGTAATTATAGGTTAAAAAAGTCATGGAAGAAAAGCCACAGAATAAAAAGCCAAACTAAAATATTTTAAAGTTTATTGTATATTAAATGTGTTTAAATCAATAATGCTAACAATATTTCAAAAAATTCATATCGGTCGGGGAAAACAAAGCTAGGTCATTTTTTCCATGGTCTAACCTTATTATAACCATTATAAGAACGATAAAAAATCAATGTTATTTTTACAAAATATCAAGATATTGACAGCAAAAATCTATCAGTAGCTAGAAAAAGATTTATTTAAACAAAAATATTTATTTTACAAACTAGTAAACGTCTTGTTTTTTACAAAATATCAAAGTATAGACAGATATTGTTACACTAACAAATTTTATTGTAAATAATGATAAGTTATTAAGTTGGTAGTCGTTGAATAAATATTAACAGAGGTTAAAAACGTACCTTAAAAGGTAACGAGTTGTTATGTAATAACTTTGGTAACTACTCAGTTATAGTTTTATAATTCATTATCATTGTAACTTACTTAGTTACATTTTTTGCATTGTAGCTGATTACCTTACCTAGTTTGATCATGACTTACCTAGTTACTTTTGTTGAGAAACTTACCCAACGTAACTGACACACACATAAAAACCCCACCCACCCACAGTACAATATTTTTTTACTGCTGCTTTTTCGTGGTTCTCTCATTTCAAGGGTTTTTTCTGTGTATAATTTTATTACAAAATTTTAAAAATACTCCTTATTTCGCAGTTTTTACGCTTTTAAGGCTCTATTTTGAAGCTATAAAGTTTCTTTAAAAAACGTTTGATTTTCCGTCTGGTCTTCCATCGAGTCCATTTTCAGATTAATATAATTTATTTTCGAAAAAAACTGCTACCAAAAAGCTTAATTTTTGCTTCCGGGTTTGAATTTTTTTAATGATGAGTTTTATTCCACGTCCTGCGTTATCTAAGTATAAATTTTTGTGATTTTCAGAATTTAAAAAAATACGCTTGATTTAAATCAAGCATACCCTGTTTTTTTTTATGATTTTACCTGTACTACAATTTTCACTTATGAGTACTTAGTAAATGAGTACAGAAAGTTGACAATTTTTGTAGGGGTATTACGAATGTCTATTGGTTTTTACTTTCCCATACCTTCGGTATAGGGAAGTATTGATTTCATGAAAATTTACGAAATCTAGATTTTAACGGAAATACACGTTTTAGGGCCCAAGGACCCAAAACGTTGTTTTCAAAAATGTCTGTCTGTGGGTCTGTGGGTGACGCCTCTGCAGGCGAAAGTACTGGACCGATTTTGATGAAATTTTAAATCAATAGGTATATCGAAAATTGTAGTTCGAATTAAGCTTTTCAATGAAATTCAAAACCGAAAACTGAGAGAATAAGGAAAATAGAAAACTTTTTTACCGAACTCTCTAGCTCTAAAATGGCGGCCGCTACAGCTTTTGAAAATCTCGACTTTAACGCCCATTAACTCAAAAAGTAGTTGTCTGATCAGGATCAGCTGCCACTTATTTGAGAGCCCTATCTAGGTAGTATGCAATGAAATAAAATTAATTTTGTATATCTGATAAATTGCAAATATTGCAAATTCAACGTTTTAAAAATTTTCAAAAGAAATTTCTCAAAAACTGACTACACGATTTTTTAGAACTTTCTGAGCCGATAGAGCTTGCATTGAACTACAAACTTGTTTTTTATTTATCTCCCAAATTTTACTCTGACGCCTTCCAGGAATTTTTGAAAAATTTGAAATTGATTAATTATTTATTCAGAAACTCAGATGCCGATCGTTATAAACTTTCATCACTTCGATAGACTATTTAAAATACTTTATTCAGATTTGCTAAAATTTTCAACTATTTTCAAAATTAAGAAACAACACGATACTTATTAATATCTACAACGCGTTTTCTGGCATTTACGTGATTTTAACTACGCCTATCAATTAGCTCTAGTGAAAAAACGTATTTTTCATTCGTTGCATATTTTTGGTAACTTCTCAAATAAAGCTATCATTTTTGTCCGACATCCGAAACTGAATTTGTAATTCGCCGAAGTGCTTTAGCGGGCGCTTACCTTGCTTTCGTGTAGTAGTCGCTGCTTCAATGGGTAGAGTTACGGTTTGGAAACCAATTGAATAGGCTATCGCAAATTTCAAATTCCTGCTGCTTGTTTTCTTAGAAATCTAATACTCGCTGAACTGTACAACGTTATAATTGTTAAAAGTTACACTTTTGCAAATACGGCAACGGCAAGTACTAGTATCTAGTATTGGCTACAACTTTTTTTTTGAAAGCTATAATTTCACTGTGGCACTTTCGATGGATTTGGATGGATGGAATGGAAGGTTATAATTATAAAATGTACACTTTGCAAATACGATAAGTTTTAGTATGGGAAAGTCCACTCGAAGTCCACACTTCAGCTTTTTTTTAAAGTAATTTCATTTTTTGTTGTAGAACTCTTTTCTATTAGCGAAAATATACCTTTTCAGTGTAATCATTGACGAAGGTTTATGCAGCTGTTGGTAATGTTTATTGCGTATTTGTGATCATTTGTGTTACTTAGTTAAAAGTAAGAACAAACCTGTTCAATATTTGATTTTATTTAATTTATCTATTTGTTAATAAAAGTTTATATATAAATCAATTTTTGATTAAGGTCCGCAAATATTCCTTTAGTGCATTAGACTTTACACCATGGGTATGTAAGAAATAGTTACATTTTTCGTTGCAAGAATCACGGGCGTTATTTTCTAGAACTATTAAAGGTTATTAACTTAACAGTAAACCAAGTCTAAGCACATTTACAAACAACTGCATGAGTGACCCAGGAATCAAACATACGACACGGTGCACTGGTTGAGAGGCTAATACCTTTGCCTAATTTGCCTAAAAATTTCATAAGTAATAACTGAAAAGTGATTCCAGATCTCACGGTCTGTTGCAAAGCCGGGCTGCAGACCAACTTACTATATCGTATTTCATTACGCGTTTGGCTTGAAAGTAATCAGCCAGTAGAAGGGAGGCAGCCATGAATCATCACCCTCAGGGTATTGCATTCCAAACAACGTCACGTGAGTGACGTCAAATTTACGTCAGCGAATTTTCGTCACAAGATCACCGCCCCTAGGTACAAAAAATGTAAACAAGCATCATATGAATTTTCGTCACAAGAACACCGCCCCTAGGTACAAAAAAAAATATAAACAAGCATCATATCAAAAATCTAATAAAGTGTTATCCAATTAATTTCGGGTAGATTAACATGTGCTATACTTACGAAAAAATGCAGATCAATACCTGATCAAATCTAATAATCAATTAATGAAATAATTGACCTAATTTTAATTCAGTTCGCACGAGATTGTTTTTTCTGAATAATACGTTAACAACGGATATGTTTTTAAATATTTACTTTATAAGCTTAACATTTGCTAACACGGTTAAATTAAAATCGTTTGGCTATTTAGAAATTTTACTACAAAATAGCGTAGGTACACTAATTTTTAGAAACCGGGGGAAATTTTGATAATGAGTTGTAGCGAGATGTACTTCTGACATAACACTAACTGTGAATAATAGGTTTTAAATATTTCCGTTTATGACACTTAACATTAGGTAAACCGTTAAACAAAGCCGTTTAACCATTTAGTGTCACACTTTAGGAATTTATTTCACAAATTAAACAAAACAAAAAAAACAACTTTTTAAATAGTAACTAGAGGTAATTAACTATAGAAATTAGAATTTTTTTTCGAAATTCTTGTAAAACTTGGGTTTGGAGTAATCATCATCCCGAGGCTAATTACATTTCAAAATTTTCAACAGAAAACAAACGAATTAGTAAGTAGACGTAAGTAGCTATAGAAATTAAAATTTCTAATATTGAAATTTTTTAAATTTATAAGTTTAAATTATAATATTAAATACAATAAACAGAAATAACAACAAACGTTTGAAATAAATCTTTGCAATATTGTGAATTAAAATTGAAAGTTTTAAATTGATAGAAGGGATAATCGTTTAAGAAAATTAACATATCTTAAAATTAACGTGATTTTATCTCGCTTCTTTGTTCAAACTAATTGCAATGATTGATACCAAATTCAGCTACAGATACAACATTCAGCCATCGAAATTTGACAATGTAGTAAGAGGTAACATTATTTTTAATGTTAGTATTCATATAGCGACTCATGACGACAAAAATCGTTTAGTCACTATTTAGTATAATAATAGCATTCAATTCATAAAGTTGATTTTATAGAATGTGAAATAATTGATTTTAACATGTTTGTTTGTTTCTACCCGCAGTTGTAGCTAAAAGTTTATTTAAAAATTTTTTTTATTTAACGTAACTCTTAAAGAATTTCATGGCAGAATATTAGATTTCAAACGTTTATTTGTTATCAAACCCAACATGTACAATTATTGGATTGCCAGAGGCAGTTTCTAAAGTGCTCGGGGGTTTGTTAAATATTATTTTCGCTTAATAGCCATACAAAGAGATTTTCACATTTTTCAATTTACTAACAATCTGAAACTAGAAGTTTGTAATTTGGTAAAATATCAATTTTAAACCAAACTTTATGGATGAACTTTAAAATTTTCTTCATACCTTCACGCTTAATTATATATTTTTTAAAATCATAAAAATATATAATTTACATTTTTGCAGACATATATTTTTCAAATTTCTAAATAACTATTTTATTAAAATTGTACTTTAATCGCGTATAAAATTCGCAAACAATTATTTTCTGTAAATTCTATAATTTCGAAAAAGACAAATGGTGCATTTAACAAGCTTACGTTAATTACTTGTGTTTTCTGAAATTCCACATAAGTAAATACGAAATAAAATTTAAAAGGCGTGTTGACATTTGAAAGCTGCACCAGATTAAACAAATTTTAAAACGACGTTTCATCAATGAAGTCTAATATTTCCATATTACCTTTGGTAAGTTCATGCAAAATATTTAGAAACTGGTAATCTGTTTCAAAATTGTAAAGCTACAACTAATCACTTTTTAGGAAAAAGAAATTAAAAAGTATCTATTCTTCTTCCAAAATTTTTCGTTATTAACATCCAAAAACATATCCAAAATCCAAAAAGTGTTTGCTAAAGCAGTACCAATTTTATTTACGACAATTGAATCCTTTCTTTTTTGTAAAAAATGTTTAGTTTAATTTTTATAACAAGCATTACACCTGTTACATTTAATTTTGTAAACTACATTAAAAACAATTTTTGTTGTTAGCTAGCTTAGAATCCTTAAACTGTATATAAGAAAAAATAATAAAACTGTAACACGAAGTACACGATTTATTTTATTTATATTGTTTATAAATTTTCGAGATGGCTACATAAACAAGATCAATTTGGAGGATTACGACTTTTGCTGTCTTCAATACAAAGTAACAGGGTTTGTCCCCAAATTTGGTGATGGATTTCAACTATAACTAACCGAATCGACGTTATTAAGACTGTAGCAGATACAACAATTTTAAGCCTCGGGTGTAAAATGTAAATATTACTTTCATATAATTTTAAAAATAAACACGGTTTACAAAAAACAGATTTATTAAAATTGGCGATATTGAATTATTTAATATGTTACAAACAATAAAATGTAATGTAATACAATCACAATATAAATTTTCAGTAACCTTTCTTCTTTGTTATTCATACTAACATTAAAACTTTTAGTTCTATTTTAGCACTAAATGATTTACCTTGATACTTGATTAAATCGCAATTTAAAAATAATTTTGAGAAATTTGGAATGTTTTATTGCTGTAGAATTTCGGGTGTTGTCGGGATGGTCGTAAAATTTCCAGACGTCCCACAACAAACAGTGGAAGTTTTTTCGCCATACTTACCCCGAATCGACGTTATTAAGACTGTAGCAGATACAACAATTTTAAGGCTCGGGTTGCAAACATGTAAATATTACTTTCATATAATTTCAAACATAAACACAATTTACAAAAACAGATTTATTTAAATTGGCGATATTGATTTATTTGATATGTTACAAACAATAAAAATGTAATGTAATACAATCACAATATAAATTTTCAGTAACCTTTTTTCTTTGTTATTTATACTAACATTTAAAACGTTTAGCCTTTTCTATTTTAGAACAAAATGGTTTACCTTGATACTTGATTAAATCTCATAAAGTTGATTTTATAGAATGTGAAATAATTTATTTTTACACGTTTGTTTGTTTCTACCCGCTGATGTAGCTAAAAGTTTATTTTAAAAAAATTTTTATTTAACGTAACTCTTAAAGAATTTCATGTCAGAATATTAGATTTCAAACCCTACATGTACAATTATTGGTTTGCCAGAGGCAGTTTCTAAACTGCTCGGGGTTTGTTAAATATTCTTTTCGCTTAATAACCATACAAAGAGATTTTCACATATTTCGATTTATTAACAAGCTGAAACTAGAAGTTTTAATTTGGTAAAATATCAATTTTAAACCAAACTTTATGGATGAACTTTAAAATTTTCTTCTTGCTTTCACGCTTAATTATATATTTTTTTAAATCATAAGAAATTATAATTTACATTTTTGCAGACAAATATTTTTCAAATTTCTAAATAACTATTTTATTAAAATTGTACTTTAATCGCTTATAAAATTCGCAAACAATTATTTTCTGTAAATTCTATAATTTCGAAAAAGACAAATTGTGTATTTAACAAGCTTACGTTAATTACTTGTTGTGTTTTCTGAAATTCCACATAAGTAAATACGAAATAAAATTTAAAAGGCGTGTTGACATTTGAAAGCTGCACCAGGTTAAACAAATTGTACAACGACGTTTCATCAATGAAGTCTAAACTGTCCATATTACCTTTGGTAAGTTCATGCAAAATATTTAGAAACTGATAATCTGTTTCAAAATTATAAAGCTACAACTAATCACTTTTTTAGGAAAAAAATTAAAAAGGATCTATTCTTCTTCCAAAATTTTTCATTATTAACATCCAAAAACATATCCAAAATCCAAAAGTGTTTGCTTAAAGCAGTACCGATAATTAAAATTTCGCTTACACATAAACTAAGTATAATGAAAAAATAAAAGACATACTCTTTCACAATCACTGATGTCTGCTTTTTTTCGTCATAATGACGACCCACATTCATTAAACAAAAAAAAAAGTAAAAACCTTATTTGTAATTTCAATATTTTATTTTTATACATAAATGCAATGTAATATAAATAGTAGCCCTACGCATATTCATCTCCTATAAATAAAAAAATTTCCATCGTTCCTTCAGCAAGTTCAGGCCATACAATAGCCTATTCTGTAACTGGTGATACAGCCATGCAGGTTTCATCTCCTGGTGTTTGTTGTTCCAACTCTTCTACAACTGGTGATACAGCCATGCAGGTTTCATCTCCTGGTTTTTGTTGTTGCAACTCTTCTACACCCGGTGATGCTTCCAGAGTTGTTTCACAGGACTCTGGGAGGAGCTTTCCAGGTGCGTCTTCTTCTGTGACCTCTCGATGTGGTGTATGTGGTTGCCAATTATACATATCTTCAAGACATGTAACCAGGTCGTGGTGTTCTTGAGAGTTGCCGTCCACGAACGGCGTATCCATGTACACAATATTCTGATAAATATCATCACTGATAACCGACTGTAACTCGGAGACCTCTTCAACAGCTGGTGACGGCGATGTCGTGGTTAAATCAACATACTCACTATTTTGTGATGATACTGACGACGGTTGGAAATCTGTGTACCCCATGTCGTTGTCATCGTAATACAGTCCACATGCTGTGGGTGTATTATTATTAATGTGATTCATGTTACACAAATAATTATAAACTTTTACAAATTAAAGAAAAACGTCTTGAAACTTCTGAAAGTTTAGAAGACTACAGTCTCATACACGTTGTGAAAGACAAGCTAATGTTGCAAATCGAATTTCTTTAAATAGTTTTTCTCTCTTATTATTCATGGAAACGGAAAAATAGAAATTTTTCTTTTGTATATATATATTAACAATAATTAAGATAATTAGTCGACAGTCACTTATAACTGCATATTACTCGAAAATATTTTGGAAAACTACAAATGTGAATACGCATTAGAGTTATACAGAACTTGTCATGTATGAATTTCAACAATTTATAGAAAATATCGAGTCTAATTGATATTATAGCTTTCTCTATTCGTTAAGTTCGCAGGATTCAAAAGCAAACATATGTTTATGGAAAAATTGTTCTACATCTGAAAACATAAATATATGATTTTTCAATAGATCTCCTTTTATCACATGCATTTTTTCTATTTCAATTTGTGCTTATTTATAGAAATTACAAAAAAAAGCGCTAATTATTTGTAATGCTTTATTAATACCTGATTAAATCACAATTTCAATAAATGATTGTCTAGAAGTTTAAAATATTTTTCAGTTTGCAAAAATGTAAATATTATTCTCTTGTAATTAAAAAATGAAATAAAATAAATATCTGCATTTATTTACAAAAAGAATAATGTTGTATAGTAAATTTGATGAAGATTTTCTCTAGATTTAACTGCGTAGTCTACCTAGAGAATATAACTCAATTCAATCAAACAGACTGTAATTGAAAATCTTAAAAATATTCGGCTACACGAAAACAGTTTTATTTATTCTTTTTTCAAAAACATACTAGTTTTCTCTCACTCAATACATTCAAAATATTTAGAAACTGGTAATGTATTTCAAAGTTGTAACGTTGCAACTAAACAGTTCTTTAGAAAAAATAAAATAAATTAAAAACAATCTATACTTTGTCGAAAATTTTTCATCCAAAAACATATCCAAATCCATTCTTAAAAAAAAGTTTGCTTAAATCACTATTATTTTTTTATTTGTTATAATAAATGATTTATGAATAAAACTTAACAGTTAAGTAGCATGCAAAAATTCAATTGTTATAAAAAAAAACCAACACATACAATTATTGGATTGCCAGAGGCAGTTTTTTGAAATTGTCCGAGGTTTTGGTAAAGAGCCTTTTCACTTAAGAATTATGCAAAGAAATTTTTTTTACATTTTGTTTTTCGATTTATTAACAAGCTGAAAAAATTCGAAATTTGTAATGTGGTAAAATATCGGCAAACAGCCGAAAGAATTCAAAGATATATTCACGGTAGTGTAAATAAATAAATTAATAATACTTTTAAAGAAACTGTAAAACAAAACTTTATCGATGAAATCTAAAATTTCCTTCATAACTTCACGCTTAAATGTCTATTTTTTAATCATAATAAAAAAATATTTACATTTTTGCAGACTAAAATATACTTCAGATTTCAAAACATTTATTTTTATTGATATTGTGCTTTAATCAGATATAATCTCCGCAAACAATACGTTTTCTGCAAATTCTATAATTTCGAAAAAGCAAATTGTACATTTAACAAGTTTACGTTAATGACTCGTTGTGTTTTCTGAAATTCAACATAAGTAAATATGAAATGAAATGAAATTCAAAATGCGTGTTAACATTTGAAAACTGCAAAAGATAACACAAATTTTTTAAAACGAAGTTTTATCGGCGAAGTCTAAAATTTCCATATTACCTTTAGTAAGTTTATTTACAAAAATGGTGATCTCTTTTAAAGTTAAAACAATCTATTCTTTTTCCAAAATGTTTCATTATTGACATTCAAAAACACTTTTTTTTTGTAAATTGTTTCGTTTTCAAAATATGAAAGGAGAAGAATTTGAATTATTCGTATATTGGTTAGAGATGTGGTCTTTCAGGCCACGTGGCTTGAAAGGCCACATCTCTAACCAATATACGAATAATTCATGTCTTTGCTTAGTTATTAAGTGAAAAGGCTCTTTTACCAAACCCTCGGGCAATTTAAAAAGTGGCCTGAAAGGCCACATCTCTAACCAATATACGAATAATTCAAATTCTTCTCCTTTCATATTTTGAAAACGAAACAATTTACAAAAAAAAAGTGTTTTTGAATGTCAATAATGAAACATTTTGGAAAAAGAATAGATTGTTTTAACTTTAAAAGAGATCACCATTTTTGTAAATAAACTTACTAAAGGTAATATGGAAATTTTAGACTTCGCCGATAAAACTTCGTTTTAAAAAATTTGTGTTATCTTTTGCAGCTTTCAAATGTTAACACGCATTTTGAATTTCATTTCATTTCATATTTACTTATGTTGAATTTCAGAAAACACAACGAGTCATTAACGTAAACTTGTTAAATGTACAATTTGCTTTTTCGAAATTATAGAATTTGCAGAAAACGTATTGTTTGCGGAGATTATATCTGATTAAAGCACAATATCAATAAAAATAAATGTTTTGAAATCTGAAGTATATTTTAGTCTGCAAAAATGTAAATATTTTTTTATTATGATTAAAAAATAGACATTTAAGCGTGAAGTTATGAAGGAAATTTTAGATTTCATCGATAAAGTTTTGTTTTACAGTTTCTTTAAAAGTATTATTAATTTATTTATTTACACTACCGTGAATATATCTTTGAATTCTTTCGGCTGTTTGCCGATATTTTACCACATTACAAATTTCGAATTTTTTCAGCTTGTTAATAAATCGAAAAACAAAATGTAAAAAAAAAATTTCTTTGCATAATTCTTAAGTGAAAAGGCTCTTTACCAAAACCTCGGACAATTTCAAAAAACTGCCTCTGGCAATCCAATAATTGTATGTGTTGGTTTTTTTTTATAACAATTGAATTTTTGCATGCTACTTAACTGTTAAGTTTTATTCATAAATAACATTGATTTTTGCATGTTACTTAACTGTTAAGTTTTATTCATAAATCATTTATTATAACAAATAAAAAAATAATAGTGATTTAAGCAAACTTTTTTTTAAGAATGGATTTGGATATGTTTTTGGATGAAAAATTTTTGACAAAGTATAGATTGTTTTTAATTTATTTTATTTTTTCTAAAGAACTGTTTAGTTGCAACGTTACAACTTTGAAATACATTACCAGTTTCTAAATATTTTGAATGTATTGAGTGAGAGAAAACTAGTATGTTTTTGAAAAAAGAATAAATAAAACTGTTTTCGTGTAGCCGAATATTTTTAAGATTTTCAATTACAGTCTGTTTGATTGAATTGAGTTATATTCTCTAGGTAGACTACGCAGTTAAATCTAGAGAAAATCTTCATCAAATTTACTATACAACATTATTCTTTTTGTAAATAAATGCAGATATTTATTTTATTTCATTTTTTAATTACAAGAGAATAATATTTACATTTTTGCAAACTGAAAAATATTTTAAACTTCTAGACAATCATTTATTGAAATTGTGATTTAATCAGGTATTAATAAAGCATTACAAATAATTAGCGCTTTTTTTTGTAATTTCTATAAATAAGCACAAATTGAAATAGAAAAAATGCATGTGATAAAAGGAGATCTATTGAAAAATCATATATTTATGTTTTCAGATGTAGAACAATTTTTCCATAAACATATGTTTGCTTTTGAATCCTGCGAACTTAACGAATAGAGAAAGCTATAATATCAATTAGACTCGATATTTTCTATAAATTGTTGAAATTCATACATGACAAGTTCTGTATAACTCTAATGCGTATTCACATTTGTAGTTTTCCAAAATATTTTCGAGTAATATGCAGTTATAAGTGACTGTCGACTAATTATCTTAATTATTGTTAATATATATATACAAAAGAAAAATTTCTATTTTTCCGTTTCCATGAATAATAAGAGAGAAAAACTATTTAAAGAAATTCGATTTGCAACATTAGCTTGTCTTTCACAACGTGTATGAGACTGTAGTCTTCTAAACTTTCAGAAATTTCAAGACGTTTTTCTTTAATTTGTAAAAGTTTATAATTATTTGTGTAACATGAATCACATTAATAATAATACACCCACAGCATGTGGACTGTATTACGATGACAACGACATGGGGTACACAGATTTCCAACCGTCGTCAGTATCATCACAAAATAGTGAGTATGTTGATTTAACCACGACATCGCCGTCACCAGCTGTTGAAGAGGTCTCCGAGTTACAGTCGGTTATCAGTGATGATATTTATCAGAATATTGTGTACATGGATACGCCGTCCGTGGACGGCAACTCTCAAGAACACCACGACCTGGTTACATGTCTTGAAGATATGTATAATTGGCAACCACATACACCACATCGAGAGGTCACAGAAGAAGACGCACCTGGAAAGCTCCTCCCAGAGTCCTGTGAAACAACTCTGGAAGCATCACCGGGTGTAGAAGAGTTGCAACAACAAAAACCAGGAGATGAAACCTGCATGGCTGTATCACCAGTTGTAGAAGAGTTGGAACAACAAACACCAGGAGATGAAACCTGCATGGCTGTATCACCAGTTACAGAATAGGCTATTGTATGGCCTGAACTTGCTGAAGGAACGATGGAAATTTTTTTATTTATAGGAGATGAATATGCGTAGGGCTACTATTTATATTACATTGCATTTATGTATAAAAATAAAATATTGAAATTACAAATAAGGTTTTTACTTTTTTTTTTGTTTAATGAATGTGGGTCGTCATTATGACGAAAAAAAGCAGACATCAGTGATTGTGAAAGAGTATGTCTTTTATTTTTTCATTATACTTAGTTTATGTGTAAGCGAAATTTTAATTATCGGTACTGCTTTAAGCAAACACTTTTTGGATTTTGGATATGTTTTTGGATGTTAATAATGAAAAATTTTGGAAGAAGAATAGATCCTTTTTAATTTTTTTTCCTAAAAAAGTGATTAGTTGTAGCTTTATAATTTTGAAACAGATTATCAGTTTCTAAATATTTTGCATGAACTTACCAAAGGTAATATGGACAGTTTAGACTTCATTGATGAAACGTCGTTGTACAATTTGTTTAACCTGGTGCAGCTTTCAAATGTCAACACGCCTTTTAAATTTTATTTCGTATTTACTTATGTGGAATTTCAGAAAACACAACAAGTAATTAACGTAAGCTTGTTAAATACACAATTTGTCTTTTTCGAAATTATAGAATTTACAGAAAATAATTGTTTGCGAATTTTATAAGCGATTAAAGTACAATTTTAATAAAATAGTTATTTAGAAATTTGAAAAATATTTGTCTGCAAAAATGTAAATTATAATTTCTTATGATTTAAAAAAATATATAATTAAGCGTGAAAGCAAGAAGAAAATTTTAAAGTACATCCATAAAGTTTGGTTTAAAATTGATATTTTACCAAATTAAAACTTCTAGTTTCAGCTTGTTAATAAATCGAAATATGTGAAAATCTCTTTGTATGGTTATTAAGCGAAAAGAATATTTAACAAACCCCGAGCAGTTTAGAAACTGCCTCTGGCAAACCAATAATTGTACATGTAGGGTTTGAAATCTAATATTCTGACATGAAATTCTTTAAGAGTTACGTTAAATAAAATTTTTTTTAAAATAAACTTTTAGCTACATCAGCGGGTAGAAACAAACAAACGTGTAAAAATAAATTATTTCACATTCTATAAAATCAACTTTATGAGATTTAATCAAGTATCAAGGTAAACCATTTTGTTCTAAAATAGAAAAGGCTAAACGTTTTAAATGTTAGTATAAATAACAAAGAAAAAAGGTTACTGAAAATTTATATTGTGATTGTATTACATTACATTTTATTGTTTGTAACATATCAAATAAATCAATATCGCCAATTTAAATAAATCTGTTTTTGTAAATTGTGTTTATGTTTGAAATTATATGAAAGTAATATTTACATGTTTGCAACCCGAGCCTTAAAATTGTTGTATCTGCTACAGTCTTAATAACGTCGATTCGGGTAAGTATGGCGAAAAAACTTCCACTGTTTGTTGTGGGACGTCTGGAAATTTTACGACCATCCCGACAACACCCGAAATTCTACAGCAATAAAACATTCCAAATTTCTCAAAAATTATTTTTAAATTGCGATTTAATCAAGTATCAAGGTAAATCATTTAGTGCTAAACTAGAACTAAAAGTTTTAATGTTAGTATGAATAACAAAGAAGAAAGGTTACTGAAAATTTATATTGTGATTGTATTACATTACATTTTATTGTTTGTAACATATTAAATAATTCAATATCGCCAATTTTAATAAATCTGTTTTTTGTAAACCGTGTTTATTTTTAAAATTATATGAAAGTAATATTTACATTTTACACCCGAGGCTTAAAATTGTTGTATCTGCTACAGTCTTAATAACGTCGATTCGGTTAGTTATAGTTGAAATCCATCACCAAATTTGGGGACAAACCCTGTTACTTTGTATTGAAGACAGCAAAAGTCGTAATCCTCCAAATTGATCTTGTTTATGTAGCCATCTCGAAAATTTATAAACAATATAAATAAAATAAATCGTGTACTTCGTGTTACAGTTTTATTATTTTTTCTTATATACAGTTTAAGGATTCTAAGCTAGCTAACAACAAAATTGTTTTTAATGTAGTTTACAAAATTAAATGTAACAGGTGTAATGCTTGTTATAAAAATTAAACTAAACATTTTTTACAAAAAAGAAAGGATTCAATTGTCGTAAATAAAATTGGTACTGCTTTAGCAAACACTTTTTGGATTTTGGATATGTTTTTGGATGTTAATAACGAAAAATTTTGGAAGAAGAATAGATACTTTTTAATTTCTTTTTCCTAAAAAGTGATTAGTTGTAGCTTTACAATTTTGAAACAGATTACCAGTTTCTAAATATTTTGCATGAACTTACCAAAGGTAATATGGAAATATTAGACTTCATTGATGAAACGTCGTTTTAAAATTTGTTTAATCTGGTGCAGCTTTCAAATGTCAACACGCCTTTTAAATTTTATTTCGTATTTACTTATGTGGAATTTCAGAAAACACAAGTAATTAACGTAAGCTTGTTAAATGCACCATTTGTCTTTTTCGAAATTATAGAATTTACAGAAAATAATTGTTTGCGAATTTTATACGCGATTAAAGTACAATTTTAATAAAATAGTTATTTAGAAATTTGAAAAATATATGTCTGCAAAAATGTAAATTATATATTTTTATGATTTTAAAAAATATATAATTAAGCGTGAAGGTATGAAGAAAATTTTAAAGTTCATCCATAAAGTTTGGTTTAAAATTGATATTTTACCAAATTACAAACTTCTAGTTTCAGATTGTTAGTAAATTGAAAAATGTGAAAATCTCTTTGTATGGCTATTAAGCGAAAATAATATTTAACAAACCCCCGAGCACTTTAGAAACTGCCTCTGGCAATCCAATAATTGTACATGTTGGGTTTGATAACAAATAAACGTTTGAAATCTAATATTCTGCCATGAAATTCTTTAAGAGTTACGTTAAATAAAAAAAATTTTTAAATAAACTTTTAGCTACAACTGCGGGTAGAAACAAACAAACATGTTAAAATCAATTATTTCACATTCTATAAAATCAACTTTATGAATTGAATGCTATTATTATACTAAATAGTGACTAAACGATTTTTGTCGTCATGAGTCGCTATATGAATACTAACATTAAAAATAATGTTACCTCTTACTACATTGTCAAATTTCGATGGTTGAATGTTGTATCTGTAGCTGAATTTGGTATCAATCATTGCAATTAGTTTGAACAAAGAAGCGAGATAAAATCACGTTAATTTTAAGATATGTTAATTTTCTTAAACGATTATCCCTTCTATCAATTTAAAACTTTCAATTTTAATTCACAATATTGCAAAGATTTATTTCAAACGTTTGTTGTTATTTCTGTTTATTGTATTTAATATTATAATTTAAACTTATAAATTTAAAAAATTTCAATATTAGAAATTTTAATTTCTATAGCTACTTACGTCTACTTACTAATTCGTTTGTTTTCTGTTGAAAATTTTGAAATGTAATTAGCCTCGGGATGATGATTACTCCAAACCCAAGTTTTACAAGAATTTCGAAAAAAAATTCTAATTTCTATAGTTAATTACCTCTAGTTACTATTTAAAAAGTTGTTTTTTTTGTTTTGTTTAATTTGTGAAATAAATTCCTAAAGTGTGACACTAAATGGTTAAACGGCTTTGTTTAACGGTTTACCTAATGTTAAGTGTCATAAACGGAAATATTTAAAACCTATTATTCACAGTTAGTGTTATGTCAGAAGTACATCTCGCTACAACTCATTATCAAAATTTCCCCCGGTTTCTAAAAATTAGTGTACCTACGCTATTTTGTAGTAAAATTTCTAAATAGCCAAACGATTTTAATTTAACCGTGTTAGCAAATGTTAAGCTTATAAAGTAAATATTTAAAAACATATCCGTTGTTAACGTATTATTCAGAAAAAACAATCTCGTGCGAACTGAATTAAAATTAGGTCAATTATTTCATTAATTGATTATTAGATTTGATCAGGTATTGATCTGCATTTTTTCGTAAGTATAGCACATGTTAATCTACCCGAAATTAATTGGATAACACTTTATTAGATTTTTGATATGATGCTTGTTTATATTTTTTTTTGTACCTAGGGGCGGTGTTCTTGTGACGAAAATTCATATGATGCTTGTTTACATTTTTTGTACCTAGGGGCGGTGTTCTTGTGACGAAAATTCGCTGACGTAAATTTGACGTCACTCACGTGACGTTGTTTGGAATGCAATACCCTGAGGGTGATGATTCATGGCTGCCTCCCTTCTACTTCAGCCCTATAAATTTCTTGAAGGGAACTTGATTATGCTACATTTTGTGCCTTTAGGAGTAATAAAAATCAAGATTTTTAAGTTTGGCATTAGCTTATATCACAGCCGTTGGGGTTTTGTAAGCAGTTTAAAAATTATATTAGTTCTTCGTTATGTTTTATACTGAAATATTTATTTTTTAGCTTACGCTAATTGTATATTGAAAAGAATTGTTTGCTAAAAGGAGATTGCTAAATAAAATAAGATTATTTTTCGACGCTTTGAATAGAATATAATGGTAAATGCATTTACAATTCTAAATATTTTTTACTTGCTTTTAATTAGTTATTGGCCTATTTAAACGGTTTTTTCTTGACTTTTACGATTCTGACTATGCAAACTAAGGTATTTTGATTTTATATTGTAACAATTTTGTGTAGATAGATATCAAGATAGAGGTTTTACACCGTTAATAGATGAAAATAATGTATTTTCGTTTTTTTTAGTTTTAAGCAACACGCCAGCACCAAGAAGTAATGGAGTTATATGCTGCCGCTGTGGGTCAACATACAAAAACAAAAGGACCCTAAACAGACACATGAAGTTTGAATGCGGCATTGAGCCTCAGTTTCAATGCGGGTTATGCTTACGAAAATTTAAACAGAAGCACAATATGAAGCTTCATTGCAAATTGATTCATGATAAGAATTAAGAAGACTGTATTTAGCTTACAAGATGTATTACATATATATAGGATTAGAATTGATTGATTGATTTAAAACGGGGAGGGTTTGATATGCCCTATAACACTGCGGCCTCTTGGGCCTATTGTGTATCCCCTTCGGTCGCTAGTCACTGTCAAGTAGATCCGTCCCCTTTAGCAGGTCTAGGAGTTTGTTGATCAGACTGGCTGGCGGTTGTATCTCATTGGGTTTGATGCCCTCAAAGATTTGGAATCTTCTGCGAGCTAGGGCTTCGCATTCGAATATTATATGGGAGGCTGTTTCTTCTTCCTCACCACATAGTCTGCATATTGGATCTTCATTATATAGCCCTATGTTATGCAGATGTTTTCTGAAGTGCCAGTGTCCCGTTAGGAGTCCTGTCACTATTCTGATGTGAGTCCTGCTAAGTTGCAGGACTGGTTTAGTCAGCTTATGGGGATGGTTGCCCATCATAGCTTTGCTTTGTCTCTGTCGAGGTGAGAGTCTCCAGTGTTCCGAGTGTTTTGTTGACATCCATTCTTTAACTGCTCCTCTCGCTGTCTTTTTAGTTGTGCCAACCACAGGTTCAGGCCCTGTGAATGGTGTTTCAGATCCCTGCTTTGCTAGTTTATCTGCATTTTCATTTCCTTCTATGCCTCTGTGTCCCGGCACCCACACAAGTTTTACCTTGTTAGAGTTTGCCAGTTTCAAGAGGCTACAAAGGCAGTTCCAGACAAGCTTTGACTTGATCCGGTTTGAGTTCAGTGCTTTTAGAGTTGCCTGACTGTCAGAGATGATAAGGATGGTTTTGTTCATATACCCCCTTCTTATGTTCTCTTCTATTGCTGCTAAAATTGCATATGTTTCTGCTTGGAATATTGTGGTAGATTGGCCCAATGGAATAGAGGTACTATATCTTGGGTTGCTACCGTATATTCCAGCTCCGGTTCCGTTGTCTGTGCGTGAACCGTCTGTATACCATACTAGGCTTTTTTGTAAGTCTGGTGGTTCTCCTTGTTGCCACTCTTCACGGTTTATCCGTACTTCAAATGGTTTATGAAAGGAGTATTTTGTTAACATGTAGTCCGTACCCATGTCTAGCATTGGGTCGGATACTACAGTTGTTATTTTGGAGTGTCCCCATATCTGTTGGCTGCTTCTCCAATTGCCCGTGCAGTTTAAGCGGTATGCTCCCATGCGTGCCTCGCCCTTGATTATTAGCTCTAGGGGAGGAAGTTGCAGAAGAGCTTCCAGTGCTGCTGTCGGAGTACTCCTGAATGCTCCAGTTATACAGAGACAGGCCAGTCTTTGAACACCAAGAAGCTGGTTAATTGTCTGTCTTTGATTTACTTTTGGCCACCATACCAGTGAACCGTAGGTTATTGTTGGTCTTATCACTGTTGTGTATAGCCAGTGGACCATTTTGGGTTTTAGTCCCCATTTATTTCCAAAGGTTCTTCTTGCCATCATCAGGGATGTTTTTGCCTTATTGGTAGTTCTCTGTAAATGCTGGTTCCAAGTCAGCTTGGTATCTAAAATTACACCCAAGTATTTGACTTCCCCCTTAATTTGTAGAGTTTCTCCAAAGAGTTTCGGTGGGTTTATGCCTCCGTGGTTTCTTTTTCTAGTAAATGGTAGGAGACTGGTTTTTGCAGGATTTACCGTAAGGTTTTCCTTGTTACACCATGTCTCCACCTTAAGCAGAACATTTTGCATTATTTCTGAGATTATGGTGCCGTACTTACCTTCTATAAGAACGACTATGTCATCTGCATAACCAAGGGTGAAGTAGCCCTCGGTATTCAGATTTGTGAGGAGTTCGTTTATAACCAGATCCCAAAGTAAGGGGGATAGTACCCCTCCTTGTGGACATCCCCTAGTTACTGACACCTCCATCTTTTCACCGCATATTGTGGCCTGTACTTGTCGACTTTTTAACATGTTTTTTATCCACCTACACGAGGTGTCGTCAATACCATGTCTTTTAGCCGCTTGAATCATTGATTCAAAGGAGGTGTTGTCAAAAGCCCCCTGTATGTCAAGAAAAACACCTAGGGCGATTTCCTTGTTTTGTAAGCAGCGCTCTATCCTATTAACAAGGTTATGAAGAGCACTTTCACAAGATTTGCCTGGTTGGTAGGCGTGTTGGTTTTGGTGTAGGGGTTTCTCTATGAGTGCCCCTTCCCTTATATGCCTTTCTACCAGTTTTTCCATCGTTTTCAGAATGAACGACGATAGACTTATTGGTCTAAATGCCTTGGCTTGGGCGTAGGAGTTACGACCCGGTTTTGGTATGAAGACCACTTTAACAGGTTTCCAGGCTTGAGGTACATGACCTAAGGCCAAACTGGCTCGATACAGCCTGCATAACACTGGTATCAGAACTTGCTTCCCCTCTTGTAGCATTACAGGGAGGATGTCATCGGGTCCCGGAGATTTATAGGGTTTAAAAGAGTTAATAGCCCAGTTTATTCTTTCGTGATTTATCACGCAGTTAGCTATCTTCCAATTTTCCCGTACAGCTCTAGAAAAAGAGTTATTAGGGTTTTGAATTGGGTTTGGCTGAGTTATTATTACCGATCCCGGAAAGTGACTTTGGAGCAAAAGCTCCACGGTCTCCTTACCAGTGGTAGTAAAGTTTCCTGTAGGGTTTTTTAAAGTGCCTACAGGATTTAAAGGTTCTTTAGCCAAGATGCGGTGGAGTCTTGCTCCTTCAGATGTGTTTTCAACATCTTGACAGAGCCTCCTCCACGAATCTCTCTTAGCTTTTCTTACCATTTTATTGTATACGGTGAGGGCTTCTGAATATCTGTCCCAATCGCCTGTTGCTTTAGCTCTATTAAAGAGTTTCCTAGCATTGTTCCTCCTTTTGGCGAGGTCATTGTTCCACCACCCCACCTTATTAGTGGATTTAGTTTTTGGTGGACAGTTATTTTGGTATGAGGTTAGAATAGATTTTTGTAGTTGATCTGCTACAGCCTCAATTTCAAAGCTATTATTATGAACAGTGCTGATGTTGGCTTCAATATTTGCCCTTAGGTCTTCCCTATAGGCTTCCCAATCGGTCTTCCTGGGGTCCCTGTACGTAAGCACTGTTTTTTCCACGTCGGATATTTCAAAATGAATGTGCCTGTGATCTGAGAGAGATGGCTCACTAGAAACATTCCA
The DNA here is from genome assembly GCA_958336395.1 of Ctenicera cuprea. Taxonomy (NCBI): domain Eukaryota; kingdom Metazoa; phylum Arthropoda; class Insecta; order Coleoptera; family Elateridae; genus Ctenicera; species Ctenicera cuprea. The sequence goes on along the minus strand of OY284492.1, from coordinate 42,588,068 downwards.
TTTTGTTATTTTCCTACATATTTTGGAGGAACCTAGGGTTAGGTCTATGACCTCCCTCCTAACAGTTGTTACAAAGGTAGGTTCGTTGCCCACATTTATTACATGTAAGTTATTACTACAAATAAAGGTTAATAAAGACTCACCTCTGTTATTCGTGTTGCTGCTGCCCCAGACTATATGATGAGAGTTTGAGTCCGCTCCTATCAAAAGTTCGGTCTTGGTTTCATTGCAGTAATTCACTAGTCGTTCCAACTCAGGTGATGGTGGAGGTGTTGGCGAGTCATAAGGGAGATAGGCGGAAGTTAGGATAAGCTTCACTGTGCTCCCTTCTGACTGAAATTTCGTACTTATCGTAGTTAGATCTCTGGAACAGAAATCCGTCATGGGTAAGGTGTTAACTCCATTCCCCACATAGATGCAGGTTCTAGGTGTTTCTACTGATCTATCATAGATTAACTTACCTCCGGTTTGGCCAAGCCCCATTATCCTGCCCTTGGAGACCCAGGGTTCTTGGATTAGGGCTATGTTGACTTTGCCAGAAGCTAGCAGACGTGAGAGGGTCGCCGAAGCTCCCCTACTGTGCTGTAGGTTGGCCTGAAGGAGTTGGAGCATCCTTAGGCAGGTTTAGTGGCTTGAACGTCACTTGGGATAGTCCCAGAAAAGCCTGGTATTTGCTGCCCTTTAGAGACGCTAAAGACTCTTGGTCGATTTCCAGCACCAGTGTCTGTCCAGATGACTCCACTCGGTTGCTCACGACTCGCCATTCCTGTGTTTTTAGCCCCTGATTTTGGGTCTTTAGGAAGTTGAGTAATTCTGCAGGGTTTGTTTTGGAGAGCAGCTTGGGCACCCACAGCAGAACTTTCGTAGTGCGTAGGATTTCCTTTGCGGTCCCCACCCTGAGATTTAATCCTTGTAATGGTCTGAGGTTAGCCAGTTGGTTTGTTAGCCAAGCTGACGACATCTCATTGGCGCAGGTGATTGTTAGTGCGCCCTTTTCCAGATGGGAGTTCTTGAACTGTGGTCCAGTTCCCTCCGCACATTTGAGCACTTGACCCAATAGCTCCGTTTGGATTTTTTGAGCCTGTTCTTCCGTGAGTTTTTCATCAGGAAAGTTTTCTAGAACTACTGCCATCTTCATTGCCTTCAGAGTTTCACTGAAAGTTTCTGCCATTGCTGGCACACCCTTCCCTCTGTCAGCATCAGTTCTAGGTTTTTTGATGGTTTGGGCCCCACTGCTAGAGGGTGTACTGCCATCGGAGCGATTTCTCTTTACATAAGGGGTTGGAGTGCTCCCTGTCGCGGGAGATTGGCTACTCCCAGCTTCAGTTTGCACTTTACCCTTATGATCTTTTGTTTTAGTTTTTCGAATCCTGGGTCTTACAGGTTCCCCAGCAGCTATCGCTTCCTGGATTCTCATTTTCCTCCTTTGAGCCCCAGATAGTCTCTTGTCTTTCTGGGGTTTTGGAGAGGCTGTTTTTGGGAGGCTGGCCGAGGCTTCCTCTCCAAGTTCCATGGGAACAGAAGGGTTTGGTCCAACTGGTGGCACCTCCTCCGTAGCTGGTCCTATGGTTGTAGGGTTTTCTTCGGTTGGAAGTTCCCCTAAAATTTCAAAATTGTTTTTACTTTGGTCCATGTTAGTCCCACGAGTAATGGGGAAAGGGTGGTCAGCACCTGCGGAGCCCCTACACAGGTGTAAGGCTAAATACAATGGGGTTTCGCCTGGTTCCCCAAGGGCATCGTTCGAGACACTATAACCCTAGTGCCATTCAGTTCTCAGCACGATGGCTTCCACCTTAACTTTGGGATTTATTTACGAGGTTTACTCCTCTAGATAGAAGAGGATGTGGATATAGGATATGATAAATAATGAAATAAGGAGAGACGGGATAGTAAAGGTATGATGGATAAGATTGGGACCAGTGCCCCAGATAGTCGCCTTCTACGACCGGCAGGGGGTTCCCTGGGACTATTCTTACCCCGGTAACCAGACGGGGTTGTTTGGCCATGGAGGCTGATTTTTATTGAGGTTGTCTCCTCTTGGTCCAGGCGGTTAAGCCAAGACCCCCACGCACGTCCTTCTGCCCGCGAGACATGACCACGACAGCGGAAGGAGTGCCCGGTATGACGGAAGTGCAAGCACTGTCCGACGCCGTTTCAACCCAGTGCAGGCCCTTAACCACGACATGACAGTTGGGCTGGGGTGGTTTGGTCCGCGGTGCCGCTTTAGTCGCTACCAGTCATAGTTTTACACTTGACGAGCGACCTATCATCAGCACTGGCCTTTGCGTCATATACGATCATCCACAAAGGTCGTTCCCCTATCCGCCACCTGGGGACGCGCCTGGTAGGGAACCGCCCCTCAGGGGATTAGAATAACTATGCATTAAACATATCAAACGTAATGAGCTGAATCCCGTGTAAACGTTTTTTGGCCTTTCTAGGGGGTTAAAAGTTTAGGAAGGATAAAAGAGCATTTTAATATTGCAGAATGCGGATGATTTTACAAAGTAATTTTAAAATTATAGAACGTATTATTAATTTTTCATCACCTCATGTGTACAATTTACAAAAAAATGTGTGTTTATGCAACTTAAATAGTTAAAATATGCATTTATTACCGAAACTATCAAAAACATGTCTCTGCATGCAAATGCATAACTATCCTAAGCCTACGTTGATGTATTTTGTTATATCTAATTAAATTTAGTTCTTTTCTGCTAGAATTTGGTTTAGTTACCAACTACAAATCAATATTGTAGTTTAGAAATAAATTTATGTGAAATCTGTTTCTATCACTCATTTATCATAAAGAAATGGGACTCAGCTCAGAAAATAAACGTGGTTCTTTGTGATTAAGTTTAATTAAATATAGATTATTTAAATTGTGATAAGTAATGTAAAAGTATTTTAGTTTCAAAACTGCACAAATTTTCTAATAAATGTACTGATGATTTGTAAAACTTAAGAGTACTGTACAGCTGGTGACTACGCTTCAAAGCAAAATACAGAAGCACTCTCAAATATCATTTAAAAATAATAGACGGTATAAATTTATGGAGCAACAAGCTATCAAGAAGAGTTTCAACGAGAAATTAGTTTTAAATATTATTAGAATTATGTATAGTTAAAGCAAAACATAAAATTAGTAAGTGTTTCTTTACAATTATGATGAGTCCTCATGTAATATGTTTATTAAAATAAAATATACGATGGTATTATTATGACCTCAAAACGCAAAACACCTTTATGAAAATGTTCTTTTTTTTTGACCTTGCCCACTACGGAGTATAGCTATATAATATTTTATTAATTATTACCATCAAGTGAGTACGTCTATACGCGTGTGTAAACCTTTAATTAATAAATATTCGTTTCTTTATGTTTACTTATAATTTAGATTATTAGCACAAATAGTGAATAACTTTGAAAAAAGTCTTTTTTAACACTTCTCTTTTCTAGGTCGTTTCAAATCAGGACTGTTTTACTTCTGTAAAGATTGTGGAAAAGGGTACAAGTGCTATACATCGGTATACAACCACATGAAATACGAATGCAAAAAGGAACCACAGTTCAACTGCGCAATGTGCCCATACAAGTGCTTTCAAAAAGGAAATTTGAAGAAACATCTTAGAAGTCGCCACCAAACAACAGACATTAACATATGATAACATTTTTAAAGCAAATTATTTTCAATAGAATGTATGTTTTATTAGAAATAGAATACTGAAAAATTACATAAATACTTAAAAAAATGATTTTTTGTTATTCATGCTTTTCTTGCTTTATAGTAATTGGCTTCCTTCAATACTTATTTTAGTTGGGTAAATTTGTGTTTGTTAATTACAGCGATCGTCAATTGCACTCGATTAAGCGGCATCGACTTAGCGTACCCATCAATGGCACCGGCTGAGTCGAAATGTCTCCCGATAAGCTTCATTCCTCTTAATAAGGGCGCAATTGACTCCCATCAAGGGCTCAATTGTCTCCCATGCGAAGCAGGTATACGAGTTCCACTAATCCGAATTAGATAAGAATTTTGTAGGGGTGGTTTAACTTTAACCAATAAAAACAATTTTACACTCAGCTCATTACTTACCTTTAGTTTTGAAAATATCAACTTGTTAGTTGCAAATTATCATCTGTACCAACAAGAAGTAATTTGTGGGCGGCCTAATTTGTTTAGCAAGTACGAGTTCGGTAGAAGTGATTAAGAGTGAAAAAGCTAACGAGTTACTAATGATGGATGGGTTTAAGTTTTCCTTCCACAAAATGCTGTCAGGTGGTACTGTTAAAAGGTGGAGTTGTTCCAATCGAAAAACAAACTGCAAAGCATTTGTCAAAACAGAAGGAGCGAACTTAGCAATCGAAACTTCGTTAAATCATAACCACGAAAAAATATCAGAAGATTTGTTAAATCGACAAATACTAAGTAATAAATTAAAACGCAGGGCCGTTGACGATATTTTTGAAAAACCCGCAAAAAAAAATTAACAGGGAATTAAATTTCAACGATGTTCCTACTTTAACAACGCATGACCTGAATCGAGTAAGAAAAAATATATACAAAGCCAGAAGAACAGTGATGCCTAAACTTCCGAAGAACAGAGTTGAAGTCCACGATTTCTTAAAATTAAATGCTGTAACTACCAACAAAGGCGAAAACTTCGTTTTAAAAAACGACTACTCTAATATAATAATGTTTTCCTGTAAAACTAATATACGTTTTATATCGAATTTAAAGGAAGTCTATATGAATGGAACTTTCCAATACTGTGCAAAATATTTTTTACAAATGTTTAGTATTCATGGGGTAAAAAGCGGTCACTATGTACCGTTAGTGATTTTTTACTACCCGATAAAACAGCAAACACCTACAAGCTAGCTCTTTCATATGTAAAACAAGAGTGTGCTAAACTAGGCATTCAGTTTTAGCCTTCTACGGTGACAACAGATGTTGAAACCGCCATTCATAAGAGTGTTAATGAAGAATTTCCAGAAGCAACTTTGCAGGGGTGCCGTTTTCATTTAGGCCAAGCATGGTAAGTTACAGAAAACATACGTAATTGTTGTATTGAGTAATTATTCCAATTTTCATTAGTAGGTACAGAAAGATTCAACAACTTGGGATTTCGACCGAGTACAGAGAAAAGGATTCAGAAATTTCGAAGTATTTAACTTCTATTCTTGCATTGTCGTTTCTGAATCCGGAAGACGTTGGGAATCGTTTTCCAATGGATTTGGCCGAATTTCAGCCTCAAAACGCTGCCATAGTAAAATTTGCAGACTATTTGGTGGAAAACTACATAACAGAAGAGTCTGCACTGCATTTCCTCCTCATATGTGGGCTGAACATTCAGCATCGTTGCTTAGGACTACTAATGCCTGCGAGTCGTTCCACTCCAAATTTAATGCTTCTTTTTATGCTCCTCATCCGAATATGCACGATTTTGTAACAGCCTTAAGTAACTTTCAAATAGATTCATATATAAAGCAGCGAAGCGTGTTATGTACTGTAAAACTATATGACCGGCATGTTTTAATAGAAAAATTTTCTTAGAAAAAAAAATTGCAGCCTTGCACAAAAATGAAATAAATTTAACTGAATTTATTAAAGCGGTGTCATACCAATTTAAAATAGTGAAACACGTTTCATTGGGTACTTGATTTTGTATATATTGCTATGATATTCAGAGTTGTATGATTTGGCTGGGGTATTGTAATTCCTGGAAGGCAGTTTTTGGGATGCTTGTTACAATTCAATTTACGTTTGGAGGTTTATGAAGACTGTAAGATTTTGGTATTCAAACTTTTAAACTCAGGTTGCGTATTATTGCTATAATTTCTTTTAAAATTCAAATAATGTGGTTGTCATTGTATCATTTATATTTTTCACATTTGTGAGGTTTGCTTTTACTGAAACAAAAGAAAAACACAATCAGATTGATACGATTTTTATTTATGTTAGTTTTAATTATAATTTAGTTCAGAATTGTTTAAAAGGTTTAATTTATAAGAAGTTTTAGACTTACTTGTTTGTGCATCGTGAAATGTCATTATGGATGTCAGTGTCATTTTGACAATTTGAAAAAATCATTGATCATGAGATTTATTTGTTTTCAAAAAATGGGAATCAAGGAAGAAGACAAAAGAAATGGAAATTTGTTTAGTCTGTTACGGCTCGTCTTTGTAAACATAGATAGAGAATTTTATATTCTCTGAATGAATAGAGAAAAAATACGAGTTTAAAGTAATATAAAACTGGTTTTGAATTTAAAAGAACCTATTATAAAATAGATGCAAGTATTTATCAACGAATTGTGGAAAGTCCAGAAGAGTAATGAGTAAGAAACAACCATACAAATGCGAAGTTGCGATAAGGTTAAAATTTCAGATCCCTGCTTTGCTAGTTTATCTGCATTTTCATTTCCTTCTATGCCTCTGTGTCCCGGCACCCACACAAGTTTTACCTTGTTAGAGTTTGCCAGTTTCAAGAGGCTACAAAGGCAGTTCCAGACAAGCTTTGACTTGATCCGGTTTGAGTTCAGTGCTTTTAGAGTTGCCTGACTGTCAGAGATGATAAGGATGGTTTTGTTCATATACCCCCTTCTTATGTTCTCTTCTATTGCTGCTAAAATTGCATATGTTTCTGCTTGGAATATTGTGGTAGATTGGCCCAATGGAATAGAGGTACTATATCTTGGGTTGCTACCGTATATTCCAGCTCCGGTTCCGTTGTCTGTGCGTGAACCGTCTGTATACCATACTAGGCTTTTTTGTAAGTCTGGTGGTTCTCCTTGTTGCCACTCTTCACGGTTTATCCGTACTTCAAATGGTTTATGAAAGGAGTATTTTGTTAACATGTAGTCCGTACCCATGTCTAGCATTGGGTCGGATACTACAGTTGTTATTTTGGAGTGTCCCCATATCTGTTGGCTGCTTCTCCAATTGCCCGTGCAGTTTAAGCGGTATGCTCCCATGCGTGCCTCGCCCTTGATTATTAGCTCTAGGGGAGGAAGTTGCAGAAGAGCTTCCAGTGCTGCTGTCGGAGTACTCCTGAATGCTCCAGTTATACAGAGACAGGCCAGTCTTTGAACACCAAGAAGCTGGTTAATTGTCTGTCTTTGATTTACTTTTGGCCACCATACCAGTGAACCGTAGGTTATTGTTGGTCTTATCACTGTTGTGTATAGCCAGTGGACCATTTTGGGTTTTAGTCCCCATTTATTTCCAAAGGTTCTTCTTGCCATCATCAGGGATGTTTTTGCCTTATTGGTAGTTCTCTGTAAATGCTGGTTCCAAGTCAGCTTGGTATCTAAAATTACACCCAAGTATTTGACTTCCCCCTTAATTTGTAGAGTTTCTCCAAAGAGTTTCGGTGGGTTTATGCCTCCGTGGTTTCTTTTTCTAGTAAATGGTAGGAGACTGGTTTTTGCAGGATTTACCGTAAGGTTTTCCTTGTTACACCATGTCTCCACCTTAAGCAGAACATTTTGCATTATTTCTGAGATTATGGTGCCGTACTTACCTTCTATAAGAACGACTATGTCATCTGCATAACCAAGGGTGAAGTAGCCCTCGGTATTCAGATTTGTGAGGAGTTCGTTTATAACCAGATCCCAAAGTAAGGGGGATAGTACCCCTCCTTGTGGACATCCCCTAGTTACTGACACCTCCATCTTTTCACCGCATATTGTGGCCTGTACTTGTCGACTTTTTAACATGTTTTTTATCCACCTACACGAGGTGTCGTCAATACCATGTCTTTTAGCCGCTTGAATCATTGATTCAAAGGAGGTGTTGTCAAAAGCCCCCTGTATGTCAAGAAAAACACCTAGGGCGATTTCCTTGTTTTGTAAGCAGCGCTCTATCCTATTAACAAGGTTATGAAGAGCACTTTCACAAGATTTGCCTGGTTGGTAGGCGTGTTGGTTTTGGTGTAGGGGTTTCTCTATGAGTGCCCCTTCCCTTATATGCCTTTCTACCAGTTTTTCCATCGTTTTCAGAATGAACGACGATAGACTTATTGGTCTAAATGCCTTGGCTTGGGCGTAGGAGTTACGACCCGGTTTTGGTATGAAGACCACTTTAACAGGTTTCCAGGCTTGAGGTACATGACCTAAGGCCAAACTGGCTCGATACAGCCTGCATAACACTGGTATCAGAACTTGCTTCCCCTCTTGTAGCATTACAGGGAGGATGTCATCGGGTCCCGGAGATTTATAGGGTTTAAAAGAGTTAATAGCCCAGTTTATTCTTTCGTGATTTATCACGCAGTTAGCTATCTTCCAATTTTCCCGTACAGCTCTAGAAAAAGAGTTATTAGGGTTTTGAATTGGGTTTGGCTGAGTTATTATTACCGATCCCGGAAAGTGACTTTGGAGCAAAAGCTCCACGGTCTCCTTACCAGTGGTAGTAAAGTTTCCTGTAGGGTTTTTTAAAGTGCCTACAGGATTTAAAGGTTCTTTAGCCAAGATGCGGTGGAGTCTTGCTCCTTCAGATGTGTTTTCAACATCTTGACAGAGCCTCCTCCACGAATCTCTCTTAGCTTTTCTTACCATTTTATTGTATACGGTGAGGGCTTCTGAATATCTGTCCCAATCGCCTGTTGCTTTAGCTCTATTAAAGAGTTTCCTAGCATTGTTCCTCCTTTTGGCGAGGTCATTGTTCCACCACCCCACCTTATTAGTGGATTTAGTTTTTGGTGGACAGTTATTTTGGTATGAGGTTAGAATAGATTTTTGTAGTTGATCTGCTACAGCCTCAATTTCAAAGCTATTATTATGAACAGTGCTGATGTTGGCTTCAATATTTGCCCTTAGGTCTTCCCTATAGGCTTCCCAATCGGTCTTCCTGGGGTCCCTGTACGTAAGCACTGTTTTTTCCACGTCGGATATTTCAAAATGAATGTGCCTGTGATCTGAGAGAGATGGCTCACTAGAAACATTCCATTTTGTTATTTTCCTACATATTTTGGAGGAACCTAGGGTTAGGTCTATGACCTCCCTCCTAACAGTTGTTACAAAGGTAGGTTCGTTGCCCACATTTATTACATGTAAGTTATTACTACAAATAAAGGTTAATAAAGACTCACCTCTGTTATTCGTGTTGCTGCTGCCCCAGACTATATGATGAGAGTTTGAGTCCGCTCCTATCAAAAGTTCGGTCTTGGTTTCATTGCAGTAATTCACTAGTCGTTCCAACTCAGGTGATGGTGGAGGTGTTGGCGAGTCATAAGGGAGATAGGCGGAAGTTAGGATAAGCTTCACTGTGCTCCCTTCTGACTGAAATTTCGTACTTATCGTAGTTAGATCTCTGGAACAGAAATCCGTCATGGGTAAGGTGTTAACTCCATTCCCCACATAGATGCAGGTTCTAGGTGTTTCTACTGATCTATCATAGATTAACTTACCTCCGGTTTGGCCAAGCCCCATTATCCTGCCCTTGGAGACCCAGGGTTCTTGGATTAGGGCTATGTTGACTTTGCCAGAAGCTAGCAGACGTGAGAGGGTCGCCGAAGCTCCCCTACTGTGCTGTAGGTTGGCCTGAAGGAGTTGGAGCATCCTTAGGCAGGTTTAGTGGCTTGAACGTCACTTGGGATAGTCCCAGAAAAGCCTGGTATTTGCTGCCCTTTAGAGACGCTAAAGACTCTTGGTCGATTTCCAGCACCAGTGTCTGTCCAGATGACTCCACTCGGTTGCTCACGACTCGCCATTCCTGTGTTTTTAGCCCCTGATTTTGGGTCTTTAGGAAGTTGAGTAATTCTGCAGGGTTTGTTTTGGAGAGCAGCTTGGGCACCCACAGCAGAACTTTCGTAGTGCGTAGGATTTCCTTTGCGGTCCCCACCCTGAGATTTAATCCTTGTAATGGTCTGAGGTTAGCCAGTTGGTTTGTTAGCCAAGCTGACGACATCTCATTGGCGCAGGTGATTGTTAGTGCGCCCTTTTCCAGATGGGAGTTCTTGAACTGTGGTCCAGTTCCCTCCGCACATTTGAGCACTTGACCCAATAGCTCCGTTTGGATTTTTTGAGCCTGTTCTTCCGTGAGTTTTTCATCAGGAAAGTTTTCTAGAACTACTGCCATCTTCATTGCCTTCAGAGTTTCACTGAAAGTTTCTGCCATTGCTGGCACACCCTTCCCTCTGTCAGCATCAGTTCTAGGTTTTTTGATGGTTTGGGCCCCACTGCTAGAGGGTGTACTGCCATCGGAGCGATTTCTCTTTACATAAGGGGTTGGAGTGCTCCCTGTCGCGGGAGATTGGCTACTCCCAGCTTCAGTTTGCACTTTACCCTTATGATCTTTTGTTTTAGTTTTTCGAATCCTGGGTCTTACAGGTTCCCCAGCAGCTATCGCTTCCTGGATTCTCATTTTCCTCCTTTGAGCCCCAGATAGTCTCTTGTCTTTCTGGGGTTTTGGAGAGGCTGTTTTTGGGAGGCTGGCCGAGGCTTCCTCTCCAAGTTCCATGGGAACAGAAGGGTTTGGTCCAACTGGTGGCACCTCCTCCGTAGCTGGTCCTATGGTTGTAGGGTTTTCTTCGGTTGGAAGTTCCCCTAAAATTTCAAAATTGTTTTTACTTTGGTCCATGTTAGTCCCACGAGTAATGGGGAAAGGGTGGTCAGCACCTGCGGAGCCCCTACACAGGTGTAAGGCTAAATACAATGGGGTTTCGCCTGGTTCCCCAAGGGCATCGTTCGAGACACTATAACCCTAGTGCCATTCAGTTCTCAGCACGATGGCTTCCACCTTAACTTTGGGATTTATTTACGAGGTTTACTCCTCTAGATAGAAGAGGATGTGGATATAGGATATGATAAATAATGAAATAAGGAGAGACGGGATAGTAAAGGTATGATGGATAAGATTGGGACCAGTGCCCCAGATAGTCGCCTTCTACGACCGGCAGGGGGTTCCCTGGGACTATTCTTACCCCGGTAACCAGACGGGGTTGTTTGGCCATGGAGGCTGATTTTTATTGAGGTTGTCTCCTCTTGGTCCAGGCGGTTAAGCCAAGACCCCCACGCACGTCCTTCTGCCCGCGAGACATGACCACGACAGCGGAAGGAGTGCCCGGTATGACGGAAGTGCAAGCACTGTCCGACGCCGTTTCAACCCAGTGCAGGCCCTTAACCACGACATGACAGTTGGGCTGGGGTGGTTTGGTCCGCGGTGCCGCTTTAGTCGCTACCAGTCATAGTTTTACACTTGACGAGCGACCTATCATCAGCACTGGCCTTTGCGTCATATACGATCATCCACAAAGGTCGTTCCCCTATCCGCCACCTGGGGACGCGCCTGGTAGGGAACCGCCCCTCAGGGGATTAGAATAACTATGCATTAAACATATCAAACGTAATGAGCTGAATCCCGTGTAAACGTTTTTTGGCCTTTCTAGGGGGTTAAAAGTTTAGGAAGGATAAAAGAGCATTTTAATATTGCAGAATGCGGATGATTTTACAAAGTAATTTTAAAATTATAGAACGTATTATTAATTTTTCATCACCTCATGTGTACAATTTACAAAAAAATGTGTGTTTATGCAACTTAAATAGTTAAAATATGCATTTATTACCGAAACTATCAAAAACATGTCTCTGCATGCAAATGCATAACTATCCTAAGCCTACGTTGATGTATTTTGTTATATCTAATTAAATTTAGTTCTTTTCTGCTAGAATTTGGTTTAGTTACCAACTACAAATCAATATTGTAGTTTAGAAATAAATTTATGTGAAATCTGTTTCTATCACTCATTTATCATAAAGAAATGGGACTCAGCTCAGAAAATAAACGTGGTTCTTTGTGATTAAGTTTAATTAAATATAGATTATTTAAATTGTGATAAGTAATGTAAAAGTATTTTAGTTTCAAAACTGCACAAATTTTCTAATAAATGTACTGATGATTTGTAAAACTTAAGAGTACTGTACAGCTGGTGACTACGCTTCAAAGCAAAATACAGAAGCACTCTCAAATATCATTTAAAAATAATAGACGGTATAAATTTATGGAGCAACAAGCTATCAAGAAGAGTTTCAACGAGAAATTAGTTTTAAATATTATTAGAATTATGTATAGTTAAAGCAAAACATAAAATTAGTAAGTGTTTCTTTACAATTATGATGAGTCCTCATGTAATATGTTTATTAAAATAAAATATACGATGGTATTATTATGACCTCAAAACGCAAAACACCTTTATGAAAATGTTCTTTTTTTTTGACCTTGCCCACTACGGAGTATAGCTATATAATATTTTATTAATTATTACCATCAAGTGAGTACGTCTATACGCGTGTGTAAACCTTTAATTAATAAATATTCGTTTCTTTATGTTTACTTATAATTTAGATTATTAGCACAAATAGTGAATAACTTTGAAAAAAGTCTTTTTTAACACTTCTCTTTTCTAGGTCGTTTCAAATCAGGACTGTTTTACTTCTGTAAAGATTGTGGAAAAGGGTACAAGTGCTATACATCGGTATACAACCACATGAAATACGAATGCAAAAAGGAACCACAGTTCAACTGCGCAATGTGCCCATACAAGTGCTTTCAAAAAGGAAATTTGAAGAAACATCTTAGAAGTCGCCACCAAACAACAGACATTAACATATGATAACATTTTTAAAGCAAATTATTTTCAATAGAATGTATGTTTTATTAGAAATAGAATACTGAAAAATTACATAAATACTTAAAAAAATGATTTTTTGTTATTCATGCTTTTCTTGCTTTATAGTAATTGGCTTCCTTCAATACTTATTTTAGTTGGGTAAATTTGTGTTTGTTAATTACAGCGATCGTCAATTGCACTCGATTAAGCGGCATCGACTTAGCGTACCCATCAATGGCACCGGCTGAGTCGAAATGTCTCCCGATAAGCTTCATTCCTCTTAATAAGGGCGCAATTGACTCCCATCAAGGGCTCAATTGTCTCCCATGCGAAGCAGGTATACGAGTTCCACTAATCCGAATTAGATAAGAATTTTGTAGGGGTGGTTTAACTTTAACCAATAAAAACAATTTTACACTCAGCTCATTACTTACCTTTAGTTTTGAAAATATCAACTTGTTAGTTGCAAATTATCATCTGTACCAACAAGAAGTAATTTGTGGGCGGCCTAATTTGTTTAGCAAGTACGAGTTCGGTAGAAGTGATTAAGAGTGAAAAAGCTAACGAGTTACTAATGATGGATGGGTTTAAGTTTTCCTTCCACAAAATGCTGTCAGGTGGTACTGTTAAAAGGTGGAGTTGTTCCAATCGAAAAACAAACTGCAAAGCATTTGTCAAAACAGAAGGAGCGAACTTAGCAATCGAAACTTCGTTAAATCATAACCACGAAAAAATATCAGAAGATTTGTTAAATCGACAAATACTAAGTAATAAATTAAAACGCAGGGCCGTTGACGATATTTTTGAAAAACCCGCAAAAAAAAATTAACAGGGAATTAAATTTCAACGATGTTCCTACTTTAACAACGCATGACCTGAATCGAGTAAGAAAAAATATATACAAAGCCAGAAGAACAGTGATGCCTAAACTTCCGAAGAACAGAGTTGAAGTCCACGATTTCTTAAAATTAAATGCTGTAACTACCAACAAAGGCGAAAACTTCGTTTTAAAAAACGACTACTCTAATATAATAATGTTTTCCTGTAAAACTAATATACGTTTTATATCGAATTTAAAGGAAGTCTATATGAATGGAACTTTCCAATACTGTGCAAAATATTTTTTACAAATGTTTAGTATTCATGGGGTAAAAAGCGGTCACTATGTACCGTTAGTGATTTTTTACTACCCGATAAAACAGCAAACACCTACAAGCTAGCTCTTTCATATGTAAAACAAGAGTGTGCTAAACTAGGCATTCAGTTTTAGCCTTCTACGGTGACAACAGATGTTGAAACCGCCATTCATAAGAGTGTTAATGAAGAATTTCCAGAAGCAACTTTGCAGGGGTGCCGTTTTCATTTAGGCCAAGCATGGTAAGTTACAGAAAACATACGTAATTGTTGTATTGAGTAATTATTCCAATTTTCATTAGTAGGTACAGAAAGATTCAACAACTTGGGATTTCGACCGAGTACAGAGAAAAGGATTCAGAAATTTCGAAGTATTTAACTTCTATTCTTGCATTGTCGTTTCTGAATCCGGAAGACGTTGGGAATCGTTTTCCAATGGATTTGGCCGAATTTCAGCCTCAAAACGCTGCCATAGTAAAATTTGCAGACTATTTGGTGGAAAACTACATAACAGAAGAGTCTGCACTGCATTTCCTCCTCATATGTGGGCTGAACATTCAGCATCGTTGCTTAGGACTACTAATGCCTGCGAGTCGTTCCACTCCAAATTTAATGCTTCTTTTTATGCTCCTCATCCGAATATGCACGATTTTGTAACAGCCTTAAGTAACTTTCAAATAGATTCATATATAAAGCAGCGAAGCGTGTTATGTACTGTAAAACTATATGACCGGCATGTTTTAATAGAAAAATTTTCTTAGAAAAAAAAATTGCAGCCTTGCACAAAAATGAAATAAATTTAACTGAATTTATTAAAGCGGTGTCATACCAATTTAAAATAGTGAAACACGTTTCATTGGGTACTTGATTTTGTATATATTGCTATGATATTCAGAGTTGTATGATTTGGCTGGGGTATTGTAATTCCTGGAAGGCAGTTTTTGGGATGCTTGTTACAATTCAATTTACGTTTGGAGGTTTATGAAGACTGTAAGATTTTGGTATTCAAACTTTTAAACTCAGGTTGCGTATTATTGCTATAATTTCTTTTAAAATTCAAATAATGTGGTTGTCATTGTATCATTTATATTTTTCACATTTGTGAGGTTTGCTTTTACTGAAACAAAAGAAAAACACAATCAGATTGATACGATTTTTATTTATGTTAGTTTTAATTATAATTTAGTTCAGAATTGTTTAAAAGGTTTAATTTATAAGAAGTTTTAGACTTACTTGTTTGTGCATCGTGAAATGTCATTATGGATGTCAGTGTCATTTTGACAATTTGAAAAAATCATTGATCATGAGATTTATTTGTTTTCAAAAAATGGGAATCAAGGAAGAAGACAAAAGAAATGGAAATTTGTTTAGTCTGTTACGGCTCGTCTTTGTAAACATAGATAGAGAATTTTATATTCTCTGAATGAATAGAGAAAAAATACGAGTTTAAAGTAATATAAAACTGGTTTTGAATTTAAAAGAACCTATTATAAAATAGATGCAAGTATTTATCAACGAATTGTGGAAAGTCCAGAAGAGTAATGAGTAAGAAACAACCATACAAATGCGAAGTTGCGATAAGGTTAAAATTTTAATTCGAAAATAGCACTTCCCAAAAGCGACGGGAATCGCGAATTCAGCTAAGTAATTTAAGTAGGTACCCCAGTGCAATTGATGGATAGGATTAGTATGACCTTGTTGCGGATTAAGTACTTGTTACGCCTGTTACTTGTTAAAAATTATTAGTAACATAAATTGTATTTTAACAACCTGATTTAATTGTGGGCTGTCGTTAATATTAATGTATTTTTTTAGGTTGTGTAAAATCAGATCCGCTTTACTTTTGTAGAGATTGTGGAAGAGGGTACAAGTGCCATGCATCCGTATACAATCATATGAAATATGAATGCAGAAAGGAACCTCAATTCAGCTGCTCGGTGTGCTCGTACAAATTTTATCGAAAAGGAAATTTGAAGAGACATTTTAAACGTCAACATAGTAAAATATATGCTAAGTTGTAGGGTTCGAATATTCCTAAAAGGTTGTGCTGCTAAAAAAAACATATTCTTGTAACAATTTTTTTTACCATGTTTTGTGTGTCGGAAGTATTACTTTGTAAGAACTGTGCATCGGTATGGATTTATGGTACATTCATGTTAGTTTTACGCTTTTGTCACTATTTCTAATACAGTGACATATGTATATTAGAGGAAATTATAATTTATAAGCACATTATAGAATACAAAAATAAAAGTAAAATATCATACTTTGGAGAAAGAAGCTTTAACGATATGAAAGATTACCATGCAATATTTGAGCTTTGGAGAACGTTCAATGTGAACAGAGTATAGTAAATTATGTTATAAAATTAGTTACTAAGTTTCAGTTACAGTAATTTGTTGAGGTTGAAGAGGTTTCCACAGTTTTTTGATTTAATTAAGTGCTGCTACTAAATAGATACTCAGTACATTTTATGCTGCGGCTTGATCTAATCTGCAACTGGTAGTCAGATCTATAAATTGGTTATAATAAATATATTATTTGTTGTTTTAGATTTGTTTGTATACAGCACTCCATTCAGTTGCAATTTATGTGGAAGGAATTACAAACATAATTCTTCTTTGAAGACTGCGAATGCGCTATATGCAACTACAAGACTTATTTTAAAGGAAATCTTTTAAGACACATCTAGATTCTGCATAGAACTAAATAAACGGCAGCAGGAGCAACAATTAAATTATCATGCTCATTATACACAATATTCTCTTGTTATTAGCGGTTTGATTTACACCGTTATTTGTTAAATTTGTTTATCAAATTATATGCAAAACCAATAACGATTTCGTAGTCGTTATTAAGTTAATTGAAACCAGATAACTTAGGAATATTATATGTAAATAAAAATAAACAATTTTTATATTTTTGCACTACTTTTTAACAGATTACGTGTAAGGTTTTGTCAATTACAACAAATTTCATAAAACAAACTTTTTTCAGCTATACTGTTAGGTGATATGGAAACTAATAAGTTAAAGTTAAACAAGTTACTAGTTACCATAGAGTGACGTGTTTATATGAAACTGTTGTATTGTTGTATTTGTCTTTCAAACATTTTGTGATACAACCCTATTAAATGTTTTTTTGTGGTAAAAGCAAAGAAAATTCTGTACAAGATTGTGTGAAAAAAATTATGCTATGCAATTTAGGAAATTGTCGATAACGTTGTCAGAAACAAATGGCGGCACTGAAAGTTTCGTTTACGTCAAATTGTAGAAAAACTTGGACCATTTGATAATATTTTGCTGGGAGTTAAACCAAAAATAAAGTCACTTTAGCCTTGGACCATTGATTATATTATTTATATACTTTAATCAACGCTTGGACCCTGTTTATACATCATACTGTTTACCTGCCTCCAAGTTATAAGAAAATACCGTTAAAACCCTAATTGCTTTGTAACCGTGTTTGGGTGAGGTTAAGGCAGGTAAAAGGCCAGTAGTATTCAGGTACTCTTTTTTCATTGCATCAGTTTTGAATTAGTGACCAACAGATAAGATAAAGATTGCTTATTTTCAGTGTGATTTTTACAGTTTCTTAAAACATAACAATCAGACTGGATTCAAATCCGGGATCGTCCGGTCTCGCTAACTCCACTAAGCCACTGGTCTTTCGATGTATATTTTTCTGTTTGTACGCCCGGTACCTACCTGCATTGCCGATAATGCAACAGGGGTTTACTGCAACCCTTACTTGGTAACTCTGAACCAGTCTTTCTCTGGGTCTGATACCTGTGGGAAACTTGATTTCTGATGCTAACGCATTTATCGAGCTTCTATGTTATCCTTTTGTGTTATTTATTTTTAAATGTTTGTGAATTTCAAAAGCTTCTAGTATATCTAATTTACGTTTATCATCACAAAAGTGTAAACATTTTATGGTGTTATTAGATGTCATTGAATGATTTTGTTCTAGTAAGTGTTTAGCGTAATTGGATTTATGTGGGTGTTTGTATTTGTAACAACGTTGTTACAAATACAAACACCCACATAAATCCAATTACGCTAAACACTTACTAGAACAAAATCATTCAATGACATCTAATAACACCATAAAATGTTTACACTTTTGTGATGATAAACGTAAATTAGATATACTAGAAGCTTTTGAAATTCACAAACATTTAAAAACTGTACCGTTAATGAATGAGCAAATTGATCTCTTAAATTCTCCTCTACTGGACATTTTCGAACAAGAAATCAAGTCATCTGCAGACGATTACCAAGATAAGTAAAAAAGTTCTATTGCTATAACAACACTAACTGTTTACTTTCATATAACCTTTGACAATGGCATGTAAACATGCCGAAATACGTATAAGGTTTAAATAAATAGATATTGTTAAAGTGATTAAGTATTTTATATACAGATACTCATTAAATATGGACTTTAACGAAGTAAAGCTGGAATTGATAAATAAATTAAACATAATATTTGTGTTACAGATTAAAAATTGTGCAAATGTAAGTACCACAACAATTCTCATACTGTTATTTTTTAGTGTTAGCAGTGAACAAACTATTTGTTATGTAATTGGTAATAATAATGTATTTGTGTTTAGTGATAAGAACACGGTAGTATTTGCTAATTGTGGTAAAACATACAAACACAATAGATCGCTAAGGCAGCATGGGCGATTGTAAATTGCACCGGGTCGTTACGGTGCGTCCGGGATGCGGTCTCTACCTAATTTCTTAAGTTATGGACGCTATCAAAATTCACTTGACTTTTGCTTTTCACCCTATACAGGCCTAGAAGCAAAAATGTCGGGTTATACAACAACGATTATAAGTTTTATAAGTGTTCCAGTGAGTAACGGCGTTGTACCCAAAGAAAGTGCTATCAAAAAATCTTAACACCATAGAAGGGGGCGTTTTCGGAGCACAAAGGAAGCAGAATTACGTTTCGGAAAAATTACATGAATGTAAAAACAGAATAATTCCTAGTAGGCTACAATTTGTCAAAAGTAAATAATGTACATAATGTAGATCAACTTCATACTGAAATATTTTTTTTTACTTTATATTTACTTTAATTATAATTATATTTAGAAATTAAAACATGAACTGGGTGTGTAAGTGCTATTCGATATGATTTTGATGCCCACAGAAAACTGTTTATTATAGCAATTTACACAAGAAAGTTTGACTACCTGCTCGGTTGTGGAGCAATTAACATCCGTCCGGTAGCATGTTTAATATGAATATGGGAAGCCCCCACAGTTTCAGTGTTATTTTTGTCTATTTAAAACAATACAGAAAGGGAACTTATAGACTCACGTTGTTGCTAAACATAAAGGACATCCTCCAGTATGCAAAATCAAGACCGATATGTTACGAACTGAAAATACATGCACTATTTATGATTATTGTATGCTACATTAAGTGAATATCAAACTTATAAACTGAAGAGAAAACCGAATAATTATACCTACTATATTTCAGCTATTTTAACAGATTTTAAATTGCTTTTTCTACTCTTCTTGCTGTAAAACCATTATTAATTGAGTTATTTTCAGGTAAAAACTATCCTTATTCTATAAACGCAAATGGACGCTTTGGGTGTTTAAAATGCAACGCATGGTATAAGCACAAGGGTCACCTGTTTAGCCACATTAGATACGAATGTGGCATAGAACCGAAATTTTCATGTAGCTTTTGTGGTCATAGGTTTAAGTATGAGCGACATCTTAAACTACATTTGAAATTAAAGCACACCTAAACGGTTAGGTTCAATTTAAGTAAAATATAATTTAATTTTCTTGGTTGTGATTTTTCGATATAGCAATAAATATATATCACCTATTGACTTTTGAACTTATTTGAACCAACTGCTCCTATTTCCCGAAAGCTTGTACACTGGTGTAATAATTGCACGTGTAGTATTTGTTGAAACTTAGCGGTGTCATGGAATGTACGAATATTATTTATTATTAAATTGTATACTCGTTGAACTGTGCAACGTTATAATTATTAAACGTTACACTTTTGCAAATACGGTAAGTTTTAGTATGGAAAAGTCCACTCGAAGTCCACACTTCAGCTTTTTTTATATAGATCTTACGCTTTACTGTGATAAAATGTATAAAGGGTATATGAAGTTATTTCGGCACTATTTTTGCCTTTTTACAAAAAAAAGTTATGCAGTACACATGTTATTTATGATTATTTGTGCCGTTTAACAAAAAATTATATCTATAACTTTGAAGCAATTTCTCACACAATTATATAGAAAGTAGTCATATTCTAGCCGCATCCTACTACATAACTTTAAAAAACTTTAGCAGAAGTCTTAAAAGTTTTCCTACCGAAATCGACGCTTGTAACGCCGCGGAAACGTTTTTTGTGGAGCAATCTGGAGAGTTTTTCAGATTTGTTTTAAAAAGGATAGGAGCGTTTGACTACCGCTGGGAAAAGTGTATTCACGTTGGAGGACATTATGTTGAACAGTGAAACAATTTCAAGTCTCCACCACAAGAGGAAGGGGTCCACACGTGACTAATCAAATACATGTTTGATCACATTGTATTAAAGTATTCCCTTTCCAACTAAAGCAAAAAGAAATGTGTGCCGAGCACGCAAGTTCTAAGTGATACTTTTAGGAGTGTTCTACCTAAAAGTGTTTTCTGAATTGTATGATTTAACAGAAAAAATTGCATAACCGAACAAGTATTTCGCTCTTCGACTGCGGATCACTGTTAACCAGCATATATAATTCCATTCTCCCGTCCAGGGCCAGAGACTGATTGAGGCTTTGGAGTTTGGTCGTTTTTCTAAAATTTAACATTTATTTTGTTATTAAAGTTTATTATTAACGATAAGAATATAAGAAATAGGATAGCAATCACAAATAATAGGGCAACAACTTTACAAGAGATACTTTCCTTGATTTACGGCTTAGATGTCCAGATAATCGTTGATAAGAGCGTGACGCATTTTCGTCTCAGTTCCCCGTCTCCACGAACGAGTTTTAGACCTACGTAGATGCCGCCAAAGAAATTTCACTTCAAAAAGTTAATTTTAACGTAGTATTTAACATACAAACATCTTTCAAATCCAACATTTGGATATTGTTATGGGCGTATTAATAAACATACGGACAGCTTTAATTTTAGTTTTCTTTTATGATCACCTTCTGACAACACCTTAAAATTAACTACAAGATAATCATAACTGGTTGCTTTTCAGTGATCTTTTTGAAGAAAACTTTTAAACTACTGCGTTTAACTTTTGATTGGACTTAAGAAGTTAACTTGTACTCAACTCTGTGGTTGTATCGAAGTTATCTTAGGTAAGGATTAAGTGGGATTATTATGTATGCGTTTGTATAACTAATGGTAATTTCTGAAATTCACAAGAGTTAACTTATTGACTACTTTTTGATCTATAGTTGTGTTGTGCTACTAGCCATAAACGTATTTCATGAATAACTTTTCTTCGATTATCCAGTGTAAGTTGCTACTGCATAGAAAATGTATTATTCTCCAATAAATATTCTGCCAGCATATGGAAAAATATACAGGATGTTCAATTTTAAGCAAAACAATTTTATGGAATAATTTGAAAATATGTTCAATTACTTTTTCGTAAACGACAGCTCAATCAGCATAAAACGTTACACTTGTCTATTATAGTTAAATCAAATATGTACCACTAATAAAACGAAAGTTGTCAATAGTGCCGAGGTAATGTGATACACCCTGTTTAATTTGTTACACGTACACATGCCGGTTATGCAATCGCAAATTTAAATATAAACGCAATCTCAATTCGCATATTAAATTAAAGCATTTATTTTTGACCTAAATTAAATTAAGTGTTTTCGTAATTAAAAAATTATTGTTTATTATTTGACAATAACGAATGTTTCTTTCATTTATTATAAAATTTATATTTTCAACATTTATCCTTATTTATGTTGAGTTATCGAAGTTTGGTGTACGAAACACAATTTTTGATGTACTCGTAATATGTATTGCTTCTTAGTTTTCTTGTCGTTATAATGTTTTCATTAAAATAAACAGGAAATAATCAGCGTCAGTGTAAAATTAACGTCTCCTATAAATTCGTTTTAGATGTTAGTGAACAGTAATATTTGTAGGATAATATAAATAATAAATTTAATTTGCTGGAAATAAATTAACAATAAAAAAGCTGAAATGTATTTCTTAGTTTACTGCATGAGAGTTTAAAGTCGTTTGTATAAATTATTACTATAATATGTACTTTATAGGTAAATTTTAACTCTTAATTCAACTGTTGTAGGTTTTCAATATGCCGTAAACGAAGATGGTCGCTTTGTTTGTATTCAATGTGGTTCCTCGTATAAGCAAAAAGGTCACCTTTCAAGACATGTCAAATACGAATGTGGTGTAGAACCAAAATTCATTTGCAACTACTGTAGTCGTGCGTTTAAACAGAAAAACAATTTAAAATTGCATGTGATGTTAAAACATCGACGTAACATTAACTTGAGTTAATTTGATTTCTATATATTTCAAATATATTTTACAGGCTTATGTTTATAGAAACTGAATAAATAGTTCATATGATTTATTATATTTTATTGCTTTTATATTATTAATTTGGTTAATAGCAGATAGAATAATGATTAATAGAACGATTAAATTTAAAATGAAAACGATTGATGGCTGTGACAATGGAACTGATGATGAACCTTAGAAGGCTTATACCACAACGTTACGAACACCTTGACTTAGGAAAACTTGATAATTTAATAAAAAAAAGAAATGAGTGCCGAGCACGTAAGTTCTAACTGAAAGTTCTAACGTGCTTTACTGAAAGTATTTTTTATCCAGAATTTAACATAAAACTAATACGGTTTCAGTTACAAAGCTGGTATTTAAGTTATTTTCTAAATATTAATTTATAAAGTCTAAATAGATATGGATGGACCTTTGCATAAAAGAGGGTCTAAAATGCTGCAGTAAATGCAATTGTAAAGATTGTAACAATAGTTTAGTAAGTTTACTCGAAAATTCTGATTCAGAAACAGAAGAAACTTATTAAGAATGTTTTACTCGTTTATTTACAGAGCATTATTTTTATATTACGTCACAATGTATGTATTATATCTCTCAGTGTTTTATTAATAATTAAAGAAAATGTACAACTTACTACAGTTATTTTTATATGTATACAGTTTTAAGCACTATAAAGGTTTACGTCTCTATGCGGTACAGAACGTTCACAGCGTTCCTGTCATCAAAATCATGGCCACATCATATATATTTTTTGTTTAAAAATATTTCTTAAAGGAATTCTTAGTTTTTGTTCTTGCATGTATTTGTTAAAATCTACAAATAAAAAAGTTTGTCGCTTAGTAAAAAGTTCACTACATCGAAAGCAAAAATTCATATACTTAATTACCTTGGGCCAAATATATTTTTTTTTCGGGGCCATTAAAACGCTTAATTGGAAAATTGGCAATTTTGTAATCTACCAGCTCTTCCTGGGTAGCTTGAAGCCAGGGTTGGCTGAAATAATAAGATCGAACTGTAAATCAAATTATTTATAATTTTTATTAAATGCCTATTACAACTCAGAATAAATTGTATGCTAGAATGTAATTTAAATCTGTTATTTATAATTAAATAAAATACAATCAAAATATTCAAATAAATAATGCCCCCTCTTGGACGAACCGACTATGGTGGATCGATCTCATTTGCATCGAACGTCGCTTGCGTCGAATCTCTCCTCTCTGTTGCGTTGCCTTGCGCGCGCGCACACCCTTTTCAATATTTTGATCGACTTCTTCGACCACGGATCACACCAAATGGCGGTCACGTGTTTTGAAGACTGTGAAATAGAATTAATGTCTTTCGCACACCATACATTCACACAACACAATTAAAATGTCTGTAATAAAATTAATTATAGTGCTGTGTTTGGCGACTTTAATGTTCACTTACCCTCGGGATCTGGTTTTACCTGGAAATAAACGAATTATGCGTGAATTCAATGCTTTCTGATTTGAATTAAATAATCTGGAACACGATTTAAATAATGAAATCAAAGGAGTTCATTGAATGAATTTACTGGAAAATTTCTACAGGTTTCGGTTTACTAATCCAATTCATGGAAAGTTTGGAATTAAATAAAAATACGGGATTCTGATAATTGACAAAAATAACTGGTAAATTCTGGTTTCCACTGGAAATAAATGAATTAATTTCAATGAAGCACCCCAGTTTTGAAATTAAATTCATTTATTCTAGTGACTACAGTTTTAGTTCTTTTAGAAGCTAGGCTAACTCCCTTAAATGAACATAAACCTTCACTAACGATTGAATAAATATTCAGTTTCTATGGAAGATCCAAGTCCACTTTCAATAAAAATTAAATATTTAATGTCTGGTTTTAAGTAATTCAATATAAACTAAAATCATGTTCAAGTTCAAATTAAATTCCAGCTTTATTTGAATCCTAGGTCCAGGATTTGAATAAAATCAAAATTTGTTAATAGGTAAACTGTTCGGAGTAAAATTAAATATTACTAAGTCAGAAATAAATCTTTGGTTCTGGATTAACAGGAAAACAAGTCAGAATACTTGTTTTAAAAGGAAAGTAAGCTGGAAGTCTTGTTTCCAAGGAAAGCAAGACGGAATTCTCTTTAGTTGAGCTGGTGCAATGGTTTTATACTAGTGAATGTGGTAGGGATTCTGGAAGGAGTTATTCTAGAATCTAGGAGTTACCTTTCCCCACGAACCACGTTCCGTCTCGAGCACTACGCGTGTAAATGTCCACTACGAGCGCCGCGAACGCCTTGTCTTGGAATTACAACAATATAAATCCTTTTGAATTATTAAAACACTGTTGTTTACAGGATACTTCGTTACAATTTGGGTATTTGTCAATAATAAAAAAGTGCAGTACTGATTAAAAAGTTCGTAAATGGCCATTTTGTATAGCAAATAATGTACTTAACAAGAATGTATCGGTATGATCTAGTTGTACGCAGAAAAATCGTATACCAAATTTCCATGGAAATTTCATCAATTTTTCTTTATTTTCTTATGTAGCAATGTCTTTAATGTTTTAAATATGAATATTTAAATTAAAAATGATAAATACTTGTTTTTGTAAAAATGGAACTATTATTCCAAAGTAATTCAATCTTCAATCAACTATATTGTAAATCATATCTCTCCCCAGATGTGCTGTTCGTAGGCTGGGTATATAAGCAAAGCAACAAAATACACTTGTTTAGAGTTGTGTGGATGTGGCACAACTGAACATTGATCGTTTCAGTTTGCTTCTAGGCGATTTCATTCCCATCAGTGGCCGACCGCCCTATTTGACGTTACATTATACTACACTATGTAAGCTTGTATTTATTTCAGACGTAGTTTGCACGGAGAATGGAAAATCTCATGAACCAACTTTTAAAAGACAAAACCTAGCATACAGAAAATAAATTTTTTCTGCATAGTGTATAGAAGTTCAATTTGTCGAACATTTTATTATGTACGAAATTATTTCTTTATTTAAGTTTTGTTGTTTGTTGATATTTGATAGGGATGACGAGCTTAATTTTTGATTTACAAGTGGTCAATTATTTTTGCATTTGTCATTGCCTACCCAAATTTTGAACCTACGCTACGGAACGTTTCTGATTCCCGTTACTTCTGTTTTTCATCACTGCCGACGAAAAAGTTTCGCTTTAAAAAATAGGAAAATTTTTCAGCTAGCGGTTGTCCGGTAGTACGAACATTGCCTTTAATCTGAATATATTGGGTTTTTTCAATACTTAGGGGCGGTGAAGTGCCTATCAACTTTCGGAAGAGATTCAAAACTGTGGGTTGTATCAGGACCTACCAGATTATACGAGTCAGCTTCTCTTCCAGCGGAGTGGAGGGGATAACGCCCAAGAAATGCACAGAATTTTACACAGTAAGACGCACGCAAGTGCGTTTTTCTTCGATTAATTTGTGGAATTCGGTATTTACTTCAACTTTGTTGCATACTATATACTGTAAATAAGTCGACAACTCAACTAGGATTATTTCTTTGGCGTATATAAAATTGTTTTAGTAAATTAACAACAGTTCTTATTACAGGAGCATTATTACATTAATTTGCTCATCACATACAACATACAGATGTACATAAAATAAACATAACATACATAACATGTACTGAAGGAAAGCTATTTTTGTTTATTACAATATTAGAATTGGACATTTAGCTAATTTTCGGTTGTAGCTACTTTTCTTCGTTTTGATTTTTAGCATAATATTGTTGAACAAAATGTTTCAATTTTCTCTATTGCACAAAGAACTTAGACTTTAAGCTGTTCGCTATGTAGCCTGCAATGTAAACTAAGATTATAGAACGGTTTTCTGAAATTTTGATTATGTTTAAATGTTTATCTATTTCCTTATACACTTCATTAATATTATTACCGGCATATCGGTAAACTCTGAATTATTTATTTTTGATACAAGTGTTTTAATGTGAAACTCCCAAATTTGCCAAGATTTCATTTTTAATAGGCTCAAAATTTTAAGTTGTTTTCATATTGATGATCTTTCAATAAATATTCACATATTAAAATAAACGTCATATTAAGCATATGAATTATAGTGGTTTTTGATTGCATAGTTAATTTTCCGTTTCTAACTCAAATTTTTTAATTTCTAGTTTATATCAGTTTTTTAACCAGTTGACCTACTCTACATACATTAAATTTGAGACATAGAGAATAAACTATCGCAAATATTAGCTCTCCTAATTATTTTAGAATAGTATATTCTGTAACAAGTTTGGAATATGGCATATTCTGCACGAGTGGAAAGTTTGTCGCCCGAGCCGAAAGGCGAGGGAGACGGTCCACGAGTGCGGAATAGCCATTCCAAACGTGTTACAGAATATACTTTTTCTACGACTGTAAATTATGTAGGTCTTTATATTTAGAAAATAAGAAAATTTTAAGTTTCCTATCTAAAATGCGCTTTGTTTGTAACTGACAACAAAACAAAAAACAGTTGACAGACGAGAAACGCAACCTTTATTACTCAGAACAGTGTTAGAATGAAATATTCTATAACAAGTGTAAGAATGTTGTTAATTCTGTAATTAAAAATTGTATCAGAATGCTTATATTCTAAAATAGTCGTAGAAAAAAAAATATATTATACATTCGATGCAACGTTTAATTCTGAACAAATTATTTCTTTACCATATTGCTCTAAAATAATTACGGAACCAATATACGCAATAGTTTTTAATTCATTATTCTAAAATTCTGTCTCTAATCTACATCAACATCGTAATGCTGGGCGCAATTCCCTCTACTTTCTCTGTGCTACAGCGGCATGAGCCACCCTGTATAATCTAGTGGGTAATCTGGATGTATGATGCAATGATTGCACCATTCCGCCTCTGTAAAAGGCAGAGGTTCAGCAAAAAGAAGTTTTTGTATTCTTAATATGACACAAATTTGAGGTTGTGGAGGGTTTTTGAGTTCTGTATACTATTACCGACATTCGGTTTAGACACCCTTGTTGTTTGAGAAATTTATGCAGATTTTTCCAATTTGGCCTGTGTTATTGTTTCTTGTGAAGCACGAAGCACGGACTAAATCGTGACAGTCTGTGTGCGTCTTTCGATCTAATCCGAAAATCAATAATAAAACATACTGTAAAGATATTTCAATTGTAGGTTTACACTGTAATATTTATTCAACAGTTATACAACGGTTTAATTGAAAAATAGCTGGGCGAAAACGTTTTGCTACGCAGATTATCTTTCACTCTTCGGATGGTATATGATTAAATTAATTCAAAAAAAATATACGGAACTGTTAAAACAATTTTATTTTTAAAACTTACAAATAAACCAAATGAGTAGTTTGCTTAAAATTTCATTGTACGTGAAAAAGGTATTCAAGTAAAGTAAAGACGATTTGCTTTACAGAAAGTTTGAGCAACTTGCCCGGATTGCTTTCACCGATTACGATTTATCGAGGAGTGGCTTGAATCTACGAAAAAGCCGCGGAAAAAACTTTACGAAAAAAAGCCTAGGAATAAAGCTAACCTTTAAAAAATAAGATCCGCTGCAAGTACTGTGCTCGCAGTGCAGTTCAGAGTCGTCTAATGGTTATTTATATTCTAAATTAAAAGTACAAACAATTAAAGGCCGTGGTAGACTATTATAATACTTAGGTATTTATTGTTATTGTTTTTAACTGTGTTTTTTAGTGAGTAATTAAATTATAAAAGTAAAACGATGTTCCTATTATTTAAAAATTTGCCTAATGATTATTTATATTTTATATTCAAAGCATTATCATAGTCTGCTATGGCCTTTAATTGTTAGTACTTTTAATTTAAAATAAAACTAATCATTAGGCGACTTAGAACTGTACTTTTAGTCCAGTACTTACAACGGATTTTATTTTCCAAAAATCGGTTTTTGTTGGCTTGGTTGTTTCACCGCTTTTTTTGTTCACTGGCTTTTTCTCGACTTTTCTTCTAGGTTTTTTTACGCGTCTTTTATTTTCTCGGCTGTTTTTTCCGCTTACCAAGTGGATTATATCTCCCATAATATGCCGAGTTGTCAAATTAATTGTATTTTTAAAACATGCAAATAAAACAACTTTGCAGCTGCGTAAATATATTCGCTAGAATACCTGGGCCATATTACGAGAGGGAAGAAATAGCAGTTACTCCAACTTATTATTCAAGGGAAGATAGAAGGAAAGCGCAGTGTAGGTAGAAGAATAACATCATCGCTGCGTAACCTGAGAGAATGGTACAACTGCAATTTGAATCAACTATTCAGAGCTGCTGTAAATAAAATACAAATAGCTATAATGGTAGCCAACCTTCGGACGGAGACGGCACCTTAAGAAGAAGAAGAAATATATTCGTTGTAAACTTGTATAAAATATCCGAGTTGAAGTTTTATTGGTTGCTGAAACAGCCAAGCGACGTTTGTAACACTTATACAAGGACGTATTAAATATACCCTCAGGTAAAAAGGAAGTGCAATGATGACCTTTGTGATCCAGCTTAGTTAAGTCGGATAGCGTGCATTATATTATGATTTTCTTTAAAATAACGGCTGCACTCGAATTGCACGCAACTAATCGCTATAGTCCTGCGTCACTTTAGTCTCAGTTAATAACACCACCGAACGTGCGTAAGTTACTCTTCGCCGTGCAGATACAAGCATGTAAAAATGAAATAGTTATTATATTGACAAATATAATATAATAATTGGATCTGCTTCATGATTATGATCTGATTTTCTTAAATAACATTAGTTTCACCGACAGCATATGTATATTTTTGCAATGCACTGTTAGTTTTGATGGATTAAGTTTACGAGATTTATAATATTTGTAATTATCTCCAACAAAGCTTTTCCTCGTTCGCCTAATATTACTTCAACATCTTTCATATCTAATATACGGTTCTTAACACTGCTATGGAACTGATATTATTTAAGAATTATAGAATTCTATTAGTTAGTATTATCTATTTGCGTGCAGCTCCAATCCAGGGCAACGGCCCCTCAAAAGGGCGAGAGAAATAATCCTATGCAGGTAATTTGCGTGCAGTTCCAGTACACCTAATATACCAGTTGCGTTTTGGAGGTTTGGTTAGATATTTATGAAAAATGTTTTCGAATAGAAATAAAAACATAAAGTACCTTATTTTTGTGCATTCGTGTGAAGTTATACTTGTTATCTCATCTTTCTGGCCGTTATGTTTATAAAAATGTTGTTTGTACTTACTTGTATGTCTCAGAAACGTATTGTCTTTTATAATGAAGCTGTCACTTATTTTTTAAAGAGAGACTTTAATAATTTTTGTTTTAGGTATTCATACATTTGCTTACTCCATAAACGAGGATGGGCGGTTTGTTTGCATTAAATGCGGTTTATCGTACAAACATAAAAATGATCTTTCGAGGCACCTCAAGTACGAGTGTGGAGTGGAGCCAAAATTTGAGTGTACTTATTGTGGCCGCAGATTTAAACACAAAAGCAATCTTCAGAGACATGTGTTAATCAAGCATCAGCTTTTACAACCAAGCACCTAATATTATTCTTTGTCCTGATACAACCCGATTTGTTAATTAATCTGTTTAACTTGTGACAATATGTAAGTTTTCTTGTAAGACAGTGGAATAAGTTTTGTATTAAAATAGGTACGTAGGTGTCTTTTTAAATATTAATTTTGCGTGTGTACTAATTTAGTTTTTTTAGGTATAGGAATGTTTCCTTATTCCATTGACCAACGTGGTCGGTACGTTTGCATCAGATGTGGGTTGTCCTACAAGCAAAAGGGCCATCTGACAAGACATATTAAATATGAATGTGGCGTTGAACCAATGTTTGAATGCAGTTGCTGCAGTCGTAGATTTAAACGCAAAAGTCACCTCAAGAAACATACGTTATCTGTACATAATTTTTCTAATACAGAAATCGATGTCAAATATAAAATTTAAAATCCATTATTGTTGTACAAATGCATATATTTTGTATGTAAAAATTGCTTTGAAGGACACGTACCTACGGTATAACTGTATACAATTTTTTCAAATAAACTTAACTTAAAACACAATTCTGTGCATACAACTAATGTTAGAAACTGGAATATTTTTGTTTCATACTTCTAAATAAATAAAAATTTATTGAGTGTCCCACTCAAAAACTGAATTTTCAAATTTTTCCACCACTAATTTTCTTTATAACAACAAAACGTAAAATTCATCACTTTACTAAGGAACGAATTCGTAATTATTTTAGATTTCCCTATTCCATCCTGGGCGATATATGTGCATTCAATGTCGTTCATGGTATAACCAGAAAATGTTTATTGCTGTACAAAATGTAGTAAAATGTATACTCATAAACATAAACTTGTGAGACATGGTGAGAATGGACCATTTGAAACAACACTGTATTAGAAGACACGGTGGAATTTAGATAAATTCCAAGAAATGATCTTTTATTGATTTTTAGGAAATTAGAAATTTTTTATAAGGTTTTTTGCAGTAATGGTATTAATAGACTATATATTTGATTATTGTTTGTATATTATTATTGTTTTTGGAAATTTACACACAAGTTATCTTAAGAATTAGGATGGTATGTTGTACTATGATACAAAATATTCCAAATTAAATAGAAGGAGATGCTTCTAGGTTGGTAATAATTTGAAAGTAGATACGAATGTATACCGTTTTAATTATATTTATTATTTGACTTATATTATAAAATTTCGGGTAGCATTACTAGATAGTGGGTTGTCGATTTATAATGCTTAAAATAAATTCTAAAAAAGCTATTATTTTATATACATGTCCAATATTTGTTTCTGGTATTATAAATTCGGCCTAAAATACTCTTAAACGATTTTTAAAACTGAATACAGTTTCTTGTATTTAAGTATACTTAAGATTTAACAATTCAACCTAGAGCTAAAGTGAAACTTATACGGACAGAACTAAAACGATGTATAGATGTAATGGCACAAAATTTTTTTTTAGAAAATCAGTTTACCTGCGGGTAATGTGGGCGACGCACGTTATAAAAGAAAGGGTCATCCAAACAGCCACTTACGGTACGAGTGTGGACAAGAAGCAAAGTTCTTTTGCGCCGTATGTAATAAGAAATTTCATCAAAAATCTAATCTTACTACGCATATGGGAAGACACGCTTAATTGTTACTGTTACATCCTAGTTTTAATGCTTCTGCTGTACTAATTGTGACTCAAAAAAGTAAACTTACTTGTACGACTTTTAAACATTATCAGCAACTGCACCTTCATTTTATAGTGCAAGTGATAATTGAATTACATTTTTCAACCAAACCAGGATCATTTTTTATTTTTGATTTACACATTTTTAACATTCACACGTTTACAATAACAACAACTTGTTTGATTTGACTATTTTGGGACCATTAAAAGTGTAAAATAATGCTAAAGTTCTTTTTTTGTTGTAAAACGTAGAGTTTCTACAGTACAGCAATTTCAAGTTTAGTAATTTCTTTTACTTATTTTTTAACTTAATTAATTTTTAACAGCTAGGCTTCCGGGTTGGAGCCGCGTCATCGGTGCATGAACTGCCGACGTTTCGTCCTCGGTTCCACGGGACATCTTCAGGGCTGTGGTCACTTTGGGATCTGGAACACAACTGGCGAGACCGTTGCAGGCACCGTT
Source organism: Ctenicera cuprea (assembly GCA_958336395.1). NCBI lineage: Eukaryota > Metazoa > Arthropoda > Insecta > Coleoptera > Elateridae > Ctenicera > Ctenicera cuprea. The sequence goes on along the minus strand of OY284492.1, from coordinate 42,556,067 downwards.
GTGTTCCAGATCCCAAAGTGACCACAGCCCTGAAGAGGTCCCGTGGAACCGAGGACGAAACGTCGGCAGTTCATGCACCGATGACGCGGCTCCAACCCGGAAGCCTAGCTGTTATTAACAACGGCCGCGGAAGCCTGCAACTTAGATTAATTAATTTTTGTTTTAGATGATGCGCACTTGACTGGAATGCCCGCTCGATTTCAGTGTAGTAGATGCTTCCGGCACTATAAAAACGTATACATTTTGAAACGGCATTTGAAATTTGAATGTGGTGTACCTCCGCAGTTCTCGTGTGCTTTTTGTAATTATCGAGCCAAACGGAACTACGAACTGACTTTACATATTCGTGCAAAGCACCGTGGAGAAAATGAATTCTTTAACACAGAATAATTTGTAAAGTAACAGGTAAATTTGGTTTACGATATATAGAAACTATTTGTCCTAGTTGTTACTTAACGTGTGATCGTAAAATGTTTGCCTTAAATTTGAATTCACTAATAAGAGAAAAAATGCATATAAACGTATGTCTGAAATCGCATCTCGATTGAATTATCACTCATGATGGGGGCCTAAGAGATCACTTTTTTAAGTATGTCCATGCAATGGTTTTAGATAATTGTTTAACATTTTGCATTCATGCACGCATATTTATTGCAGGTTTGCATATTTACTAGTTTTCGTCAAAATTGTTCATCAGCAAACGAGGGAGTGGATTTTAGACATACTTTTTCTGTATAAATACGTACAGTTTTGTCATAAACTCGCAAGACTAAGGCGCCGTAAAATGGTAGTCATATTTTGCATGTTTATGACTCACCATTTCTCAGATGCTTTCGTTTTGTTTTTCTAAAGCACTGTTGAAAAGCGTAAAATTAGTTACGCATAAGAAAATGAACTTTTTAAGCGGTGGCTGTAATCACTATTAGTAATGACGCAAAACATTTTCATAGCTCAGAAAGATGTGGTTAAGAAAACGAAATAAAAAGTATTTATTATGAAACCAAATATTGGGCATGTGTCTCCCTAATCGAAAGCAAACATTTCGTGCGCGTTGCGCATCAGTTTGAAGTGGTCACTACATCCCTTCACAGTTTGCAATCACTATAACGCGCACGTAATTTTTCAAATGTCTTTCCCACATTTACCACAGTTGGCTTCGTTGGCTATAATATGTAGCGGAAGATATTTTCGATTCCTATACTAAAATGTTTTGGTGCATCTTCATACGTAAGTGTTTTCCTTTCCACATGTTGACTCGTCGCGGGCAATTTGTTTAATTTCGTATTCGGATTGAAGAACGGCAATACTAAACATGTTTTCTTTGTTTCAAGTTATTTTATCACAGCGATGCAGTATTTCGTAACGATAAACTAAAACTTTAATTATTATCTTGGCGACACTTAAATCAAGAATATTTGCATGTAATAAATAATAAAAATAGTTGATCATTGCCGTCGTTACTTTGTGAAATTTCATAGCAATAAATAATCGAAATATTCAAATTTACTTGAATTTATTTTGTCTTTGCGTCTATAGCTTCGACTTGTAGGGTATTTTTTAGCAATTACATCTTAATCTGTTTAAACGCTTGTTGGGACACATGTGCGAGGGGGGGGGGGTTACCAAGGAATTCTACAAAAAAACGTCGCAACTTATAATACTAGGGGTTCTTTCTACCTTGTTTTGCATTTTGTATTTTTAAAATCTATTTTAATCTGAGATGATTGATATAAGGGCGAATAATTTAAATCTAGTTAATCGTTTAATTAATTTCAAGAACTTTCAGAAAATTTTATTTTTTATTTTTACAGTTGCTCAAAAATGTACTAAAAGGCGAATCTGTAGTCGGAAAGACAAAATAAATTAAGAGAATGTTAACGTTTTTCTATTTCCATTATTCATAATTCAATAAGAATGTTTGGAAATAGTACTTCATAGAAAAGCAATAAGACAATTGTGCGCGTATAAAAATTATTTCAAAAGAAGTGTGCTACTGCATCGTGTGCTGCCACTAGTGGACCAATGTTGTCGAAAATAAATAAAAATGTAAACTTCCAATTACAGTCTGTGCACGCACTAAATGTTAATCAATAATCTTTTTAAAGCGTTATGAAACCACTTCAGTTCTATTTATACAACATAATGGCCTAATGTGAATTTAATAACTTCACATTGAAAACTGGTTTTATTATTTATATTAATCTTTTTTTTATTTTAGGATATGTAACTAATGCAATTTATGAACAATAAGCGTGAGAGTTTTTAATACAGAAAAAGGTTCAAATCAACTTAATATGTTCGAGTACGTTTTGAATTTTTATACAATAGAGGACAACGATAGAAGATATTAGTAGCCATGGACGTTGTAAGCGGAAATACTTGTTTTTTGAAGTTTTTCGGTACTTAATATTAGTGTTAATTTGTGTTTGTTTTAATACAGGATAACTTGTATTCGAGATGAAACAAATCACATATTAAATGTTTGAGATTGTTGAAGAAATAAATGTTTTCCATTTACGGATCTCATATTTTTTCAATTTGCATGGAGTTGTTGCATTTTACTCATAATTTGCATGCGAATGTTATTTCTTCTCCCAAAGAATGTGGTGTGGTCTTAATCTATTTGTATAATACGTAATTGGTGAAGTAGCCTAAACTTTTTCCTCTATTTTCTGCAGTTACGTTATATTGATTTTTTTATTATTTTTTAAATTTATACTTCTTTCAAAAATAGACGAAGATGAAAAGTGGCCTGCCCATCTAGCATTGCCAATGATGCTTATGCGTGAAAATTTGAAAAACTCCTGCCTGGATATTACGATCACATCTGAACGAAAACGCTCTTTTGATGGCACTGGCTTTGATTGTTCTGTTTGTGGCCGCATTTACAAACTAAGAAGTTCTCTGCGTAATCACCAAAAGTGGGAATGTGGAAAGGAGGCGAGGTTTAAGTGCTTGTATTGTTCGTACAGAGCCAAACAGAAGATACACTTGACAAGACACGTACAAAGAATACATGCAATTTTAAAATTAAACAAACAAGACAATTGATGTTTCATTTATTATCATTTAAGTATTGTAGGTTTAATTTCGTATTTAGCATAAGATGATCAGTTAAAAAGTGATTTTATTTTGGTTTTGGATATTATTAGGTATGTTGGAAAAACCTCTTTCTGATGGCAACGTTTATAAAGCGAATGTACTTCTAGATTGCGTAATAAACAAATAACGACAGATTTTGCAGCCTGTAGTCTGAGACTCTATAATTTAAAAATATTTTAGTCTGTAGCTTTCTATTAAACCATTCGTACTTTCTAGTGTTTTTAAATACTTCTTGCGATTTTTTAAAGAAATTACTTGTAATTAACTTCATCATTTTAACAGTCTATATCTTCACATTAAAAACCTTTTCTCAGGAAGGCGTTTTCCTTATTTTGAATCCTAGAGAACACAGTTTAAGTATTTTTAGGCAATTTATTACTAGCACGGTAATCGTTTAATTATGAAATTGGCCCATTTTTCCTGGAAACGGAATTGGTAAGATTGTTTCATATTAGGAAAACGTTTTTTATACTGTTGAAATTTAGCAGTTAGATAGTTTTGGTAAATGATTCGAAAACTAGTTTTAATTGCTTACATTATTATAGAATAATTCAGAAACGCAAATGAAGACAGTTGTCATATTATAATGCACTGTTGTGGTATTGCACAGGGACATCCTTTTGAATTTTTTGATACTCTTTTCTTATAATATAATATAATTTAATAATTATCATTGTTTATTATAGTCTTAAAAATATTTTTTTACAAATTTAAGTTGCATTAGTTAATAGTAGCGGTACGTCAACGTAATTTGTATATGCATCCTGTTAACAACGTAGCAATTTGTATTATTGTAAGTAGAATTTATATTTACAGTTAAATGTTACTATTGTTTTGGTGTTAAGTTAATAGATTATGGTTATATTGGATTATTTACTTTAATTTTCATTAGAAATACCCCATTTGACGAATTACTAGTTCGATTTGCCTGCCCCTAGCTAAGCAGTGGATATAAAATCATTACAGCATGTTTATATAAGAAAATTTTTAGGTAAATGGCAATTTAAATATTTCCTCACCATAGCTTAAATGATTTGGTAGTAATTCCATAGCTATATTAATTTTTTAATTATTAAAATCGTTAATATTTTACGTAGAATGCAGCTTAGATGCAACCCTTTTAATCTTAATCTGATTAAATAACGTCTTATTTAAAAAAAATACAATTATTATTTCAGTCGAAGTAACGCTGCTGACTTGTTACCAGCTAGAACTTGAACTTCAATATGTTTAATACCGATGTTTATTTGTAGGTGTATCTGCAAATAATGAAACGCATAAGAAGTTTGAATGCCAGTTTTCTAAAAGGAAATACAAAAATATCAACTCTTTAAAAGCGCATCTAAGATTGGACTGTGGAAAAGAAAAGAAATTTAGCTGCAATGTATGTCCGTTCAGTGCTAAAAGAAAATATGTACGTGCTAAAAACACACATGGCCGTTGATGTACTATTTACAAAAGAAGAGTAAAATCGTAATAAATTAATAAGCAGTCATCAAAATGTTTTTATAGTGATTTTGCGACACAGATGTGATCAAAGCTTCTTGTTTTTCTACTGTCATTTAAGTGAGGATTGTCGTCTTTTATTGGTTTCGTTTACCGCTTCTGTAATAATAAGTTTAATTTAATAACAGCTAAAGAAAATAATAATAATTTATTTTTTTAATACCTAATCCTCTATTGGTTGACTGTTTATAATTAAATTTCCGTATTAAAGTTTCTTGCGCCATTTATTATAACTCAAATCAAAATACATTTCTTAAATTAAGGTACTGGAAACAGTAAAGCTTCCCGTGGGCTTCAATGTTACTAAACACGTAGGCTCGCTCTGTCTACGTGCAACTGTTACGGACAGAATAGTATAGTGTAGAGAAGTTTTAAGCAACGCCATTTCTGGAAAAGGGGCACACACATACATGTAAATTTTAATATTATACTCGTGTGGTGCTTGTGAAAGGGTTTGCAATCGAACTGAATTTGTGGGAACGTCAGATATATAAACGAGAACAATTATACAATTGGGGAGGGGGGGGGCTAGAGTTATGGCTCCGGACTCGAACCTTGTATGTGTATTTTTGTGCAAGTTTTATGCGGTTTATATGACCTTGGCAGTTGGCCCCCCCTCTAAGTGTGGCACACAAAATTTGCAATGTTTTTTGTCTAGTAATTTTATGCAACTTTACCAAAATAACATTAGGTAACAATTTATCACAACTATTATTATAATGCCGAAGAGAAACTCTAAATATGTAATGTTTCTACAATCGTTCGGGAGACAGTAGTTGCCGAAGGCAAATTAAATGCGCAACGTTGCCGATTCCCGCACTACTGCGTAAAGTGAATAATTCCCGCAATAGTGGGGGAAATTGGAAATACTGGTAATATATCCATGTCAACCATACTCAAAAAATACAAATTAGTATTTTGACAATTGTCACAAAAATGGAAAATACGAAATTATTCGGATATATTTCAATATTTCCTGTACGATTGTAGAAATAACGTTGTTGTTAACACGTTCGGTAAGTGTGTTATCCACACTCTTTTGATTACAGAACTCGCCGTCGCGTCGCTGTAATTGTAAAACTCGTGTGGGAAACGGGTACTTTCTGAAACATAATGTTTTCATATTACTCTTTTTATTATTCTCACTGTGCAAAGTCTAACTTTAATTTCATTTTAGGAAATGTAAATATCCAACTTTACCATTGCGTGGATTGTGGAAAAGTGTACAAGCACAGCTCATCGTTGTACAACCACAAAAAGTTTGAATGTGGTAAGCTTCCGCTGTTTACCTGTCAATATTGCAAGGCAACTTTTAAACACAAACACAGCTTGAATAAGCACATACACTGCAAACGTTGTAAACTACTTCCTCACTAACATTTTATAAAAACATCAGTTTTTGGTATGTAATTGATGTCTTTTTTATATCTTACAATGTACTTGCAGATTTAATAAATTATATATAGAATTATCTTCTAAAGTTTTCATATAGTTGTATATTTCCTAATTGGTGTTAAATACTGCCAGACGAAACATTCAAATTAGTTTCTCTAAACGGTAATCTGAAAGTAGATGGATGCTAGAGCGTAGTAAAAATGGATTTTAGCAGAATATTTTATTGAACTACCTTCCGTTACTGATAATAATTCTGAATTTATATATTTTTGTTAATAGGACTGAAGTTGTTATTATCCATACATATATAAAAGCTCAAAGGGTATTTTTCTCCGGTTCCTCAAGCGGCTACCGCTTCACCAATTTGGACTATTTTTTTTTCATTGAAAGGTCTCTATCCTCAGATGGAACATGAAACATTTTTATATTTTTATTCTACGTCGATTTTTCAATAATAATTATTTTAATTCTACACCAACGCCGCGTCTCCTCATAGAACTAATGCATGACATGTCTTAGCATTTAGCCGGCTCAGTTAACGCTCAGTTTGTCAGTGCATTGTGCGCTGGGGTAACACTAGTTAAATATTAAATTAAAGAAATGCACTGATACTAGACCTGTTTTTTTACTACTTAACAATTTGCAGCGGAAAATTCAAAAGCACGTACATAGAGTGTTATTCATTAAAATGCCTCCATAAGCTAAAAACATTTATTTGAACAATTAGACCTATAGTTCTTAAAACAAATTCGCAAAGCTCTTTCTAACTAAAATATAAAACAATGAAACAAATTTTATATAATATAATAATAAACAACGATGAAAACGATTTCACTACATAAATTGCTTTACATTAAGTGTTCAAACTGATTTCCTTGTAGATTTTTACACCAATGCGAAACCGAACTTACAATTTCGTATTTGTTTTCGCTGAGTAAATGTGGAAGTTAACAACAAAATCTTGTAACAGTGTTATTTTTATTTACAATACATTTATCAGAACAATAAAATCTACGAGTTTATTAGTTTAGAAATTATTAGAGGAATCATTTTTCCCTAATTCGTAAAGTGTTCGCCACTACATATAGTAAATTAATTAAACATGGAAAAGTTTTTCAATTAGTTTTGATAAATACTAAAGCACATTTTTGTGACTAATGAACTTGCTTAATTACAGTATGTTTTGATGTGTTTTATCTTGTCGTATTTAAGTATAGTGCAAATCCAACGCTAATTACAAAAAAATTATTTGATAAAACTAATTGTACATCGGTCTTTGTATCTACTTATGAAATAGAACCCGGCTTGGGAAATGGGGATACCATTTTCTAGCAATTGTTCACCATGTTAAAATAATGACATAACCAGACTTCTATGAATTAGTTCTACAAAGTAACAAAATACCAAAGTTGAAGTTGAAGAAAAATTAAATTTGGAAAGATGTTCATTGTACTCACATACTTAAAAAATATTACACATAATTGTATGGAATAATATGTAAAGTAATATTTATTCAAAGAAATATAAATATAGAATAGGGAGGTTGTATAAAAATTTAATATACTTTTTATTTGCACTTAACTAATTTAAAAAAATATCAGCAACGGTGAGATGAATAGGACTGAAAGCACAGAATAAATGTTTTGTGCATCAAAAGTGCAAAAAGATCTACAAAACACAGCGGAGTCACAGAGTCTACGAGTTCAAGAATGTGGGTAAAACCCTAAGTTCCAGTGCTTTTTTAACCCTAGAAAATTTAAAAAAAATATATAAAATAAAACAAGTATTTAACGTAACTGACCAATTTATTGTATTTGTTGTTTATTCGTTTGTTTGTTGTTTAGCGTAAAACAAAACGATAATAAAATTTGTGTTAGATATTGTAGTCATAAGAAGTCTTTAAGCAGAGTCGTCACATCCTACGCTGTCTTACTGTTTTTTTTGTTTATTTAACATGAACAACAATTTTTTGTATTTATGTAACTTAAACATAAATTAATAATTACTGTTAACGATTTTCTTTGTATTGAACTACGAGAGTTTTAGACATATGCTTTTCAGAATTTTGCAGAATAAACTGTTTTAGTTGAATATATTAAACTTATCAGGCCGCTTTAATATGTATTATTGATCCGAATATTGATATTATCAAATTGTTATATTTATACTTTAGCTTAATATGTTCTTACATTTTTTACTTATATTGTTTTAGCGTTTCTTCGATTTCCGTGCCTGACTTGTAGATGTTGTAACGGGAAAGGCACTCTTCACATGCGTTTACGATATTTCTGCGGTAAAACGTCACAGTTTTTCTGTGCTGATGTCCAAGAAGTTTTCATTACAATAGTATATTACACTATCAGGTTGGTAAGTGCATTATAACAGAATCAAAAAAAAAGTTTGAAAAATCGTTTTTCGCACAATCGTATTTACAAAATAGAGAGGAAAGGGAGTTTGTAAATAAATGAGCCATCTGTTGATAAAACTATTACTGAATACTTACAGCTTACGCCGTTTTTTCTTTGTTTCTATGGTGACTAACCACAGTGTTGTATATTCAATTTACAGCTCGTGTCAACAATGCCAGTAAATACATATAACAACACGATTGTGCGAAAATAGACCGTGTGTAGAATTATCTATTTTTTTGTTTAAGTTACTAATATGAATTTGCTTAAAGGTACATATGATAATATCTTATTTGTAACATGTTAAACATTAAAATAGCGCTTACCAAAAAATGTATTTTAGTATTAATTATTTATTAGAAATGACTAATAGTTTTTTTATTGTAGATTTCAAAGGGATACAGAACTTGGAAGAAGATTCTATTGCTGAGAATCAATTTGCATGTGAACGATGTGGAAAGATCTACAAGTACAAACGTGGGTTAATGCGACATTGTCGATATGAATGTGTATCTGGAAAACACTTCCAGTGTGATATTTGTTTTAAAACATTTCGACAAAGTTGGTATTTAAAGGTGCATATGAAAACGGCACATTTGTAATTTTAATCATTTAAAATTGTAATAAGTAAAAGTAAAGTCGTTGACACTACACTCCAATGAGGAGTTTGGCCTGCAATGCGGTGGGTCAGGGCCACCGGACCGTCGCTTCCGATACCCAACCGTCTCGCACTCTTACATGAAGCACGGGGTGGTGTGGTAAGCACTACGCCTTAGACGGCTGCCTTACTTCCCTCACCCCTCGAGGGGTTTGGTTCTCAATTTTTAAGAAGCGACTGGGTAGGCCGCCAGCCAGGCATCCAGTCTTCGGGTTTGAACCCAAGACCTTCCGCGTAGCAGCCTAGTGCCCTAACCACTCGGCCACTCTGGCTTGTAATACCTATTTAATATAATATATTATATTAGACTTTACAACTTTACAACTTTATTAAAGTTGTAAAGAAAAACATGTACGTAAAAATATCGTGTTATACAGGGTGTCTCAGGCCTTAATGTTCATAGCTTAAAAGGTTATTTATTAATGAAGTAAATCGAAAATGCGCGGTCAACGTGTGCCTCAACTTCAGTTATGCTAAAGTTGTGAGTTTTTAAGAAAAAGGTCAGTTAATGGGATTACTGTGGGTGGTTTTCATTTATTTTTTTTAAGTTAACCATGTTTAGTGGCGTTAGTGTAGTTATACGGATGTTCACTACATATTGGTAAATTTCTGACAGAATGGTGCGCTTCCACATCTTCTCAGACAGATCACCTAATTCCTCACGCGTTATTTCTATTTTACCATCGTAAAATTACTTGGTCATCACGATCGCCTGACTTTACTCGGCTTGGCTAGTTCTTTTGGGGGATGTATGAAGTCTTAAAAGAAATTTGAATATTTTCATTAGAAACGTTTATTAGTACAAATTTTCACAAGAATTATGTCTTAGGTTTAAATTTATTTGAAGTTGGTACACTGTAAATAAAGGTAAATTTGACATCCATTATAAACTATAGTAAGCCGCAAAAGTGGCATTTTCAGCGCAATTTTAAGCTTTAAATAAAATTTCAGTAGTTCATGTAACAAGGTATCTAATATAAAATCTGTTGTTTAAATCTATTACTGTCACATGCAGTCATTTTAAAATCATTCACGATTTGAGTGTGGTAAAGAACCACAGTGTGCTTGTCCCGGGTGTTGATACAAGGCGAAACGAAAAAGCACCTGACAAGATCATGTGAAACAAATGCATCGAGTAATACCGTATGAATAGCAGTCGTGATATTTACAACCATTTCAAATCAATTTAACCATTTGAAGTTTAACATGTAACTACATATAATATATTAATAGTAATCCAAAAATCTTGAAAATATATGAACAATAGTGAGATGCTGTATTAGTAAATTCAAACGAATATAGTTTTGTACAAAAAGATGTTGTGTTAGTAAAAGTATTGATATTTTATTTTAATAAATATGTATTGTTTATATTTTGCAATCACTGTGATTTTTAAGAAGAGATGTTTAATGACTATTTATAAGTAATATGAACAAAATATTTAGCTTTAAATAATTGTATTTAAAGTATTTGTTAAAATATAATTGCCCCTTTAAGAATGTTCTGTGTAAAAGAATAAATTTTTTGTTTATAGAAATCGTGTTGAGCAATTTGAAATTTCTTAAATGCAGAAACGTGCTGAGGTTATGTACATTATATAAAATCATACAAAAGATGATTAAAAAGTAAAATCATTGGCATTTATTCATTTTCTTTTTTAACATTTGTGTATAAGGTCTTGGTATCTTTCAAAATATATTTAATGTTAACTAAGTTTACGTACACTGAACTTTTCGGATGATATATAATGCTATGATATGTGTGGCCATGCACTTACCAGAAAAACAATCCTTTAAATGCCTGTAATTTACGCAATCGCTAATTATATTTTATATGAGACTCTTTTATAAAATTCCTCAGGGTCGTTATTAAGCTTGGGAAGAAATGGTATTAATAAATAAGACTCAAAAAAATACACAAACCAATATCAACGTTACAACAGCTTTTTATTTAAAAGTCAATTTGAAGTTAAATTTGTGAAAATCAAAAAATTTCTTTGTATTCTATTATTCTTAAACTGAACACTTATCTTTGTTTCTTCTTTATAATGATATTCTTAACTCGACAATCGTTGAATGATAACCTCCCTCTTTTCTGGTTTGCTGTTTCCACAAAAACCACACCACTCGCCTTTAGTAACAATCTTCCCCCGCTGTAGTACCAATATGTAGTGGACTGCTTTTATATTGACTAATAATTGGCATTTTCTACCATGATAACTGTAAAACTCGTACTGAACCGCTTTTATATCATTCTTCTTTTGAATATTTCCAAAAATAGTTGAGAAACACTTGTATCCGTTTTGTTATAGCTTCTATTCGATTCAAAACCACTATTTACTTCCTATAACTCCTTTTCTTTCTCTTTTTCTTTCAGAGAATGAAAAATCCCGTATCTTTGTTTTCAGGACGAGCCGTAACTAACTAATCAATTTTCACTTGCTTTTGTCTTCTTCCTTGATCTCCCATTTTTTGAAAACAAATAAATCTCATGAAACAATGAGTGTTCTTTTTTACATTTGTCAAATGGACATTCACATCCATAACCCCCACAAATGACATTTAACGATGCACAAAACAAGTAAGTTTAAAACTTCTTATATATTAAACCTTTTAAACATTTCTGAACTAATTTATAATTAAAATTAACATAAACAATAATCGTATCAGTCTGATTGTGTTCTTTCTTTCAGAGTAAACAAAACTTCACAAATATGAAAAATATAAATGATATAAAAATAACCACTTTATTTGTATTTTAAAACAAGAAATTACAGCAATAATACGCAACCCTGAGTTTATAACTATGAATACCAAAACCTTACAGTCTTCACAAACTTCCAATCGTAAATTAAATTGTAACAAGCATCCCAAAAACTGCCTTCCAGGAATTACAATACTCCAGTCAAATCAAACAACTCCAAATATCATAGCAATAAATATAAGTGACCATATTTGCCAATTACATTCAATCTAATTTACATCTTTTGTAGGAACACATTTCCTCCCAAACAAGGAGAAGTATCCTTACATATGCGAAATGTGCAACAGAGCTTATAAGTATGCCAGAAATCTACATTCACATAAGAAGTATGAATGTGGTAAAGACCCGCAGTTTCCATGTCCAGTTTTGGATTGTCCTCACAAATCAAAATCTAAAGGCAATTTAAAACGTCATCTGTTTCTTATACATGGACAAGATGACTACAAACATATGACAACAGTCTAGATTGTTTTGATGTTTTTTTTTATTAGAATAGTTAAAGAGCCCATAATGTAGATTTTATACTATTGTTGGAATTCTAAATAAAATATCCCAAACTTCTAATGCTGTATTTATTATTCTAACATGTCAACATAACCTTCATGCAGTAACGAAGAAGTGTACGGAGCAACCTTCCGTGTTTCCACTCACGATTGTTTGCTCCCACTACAACAACCCCACATGATTGTCCGGGTGAATGATCTGTAAACACATAGGCATAAAAATCATTTGTGAGACGACTACATCCCCAACCAGTCCAACCAGTGGGACCTAAGAGTCTACTGGGAAACCAGTCCAAGGGATTGTGGGTCAACTACAATCAGACCAGCTAGAAAACTTATCTCATGCCTCCATAACCCAACTAACCAGACCAGTCCTATCAAGTGGTACCTAGAGTAGCTAGAAAAACCTCCAGATCTGTACTGCACAATTTCGAAACACAATTCAAATAAGAAGATATCAAAACCAGGTAAAAATGCTAAGGCCCGATATTTCAATGTGCTACAAAAGTGAACATTAACAATTTGACAAATAATTTTATATGTGACAAAGTTTTATATGTGCATTGCGTATTTCAATTCCTATTTATTCGTCAAATAGATATTTGTAGAATTTAAAAGTGTAGGTGAACGCAAAACTCGGTGATAACTAATTTTTGCCTGCGTAAATAAAAAATTGTGCCTTTCTGCTTTACTTTGTTACTTATTTGACATACACCTACACTAACTTAACAGGTGCTTGAAGCAGCTAATAAAGTATATGACAAATACTACATATTTGGCAAGCAGATCTCATTTGGTAGTTGAAATACGAAGAATACTCGCTATTTGGAAAATAAATTTTAATCGCAACTTATTAGGACATTGAAATACCTGGTCTAACAATATCACCCGAAACAAATTCTAACGCAACATTTGATTATATTATATTAAAAAACATCAGCACTGCGGGCCGGTGAGGCCCATGGCTTGGTCCCATTCACTCCAGATTTAGCTTATTGCTATGTACCGGAGGGTAGTGGGGTCCATTGGACTTTTAAACACTACGCCCCCTCAGCTTACGCCAAACCCTTGGCATTACATTTACTCGTCCATTTACTCATCCATCTATACTTTGTGGGGGATTCCAACCCCACCAACGACTGCCGCGTTGGTAATGCGACATCCGGGACCACCTATTAGGGTGCCATTTCGAGAGCACCAAGCGCCGTCTTGACTAGGCTTTCGGACACCCATCCAAGTACTAACCAGGCAGAGCTATGCTTAACTCTGCTGATCGCACTCGAACGGGCATTCTAACCGCGCCAACTCGGGACTCAACATTTGACTATAGATTAGGAAAATGTGATTTATTTGTAATAATTTTCTAAAACCGTAATATACGGTTGGGATGACGGGTTTCGTTCACTGAACTCTAATTTCTATTCTAACTGACATACCAGGAACCTTACCTAGTTTGTATATATTTTATTAAAAAGGTTTTTCTCTGATTTGAGATTAAACAAATTAATTATTTGATTAATATGTTCGAGCTTGACTTCTTTGCAGCGTATATTAATATATCATAAATAAAGTAACGAGTAACTTCAACATGCTGTTTATTTTATCTTAATTAATGTGGGTATTTTAACGTGTTTACACTTCATAAGGGTAAGATTAAAAGTAAACAGTTGGTATTGTTATAGAGACAATTGAACTTTATGACTTTATTTTGGTTGTCTATGTCTGCAGATGACTTAATTTCTTATTCCAAAACATCTAATAATGTCAAATTAAAGCGATCAATTTGTTCCTTCAGTAAAGGTACAGTGTTTTTACAGGCTAAAATAAACACTGCCGTTTAAAAGTCGAGTACAATAAGGGAACAACCCGAGTTACCGTCATTAACAATTTTGAATTTGGAGAGGTAAGCAATCAACAAAATCAAGAGTTATCAATTTTAACCCGAAAAAAAAATTATCTGATATTCAATTCTAGCATTAACTTTGTATTTGTATGTACCAGGCTTGCTCATATACTTTGCATAATTCACAAACTTATTAATTCGATGAGCTGTTTTCGTTTAGCCACAGTACTATTAGCTCGAGCGAAGTTGGCAGTGGCCAATCGCTGAAGAAGTTTGTTTCGTTTTGCACTTTAATTTAAGTTTACCAACAGGGGCATATTTTATGTGATTAAACATACAATTTTAATGAAACCGATTTATTACTAGGGTGAATAAATATGTTAAGGGTAGTACTTTGTTTTTTATCAAAAGTTATAGGAATCGATTCTTGGCTCTGAGTTATCCGCAGTAAGGTTTGCGAAACGTTGCAGTAGTACTACTATTATAAAATTGTATATTGTTGTTAAACGTAATTAATTTATAATAGCTAAACTGTTGTTGTAAGATCATTTTCTACTTTTTGATATAGCTAATAAATACATTTCTAGGTGAAGCAACCGGACCAGTCCCTTACATATGTGCAAAATGCAGCAGAAAATATAAATACAAAGGAAACCTTCAGGCTCATATCAGAAACGAGTGCGGTATAGAACCAAAATTTGTATGTAACGTGAGTGGTTGTAAATATAAAGCAAGAAAGAAAAACGACTTGAAGTGTCACATTGCATTTAAACATTTAAAAATGAATTTGTAATTAGTACAATTAATTTCGTTTATTAAATATCTTCTAATATTATTGAAACATCGAAGTTTAGTTAATATATAACTATAAGTCAAGTGTATTAGTATAAAATTAATTTAAAAATAAAAGTACTCAGTTTATGGTATATAGTATTATTGACTTGTGAATCTGTGGGTTTATCAATCAATTCGGTTTTTCTTTGGATTGTAATTATTATATCAAGTTAATGTACGTTATTTTACGTTCAAATTTCCAATGTCATGTCTCAATCGTGGAAAGCAATATAAACCGTTTCGTCATCGCCGTTTCGCCGTCAAAAATTTCTTGTTTCGACCTCTTCCAGTTAATAATTTTATGGATTGCTTTAAATATCAAAAAACACTTATAACATTAAGTGTTCTTTGTGCGAAGCAATTAAACAATTGTCTTTAGTTTAAATATTTGGGCATTTTTGTAATATTGTCATTAATTGTTTAGTTAATAAATGTATTTAGACACTTAGTGTTGAACTTTTGATTTTATTTCTCTTTGGTTAGGTTAGATTAATAATAAAAATGTTTTTATAACTAACTATAACCATTTGTTGCATACTTTTTGGGAAAGATTGTATATTGAGTTGACGGTGAACTAGCCGCCGGCGAAACGGCGACGGCGAAACGGGCGACGGCGAAACGACCGACGGCGAAACGGCGACGACGAGACCGGGAGAGCGTTCTTCATAATTTTACTTGAAATAGAATCCTTGTATCCTTTTAGTTTATTTCGAAAAAACTGTAATTTATTTTAATAACAATTAATATCCGGAAAACTTATTTCCTAACATTTTGTAACGAACTGTATGTAGCAATAATTAAAGCTTTATGTTACGTTAAATTTCTTTTGTTCATATTTATGCTGGCACATAACTATATTTGTCTTATTGTTTTAGCCAATTTCTATAAACAAATAGTAAACCTATCAGTAGTGTTTTAAAGTATCCAAAAAAGATGTATTAATTAGCCATTTTTAATATGAATACTAAAATCATTGTTTTAACAAGATATGCTTGGTACTATGTAAGTATGTACGCCACTATACTATGAAAATATGCAGAACGCTACATTCCCACTATGTAACTTGGAATCATTTCCCACAAATCTGGGTGCTAAATTGCTTTAAATTGTCATTATGATGTGATGTTTTCGGGAACTGCAAGTTCACCGCGTTGTCTTCTGTTTTTCTAGTGTTATCTAATATACTAATGGCGTCATTTTTAGGTGAAACGTTAGTTTGCGCATCATGTGGTAATGTTTATACAAAGCGACAATCCTTGCTACATCATAAACTGTATTATTGTGGAAAGGAGCCAGAGTTCAAGTGCACCTTTAATTGGTGTCCTTATAAATCGAGGCGTAAAACTAATCTGAAAAGGCATATTTTAACGGTGCATCATAGCCTGCTTTAAGGAATACAAAAATTGTTGGTTAGATTGATTATTTTGTTTAATGTTCGTCACGATATGGGCCTATTAAACGTTAAAGAATAAAAATATTAACTAATAATAATAATACGTTATTATTATATTGTATGTACACAATGTTAACTTTGAATAAAGCCTAAAATAGTTGATTTCATTGTTTCTTTTTTATTTAAATGTTATTATTACCAATATTACTCGGTGCCTCCACAGCCTTGTATTAAGAATTTAACTAGCTTACGTGCTACATTGGAAAAGCAACAAATAATATAATTGTAATCGCGAAGGCCTTGAAGAATTTATAATACAATTATAATTATATTTTTTAGAGATTCATTAATGAATGCACTTTGGTAGACTTTCTCTACGATATTGTCGCGAGTCGACTTAGTCTTATTTAGAATATTTAATATTAATTATTCAAGTAATTAAAATATTACCTATTTGTCACATATGGTGCAATACAGATCAATACGATTTGGTCACCTGACCCACCTCATGTTATTTTAAGAATATCAAGGGATTGTATGCACTCTTCTTTGTCACACAATTACATACATATTGATTGACCTATTTATAAGCCAATCCGGTCTCAGATGCATACATATCTGCAGTGCACCGTATTATATTGATTATTAATAAAACCATCCCTACTCTGCATCACAGAGTATAAAAGGGTTGCAGCTTACTGGTACAAGAACAGGTAACGACCAAACTCAGCTTAGAATCGACATGAGTCCCTACCATCTACAATAGCTACGACTCAAATGCCTCTCGTAAATTGGGGGCTTTGAGCCCCAGATCAACAAACTGTATTGTAACGCATGTAAGTAATTTTAACTTAGTATTAAATAATATTGTAAATCATTAACTAAATATATCTCTGTTGAATTTTGGTTGTTCTTATAATATACCTAGACATTATGTCACACGCTAAGTCCCCCTAACGCGACAATATCATAACGTTCAGTTACATTCGGACAGCGAGATAGCTACGAATCCTTGCACCTTTGTTCACTTTTTCTCCAAATTATGTGGTTTCGAACATTTATTTATCGTACTGGGACGTCTTTCACTGACATTGTAGTGTTTAGTCTTCGAATATATAATGCCGTTTCTTTAACGTCTATGCACACGCCCCTTTGACAAAAAAATTTTGTTACAGAATAAACGTCAGTTTAAAACATCTTGGTTCGAATTACTTTGTTCTCTAACAAATTCGCAAAATCACAATCACCTAAGGTGGTAGCACAAGGGGAAAATGATGCATGAGAATTTTCGCTTTTTGCTTCAATAACCGCAGTTTCGTTAGGGATTCTGTTTTTGTGAGTGTGTTCCGGCAGAATCACGTTAGTTTCTTCCAGTCCTCGGTGCTGGAGCTCTTGGGTTGGGATTGTTATGTGGCAATTGGACGCGTGCGACAATCGGACGCCAGATAATTTGGGCGCACGACAAACGGACCGGACGCGTCAATGATGACGTTGAATGATAGGATATTGAAAATGGGCGGAGGAGTTCGCGGAAGGCAAAAACCAGCATCAGAAGTTAGATTTAAAAGGGAGTTCCGAAACTCGCGGACACGGACTGTGGGGCGGTGATCTACAAAAAGAACTGGACAAAAAGTTCTTATACCATTTTTCGATTCAACCAATATTTTGGAGTTATTGAAGTTTCGAAAAATCTGAAAACGATACAAAGAAAATCATTCTAACTCCAATTTATTTGTTTGGTCAAATACTGAAAATAAACACATGCTAAATTACAAAACAACAAGACATCGTTCAAATGATAATTGAGAAGAAAATTACAAAGGTCGTTTCAAGTGTCTGAACAACTTAAATTTACGTGTTCAAATAAGCAGTGGCACGCCATTGGATGTTGAAAACAGCACGTCATTTATTATTTTTGTCATAGTTCGTCCTTTGTTTGAGTTTAGCTAAAGTGTGACGGAATGGCCGCGGATTATTGGAATCAAGAGTATTATGATATGCTGATGGTACTGGGGGCTTCTAATAAACTAGCAGGACGAGCGGCACGTTTATGCGCGACCATTTTTCGCACTTGGACCGATTTCAACATAATAAATCGCATTGTACAATGCACAATTAGGAACTAAATTCAAACCAATCACGAACTATGAAACAAATAGCGTTCCACTGCTTAATTGAACACGTAATTTTGAGTTTTTTGCACACTTTGACCAACATTTGTAATTTTTTCTCTCAAGTATCTTTTAAACTATTTCTTGTTTTTCTAATGTTTCATAGATTTATTTTCAATACTTGGCCAAACACTTAAATTAGAGTTTGAATGTTTTTTTTTATTATTTTCAGATGTTTATAACGCGGAGTACATTTAGAACACCATTGCAACTCCTGGTACTGTCGGCGGCGTCTAATTTGATACTGTGTTATCTGTGTTTCAGATCTGTTTTATTTATGTGTGCATTTAAAGATATGTTGGACAGTAATTTTTTGACGGCTTAACAACGTGGAAGAAAAAAATGAATACATTTTACATTAAAAACCGATCAGCAATTGACATTTGATACAAAATTGGAAATAAAACATTTGGGACAAGCAAAACAGTTTGTGTACGCTTGCCATGTGTTCTGATTTGTAATTACTACATGTTTTACTAAATTTACGTTTTTTAATTTATTTAAATTTAACTATTTTGTTATTACAAAAAAATTCTTGTTCTCCAACAAAAAGGTTCACCAGCCGCCCTCCCACAAAAAAGTTCACCAACCGCCACTGCTTACCAGAAATCTAGGTAGAAGTTTAATGTAAAGCATTATAAGATGTAGAAACATGATTTAACCGTGTTCAATTTTTAACAATTTATATTACCTGTAATTACAAAACAGTAATTTGGAGTTTGTAAAATATTAGTGCTTCGGTATCGTCGAGACTAGTGTCGGTCTCGTCTCGGTGTCGTCTCGGTGTCGTTTCGGTGTCGTCTCGGTCTCATCTCGGTGTCGTCTCGTCTCCGTCTCGTCTCGGTCTCGTCTCGAAATTCTAGACGAGACCGAGACCTCACTATACGTTTGAGACCGAGACTTGGGTGGGCTCGGTCTCGGTCTCGTCGAGAGTATCTTCGAGACACTCGATTTTTTTTGAGCATTATCTTTGTATAAAAACTACTTATTTTAAGTTACACGAAAACAAGCAATGAAGTATACTATTTGGTTACGCGAGTGCAAGTACTTGCAGCGCGCGATAAATACGTTAAATGATGTCCTGACTTGGTTTAAAAAATCTTTCATATAATTTTTATGTTCTATATCATGACATGTACTGTTGTATATTATGCGTATTTTAGAAATAAATCTGTTTAGTTAAAATGGAATGAAATGCAGTTTTTCATTGAGGAATACGTTTAGTGTGTCTGTCGAACGTTGATAACGCAAATATTATCCTCTACAGAAACATAACATCAAGTTTTTCTATTCAATTTCGCACATTAAAATTGGCCGAGACTTACCAAATTTTTGGAGACCGAGATCGAGACCGAGACTTGACGGTTTAAACGAGGTCGAGATCGAGACTACCTCATAATTTTGAAAAACATGAAAATTTAAAATATTTCTGATATTTTGTAAAAATTATCGAATGTGTTCAGTTATTTTGCTTTTGTTGTAAATCTTTTGCACATAGCACAGGGTTTCTTAATAATTTTTACGATATTAATGATTTTGTTGTTTTAGAAGATCAAGTGTCTTCCGGTTCCAATGGTGATGGATTTGAATGCTCAAACTGTGGAAAATGTTTCCGCCAAAAACACAATTTGTTACGACATTTACGATATGAATGTGGAAAAGCACCGAAGTTTCAATGCTCATTTTGCAATTATAAAAGCAAGAGAAGAAATGTTATGGTTGCTCATATGGCTATGAAGCACGATTACGGCCGCGGGATTAGGTAATTATGGTTTTTATAAACTTATTAAATGCAAAATTAAAAATTTTAACCATTTTGTATAAGTTTTAAAATCTTGAAGATATGTGCATTTAATTTTATTTGTTGTAGATACATGAGTTAAAATCTGTAAGAACATGTTTTCGAGTTTACCGAATTAATATAATTTTTATCACTCGATTTAGGTTCATACCAGTGTCTTACGTGCAAGAAAAACAAGATTGAAGATTCACCAGAGGTTAGATTTCAGAAAATAGAAAAGATTTTGGTGCAAAACTTGTTCGTTCAGTGCCCATAAGGAAGTATAATGTAGAAAAACATGGTAAAAATACTCACAATAATGCTTGTGCTCTTGACAATTGTTTGTAAGAACGAAAATAATACATTATACACTAAGGGAAAGAAACGTCTTATTTTTCCTGAGGTGTAATTCGAAGCCCGAGGGCTACAAATACATCGAGGGAAAAATGGCGGTCTCTTCCGAGGTGTATATACTATTTTTTTCACTACTAGTAATATGGTGTAGCATTTTGACACATAATAGAATGCTGTGAAATTCAATTTCTCTACCTTTGCTCACTGACAGGTAACTAATTTTTCATTATTAACCACTGCTAAATAATGAACAAATTTATATTTTTTGATAATCCTATGACAGTTTTAAAGAAAACGTTTTTATTGCACTATTTAATATAATGGAGAGATTCTATTTAATGGTATTTTATGCATAAAATAGTTGTTTAAATAAATTAATTTAATTTTAAAAACTTTGGTGTATTTGAATATACGTTTTTTGCGCCGTAATAAATGACAACTCTGTCAATATCAATTTCGCCTATAATACAACCACACAAAGTAAAAAAGGGAAAATTGTTAATAATTTCAGTTGATTTTAGATGAAAGCAGTTCTTAAAAACAATATTTTTGAATACCAATGATGATTTAACAATTTTCAAACAACTTGCTGCCAACAAAACAAAAAACTGTCATTTGTTTTATAATTTGAAATAAACAGGGATTTAAGTCAAAATAGTCATTTTTCGACAATTATAAGGGTTTATATCACTAGTAGTGAAAAAAAAGTATATACGCCTCGGTAGAAAAGTCTTATAGCCCTCGGGATCTAACCTTAGCCCTCAGGCTATAACAGTAGACTTTTCTACCTTGGTGTATAATATACTATTTTCCACGATCGGGAGTAGAAACACTTAATTTCATAAATAAAGAATTATAATTGACATTGACAATTCGGTGGAAAACAAAACAAATATAGCAAATCAAGTACTACAAGCTGCAACTACGGTTCAAAAAACTATAAATCTGAGTAAAGAAAATGTTTCATTTAGTGAAGTTCCTTCGAATATTAATTTCAATAGTTGTGAGTATGTAACATTTACTATCAATGTTAATAAACAAGAATTACATTTTGTTTAATTATTGGGCATGAAATAAAAACTCCCCTAGGGAAATTGTTGTCTCATTCCGTCCCTAGAGAGTAAATGCTTTACTTCTGTCATAATTTTGATGCCATAGAAACTGACTGCTCCCGACCGTGGAAAAATTCTATTTTTGAATTACAATAATGTACTGTTAGTTATTTAGCAGTATAAGTATTTATATTAAAAACATTAATCAGAATAACTAAATACAACATTTTGTTGTTTCTTCAACAAAAATTATACATACTGGCGGAACCCGTGGGCTACGCCCAACGGCTTTTTTTTGTTAATGTTTTTAAATAATAAGTAAGTTAATGAAGTAGGTAGTTTTTATTAAATCTATTAACAGTATTCTTAAATGCGACCTGGTTAGTGTAAACGCAGCAATCACGAATTGCTGGTTTGCAACACGTTTGTAATTGTGACGTGAGCTTCCAATTTTTGGGTCAAGTTTGATTTCTAACGACTTCTTTCGCAAGTAGAGCTATGTCTTTTTAGTCATCATTTTTTAGGTTATTTATTTTTACTGCATGATCGCTTCAGTTCGTAATGTAACTGCTCCATATCTATTTGTCCAACTGTGTCCAGTTATTGCTTTTACTTGTATATATTTTTAAGTAATATTGTAAGACATTTATACATTTTTGTATTGTGCGTATTGCTAGCGCACGTCTTTTTGAGAATTCAGCTGACCGGCTTCATATGCGTCTTTGACGAGATTTGTTTGTTTGCTAATGAATGTGCGTATTACAATCATCCAACCAAACAGTGTAAACCTAATTTTCTTATTTGTATCAAAAACTGAACTGGCCTGATGCCTAGCAGTACATATGTTTTGGACGTATGAAGGTGTTGCTTTTAGTAGCGGCGTCTATCACTACAAGTTGAGAGAGGGAGAAGGGATTTGTATGTAATGTGTAGATTTCTGAGAACTTTGTAATTGTTTAAAATATTCAGTTTGCATTATTGTAACTCTGTAATGAATACATGAAAATTGAACTAATAAAGAAGCAGTATATGAAGTTAACACTTTTAATTCTAGATTCCTACAGAAAAAGTATTGTAATCTTTAATGAATCTTGAATTTTGAATAATCATTGCAATGTTATCCATTAACAAATTTTCATTGACTAATACTGTGTTAATTTCAGGTTTCTATATGTGCTGTAACTGTGGAAAAATATACAAGCATAAAAGATCATTAACACTACATATTAGATACCAATGTGGAAAACCGCCAACGTTTCAGTGTCCCCACTGTCCACTTAAAACGCATTTAAAGGGAAACCTAAAAAACCATATCTTTGCAAGACATAAGTAAATGCAACATTGAAGAAAAAAGCTAATTTGTCCAACTTGATGCACATTGTTTTTATGGTGTAAAAATACAATAATAGTAGAGAGCACTGCTGCAGTATGGAAGATCACCGCAATAAAAAATAATATTAATAAATTATATTATGACAAGTGTTAACTATCTGATTATTTTGTTATTAAAATAGAATTTTATTTCTCTAGAGGTTTGAAATGTGTATTTAATTGATGACTAACAATAAATAAAATAGAATTTGCTAATATTGATGATTAAAAGTAATTGTAAAAATTAACCTTTTGCAGGGGAAAAAGTAGAAATCTTAAATTTTGGTATTCTGAATATTCCAGAAGATGTAAAAATTTCAGAAATTAGAACACCTTGGTCGTCCTGATCGAGGACGGTGCACTATATGTTACTCAAAAATGAAAGAAGAATCTGGAAGGCAAACGGCAATGAATTGGACTCGCTAAACAATGTGAGGTGTCAAGCTGGCGATAAACACTATTGCTTAGATTGTGTCTTTGATGTCTATCAGGGAATCAAGTAACACTTCCATTGAATACGCTTTTCTTTCTATAAGCTTAACACGAATAAAACCATTACTTTAGTTGACCTATATGTTGTAATTATTTAATTATTTGCAACTATTTTTCGAATAAATTCAAATTTATAGTTATAATCAAACATCTGCGATTAACTTACAAAATCAGAACTCTATCTTTCTTTTGCTAAAAATTTATATCTCTGTTAAAGTCTTAATAATCAAAAACCTTTTGTCCAGTAAACGTTTTTCTTGCATTTGCTTCTTTTTACCTTCAGAGTTTTTTTATTATTTTTCCAATTCAAAAAAAGAAACTGTTTGCTAAATTGCACGTACTTTATTTTTTATTGTTTCAGATATCTCGCAGGCTTTTCCTTACATGGAAGACTTAAGGGGACGTTTTATTTGCTACAGATGTGGAGCTTCGTACAAGTATAAGGGTACCTTAACCCTCCACCTCAAATATGAGTGTAGTGTAGAGCGACAATTTTCATGCAGTATTTGTAATCGTAAATTTAAACGAAAAACACACCTTCGTTCTCATATTGCTATAGTACACGGTTAAAGGACCTAATTAGTTTGTCTTTTATCACTACATACTGTTCAATAAATTCTGGCAATATCGAGATAGTTTGAATCAAATATGATCCTCAATTAAGAATTCTCTGAAAAGGCGTTCTAGCCATATTTGGTGGCGGTATGATATTGACAATAAGAAAATATTATAAATTTCGAATATGCTATTTTATAAGTTCGGACAGGCTTTCAAACTAGTGCCAATTCAAAAAATGACATTTGCGAATTATTAGAACTTGATCCGAGTACAAGTAGTCATAGAAGAACGCTTCTTCGAGTTCACATTAATTGTTTCTATTCTTGCTAATAATACTATTACCGAATTACCTGTTACTATTCTTGAAAGTATTCGTCATTGGCAATCTTTAATGAGATTGTTTAATGTAATTTTTTATCTTGTTTTTTTCTTTCTGTATGTATCTTTCGACTAAACTATGTACGAATTTTTATGTTTTATTGATACCCAGGGCAGTTGTGCGCAGATATTTTTTAGAACAAAGCTGGTTTAAAAATTGCTTTTTATGTATTATGTATTTTATATATTATAGTTTAACTTAAAGATGTTTGTTGTTCTGTTTTACGAGACTTTGTCTCTTATCTCGGTGGTATAATTTAAATTAACTTAATTTAAATTTATTTTTTGCTGTTTTTAAATGTAATCTTTATTTTCAGGAATTTCCGAACATAAAAACAAATTCATATGTTACCTTTGCAACAAAAGTTATAAATACAAAAGCAGCTTAACCAGACACGTTGAATATGAATGTGGCGTGGGGCCAAAATTTGAGTGCACCTATTGCGGATACAAAGCCAAGCAGAAAATGTCACTTCGTCTGCACTTGATAAGGAAACACGGTGCAACGTAAAAATACTTATATAAATAATTTTTAAAAGTTTAAACTTAGCGTAGTCAGTTGTTAAGCAAATAAATAACTATATACCTGCTGAGCAATTAGAGTTGTTTTTATGCTCTAAATTTAAGTACTGGTACTTTAGACATTTCACGTATTGATTAGTAAGTACTTTGAAACATTTTGTTTGCACTATTGTATTCAGTTAGACGTTAAAAATAGTTTATCTAAATTAGTGTTGAATGATTTTATTGGATCTTGTTTCAAATTATGTGTAGTCGTAATTCACAAAAATCTACTGGAAAATGTATATCCCAATTCATTTATTATAATCCGATTGGACAACGGCCCGTTCAAAATTAACAACAATAAAAGTTTATTTTATTTTATTTTATTTATGTTGGGAAGAAAGCCAAAAATGTATATTTTAGTCGTAAATTTGTTTTTATTATTCATCGGCAGCCCTAAAAGCAGAGTCAATGCTAGAATAATATTCAGCTTTTCACAATTTTATCAACCTATTACCGCAAAAACGTAATTTGTAGTTTTATAATGTAATGAAATAGTGCTAAAATATATAAGAAGTATCTAATGAAATGTTGAGAAACACGAAAATATTTTGTGAATACTGTAAGGGTACGTGAGTTATTTTATATCCCAATATAATTTGTAGTTAGCAAATTAGTAATTATTTTGCTATTTTGGAATACGAACAACATGATGCTGGAAATTGTTACCACGAAAGATATAATCCATATAAAATATTTACTTTAGTGTAGAAAAATACCAAAATTACAACGCTCGTTTTGCAACTAAATGCAAAAGAAATAGTATATTATAATACAAGTTTATAAGCAAGCCTTTAAAGCACGCGCGACGGGTTTAAAAGCACGAGGTGAAGCCGAGTGCCTTTTAACGGAGCAGTGCTTTAAAGGCTCTTATACACGTGTATTATACGCTACTTTTTATTATACTTGCATCATAATCTAGAAAATAAGAAGAATATAGCTAGGAAGCAGCATTTTGGTTTTGATTCATCTTACATAGTAGTCTATGATGTGACGTCATATCATTTACCTGGAGATTGGTTAGCATTCTTTGTTGTTTATGTTGCTATGTGAATTCGAATTTTTTTTGCGCGTGTTTGTAATTTGATGCTTCAAAATTGATGACGTCATTGTTGCTTAGCAACTTTAAAACACCGGGGTGTTTTAATGTTGGGTTTACGCACGCTTTTTGGTTTGTTTTACAAGGATTATGATGCAGGTATAATAAAATAGTATATTAAAAAACAAGTTTCATAAGACATGATTTTAGAGCACGCGTCCAAGTTAGAAAACGAGCCGCTTGCGGCGAGTTTTCTAATGGACAAGTGCGCTTAAATGTCTTATGAAACGTGTATTTTATACTATTTTTTCTATTTTGGTCCAAAAAAGTTAAAAATTACCTTATTTTATATTTTAAGTTAAAAATATAATCGATTAGGAAGTTTTTTGTTTTTTGTTTTTGTTATGTGGCTGTTGGTAACATTTAAAGCAATTTCAAACAATTCAAACTACTGTCAAATTAAAATTTACACAAACTGTGTTTGAAAGTGATTTAATTTTTAAAATACCTAAGTAAGTATTGAAGATAAGATGGAACAAGAATTATCTTGCACCCCACTCGTGCTATGCAAAGTAGCGGAAAATGCGCTAATTAATCTTAATTTTTGGAACTTACAATTTGAAGGTTATGTTTATAACGCGTGAAGGTTTTGTTGTCACATGGTTGTCACCAACCTAACAAAATAAAATTTTGAATTCTTTAAAGAGTTGCTTTATGAAATCCAAATGAGTTTCATAAAGTAGTCAGTAAAGAACCAAAATAGAAAAAAATATTTATTGGTGCTCATTGGCTCTAAAACACAATTACTACTGGTAGGATCAACTTTATTCTTCATAATGTTAATAAATAATGCAAAACTAATACTTTTAACATTTTTATGCAAGTTTTGAAATCTTGAAAATATATGCATTTACTTATATTTGCTATAGTTTAATTAATATCTGGTAAAACACAAAAACTTTTGAGTTTATTGAATTTACCTTTTATTATTTTTATTTCTTGATTTAGGTTCACACAGGTGTCCAACTTGCAAGAAAAATTATAAAACTTTCAAAGCTTTGAAGACTCACCAAAATTTAGACTGTGGAAAATCGAAACGGTTTAGCTGCCAGATTTGTATGTTTAGCACTGTAAGGAAGTATAACTTAGAACAACATTGCAGAAAAATTCACAGTAAAAATATTCATAATCTTGCTTTTTAGTTAAAACGTAAAGAGTTTTTTTTTAAATTTAATAACGTTGTTAGTTACTTAGTAGTATGATCACCTATGTTATAAATATTAGTAAGAATAGATAAATCTAGTTTTAGTACTTATGTAAATAAAGAGTTCTTAAATAAAAATTAAACCATTCTTCTATTTACTTCGTAATTTATTACTTGAAATATTCAGTATGCATTACTGTAATTCTCTAATAAAAGAGTACATCAAAAATTAAATAATAAGGGGAGTGGCGCCTAATTCTACTTTTGCTTATGGGTGCCAGGTTTGGTATACGTAGAACACGCCCCTAAAAATTTTTTATCGAAAAAAACATTCCTGGAAAAACACGCCCGAAAAAACAATCACCTGGAAAAAACATTTCTTGAAAAAAAACCAGGTGACTACACCCCAAATTACCCGCCCCTGCCGTATAGGAAGGGGGGCAAAACGCGCAAATAAGAGCTTTCCCTGAAAAAGACACGTGTTTTTTCTTACTGAGCAATTTACATGGATATGGAGGAATTCGTTTTGGAATTATATGTAATTGTTTAACCAGATTTATATAGTGTGAATTTATTAGTTTAAAAAATATTCTGAAAATCTAGCGTTAAATCGTTTCCCGTGAATAGATGTGTTTGCTTTAAATAAAGTAATTTTTTTCGTCCCAGAGTTTTTCTGGGCGAATTCGTGGAATTTTTTGTAAGGTTTTTTTTTCTAGGAACTTATTTTACCGAAATCTCTCTTTCTTGGAAATTGTTTGTTTGGGACTGTTTTTTCTGTCTGCTTTTTCAAGGGGCTTTTTTACTGAGAATATTTATCAGCCATTTTTTGCCTAATATAACTAAAGAAATTAAATTGCCGAAGAACATACCTAATACTGATTCATGCAAATCGTCGATTTTTTTATTAATTTAAATTAGAAACCCAAACTATTGTTTGTGTAATTACAAGCGATCCGCGCCCCCATATGTTAGACATCTATGAATATGAAAGCAAATATGGAGTTAATCTTGTTAGCTCTTCACTTCTATACAGAAAAAATATTGTAATCTGAGGTATTTTATTAAACACTGAATTAATTACTATCGAAAAAATATTATTTATTAACAGTATTTGCTATTAGCAAACTTTCTGCTACTATGCTATTGTCATTTCAGGTTTCTATATGTGTCCCAACTGTGGAAAAGTATACAAACTCAAGGGATCATTAACACAGCATATTAAATATCAATGTGGCAAACCACCAACATTTCAGTGTCCCTACTGTCCACTTAAAATGCATTTCAAGGGAAACCTGAAGACCCATATCTTTGCAATACATAAGGAAATTGTACACTGAAGAAATTAGCTGCTTTTCTACAAACTGTTTTGTGCTGAAGCCAAAATTCAGGTTCACATATTATAACCGTAAAAATAAACTTAATGATATATTCCTGACTTCAGAGCAATTTTCGTGTTCGTTCTCACTAATAATAATTAGTTACTTACCTGTTACTACTGTTATAATTATCAGTCATTGACTATTTTTAAAGTTTTTTAATGTGATTTTTATCTACTATTTATCTCTGATGTATCTTTGGAAAAAATATGCAGCGAAATTTATCGTTGAGCCTTACCGTAGTGAGTTACAAATCAAAACAGTTAAGCTAGTAAAAGTATACCGACAGTTCTATAAAAACCGGCACTACTGCACTGTTATTAAATTAAACATCACCCAAAGCTATATCTTTTAGCGGTGTTTATTGTTCTATATCTTCAACTTGTTCAAAATTATGGCGCAGTCGGCAGTGTTTTTAAATTGTATGGTATATAATTGTTTTAAATTTGTGATTGAGAGCGTTCTTTTCTTTCAATCACATACAAGTTTTATATATCGTTACATAATAAAATTTTCGCAAACAAATGCAAAAAACCTTAACTGGAGCGCAACAAACTAGCAAAACATGGAAGTAAAAAAGCAGGATAGCTGTCATGTTAATTGGCAAAGTATGCTTAAGGTACTTTTTATATAATATTTCAAGAAGTCTTATCTATGGGAGGAACTAGAAATTTTTAACCACATTATGTTAGTTAGTGTATTTACACTTTTCAATCTTTTAAAATACATTAACTCTATTACTGTTTTGTATTATAATTAAAACTAGCAAAATACGTGGTCTACGCTCCATGCTATTTGGTAACTTATTTTTAAAATGTAGTAAATAAGCTGTGCCGAGATGCAGGACATGTACCGAACGCGTCCCGCAGTATTGTATATATTCTCAAATACGCAAAGTCCGCTACTGAACTGAACAGGCCTAACTACTAATGTTTATTATTTTGTAGTTACTTCTCTACTCACCATGATTGACAGCAAATAATTTTTAAAATAAATGTACCCACTTTTCCTTGAAATTGGCACCGTTAATTCTGTGTTCAATTTTAATTTTCACATTAGAAACTCTTCTAACCGTAGAAACGAATGTCTTTCCTTGATTCCTATTAATGGTTATTGTGTAATGTAGGTTTGGTTAGATAAGGTTAGTCTTATCTGAAATTTGATGTGTTTTAACTGTAAATGGTAATCCTGTACACCAGCGTGATAAAATAATTGTAGGTAATAAAACATTTTCAGATACATGTCCTCTTGAAATCTTAGCTACAATGCAATTTGTAAACTTCAGTTGAGTTAAATATGATTATCGTCGCGCGCTGCTTACATGATCTGACCTATATCTCTCTCCAAAGTCGTTTATGGTACTGAGCTATCCAGAATTCTACCACAGTATACTTATATATACAGTAGCGAAAGCGCCCATATAACGCCTGGTAAGCTATAACTAGTGGCGCTCCAAGCGGTCGACAAGTTAAACTATCGTTTAAATTATGGCGGGTTTTAAATTCTAATCCAGTTCGTTGTTGTTACCATATTTTTAATAAGCAAAACAGAAAAATTACGAGCTACATTATATAATGGTTTTTAAATAATACAAAGATAATGCCAGTAATATGATTTATTAACATTTATAAAATCCGAATCTTCAAAATGCAGCGTGCACAAAGTGCAGTTTTTATTCAAATATCCAACCTGCTACAGTTTACAACCCCCTGTTTTGATCTAAAACGACGAGAAAGTTAAACTTAAACAGAATTTATTACCTTTTTGGATCTTTGGGAAATGTAAAAAACTAAGGTTAGGATTCTTTCCTTCGTTGTTTTCGCAGTTTACGGCGGAACATGCGCTCCCTTTTGAGACTCTCAAAATAGAGTGGTATATCACTAATGACATTTTTTTTAAAACACTGGCACACAACTTGAAAATTGTTCTTATAACGTTCAAAAAGCAGAGAAACACTACTTCCGTCAGCTGTCAGATTTTAGTCTAACTTGTTCGCCGCTTGGTGCTATAATTACCTACCATAAATGACCTTTACTTTCGCTACTGTATATATAAGTATACTGTGATTCTACCGTAAGTGAAAGTGTAGCCCAATGGAAGGGATACGTAAGCCCAATATTTGTCTACCCAGTAGAGTCTGATGTGGGAATGTCAGGGTAGACATCAAATATTATCTTTATTGGAAACTGTAGGGGTCCGCTGTACAAAAAAATATTCATCTAAGTATGTGGCTTCTAGTAGCGGGACCCCCGCACCACTAAAAATTGAGACAGGTAGAAGGGATCCTGATTTATTGTATAGACTAGCGAAACCCGTGGGCTATGGTTCACGATGTTTTGTTTGTGCTTTTTAATAAAAAATAAGCTAACTAAGTGCGGACCGCAGATTGAAGTCCTAGCTTTATGAATTATATAGCGATTGCTGCAATTCTTTGTCTATAGTAAATCCGGATGTCTTTGACCTGTCTCAACTGGAGAGAACGGCGGTTACAGCTGAGATTATGCAATCAGAACGCAGTATATTTCCTAGACTTTTCAATACTTGAGATGTTATTTATTACAAATTTAAAAGTATTTTAATATTAACGTTTCACGCCCCAACATTGACTGCGCTAACCCCCTACCATTCTTGCATAGTCATATTACAAGAAATTAGCAGCCTGAGACACAAACCAAATTGTAGCCTATCCTTATCTGTCTGAACCTACAAAATTTATTAGAAATCGTCGACAGTTTTTAAGGAATATTGTTTTGAAATTTTTCACGACAGAATTTGTTGTTTATAAAAGAATTCTTTTACCCATTAACGTTTTTCTACCTTAGGGTTATTATAGTACCAAATTACGTCCCTTTCTGTCAACTCTTTGAGGGGACCTGATCACAACGCCAACTGTTCACAACGCCAACCGATGATTTTGTGTGTTCATAACGCCAACCGTGATCATAAAGCCAACTATACGCTGCTGTTCATAACGCCAACCGTGATCATAAAGCCAACTATCAACCTCTGATCACAACGCCAACCGTGATCATAAAGCCAACAATCGAGCCCTGGTCATAACGCCAACCGTGATCACAACGCCAACTGATCAGAATGCTAACTGATTATTTTTAGTTTTCATAATGCCAACCGTGATCATAAAGCCAACTATGAACCTCTGGTCATAACGCCAACCGTGATCACAACGCCAACCGTGATCACAACGCCAACCGATTATTTTGAGTTTTCATAATGCCAACCGTGATCATACAGCCAACTATCAACCTCTGATCATAACGCCAACCGTGATCACAACGCCCAAAGAAGTGCGTTGATTCTAACGCTCACTGCTAAAAGTGTCTGCTCAAACTTTATTAATTTATTATACAGGGTGACCATGGGAACTTTGTTGTTTTTCAAGATGCAGGGTCGGTTAAGTTAGCAAAGAATTGTAACTTTTTCTTCTGATTGCAACGGTGAATTCAAAAAGCAATTGAATATCGCGTTCTGGAGTTATTTGCTCAAGCAACTTTTCTAAAAATGTAACATCTTTCATATTTTTAAATATTCTCTAAAAAAATTAATTCTGAATGTAAAAGTTTTAAGAACCCTAATAGCCTAAAACGAATAATAGAAAAATTATGCATGATTATTTATGTCATGTTGCAAGAAATTATGTAAAATTGTGTATACTTTCTTGCAAAAGGACGTAAATAATCACGACTAATTTGTTTAAGATCATTTTAGCTTTATTAGTGCATGGAACTGTTATATTTAGAATTTAATTATCTTTCAGAATATTTAAAATTAACAGATGTTCTATTTGAAAAAATTATTTTAACCATATAATTCGAGACCGCGATACTCAATTCACTTTTTGTTTTTTCCATGGTAATCTGAAGAAAAAGCTACACTTCTTTGCAAATTTAACTGACTTTGTATCTTTAAAAATAACAGAGTTAGCAATAGTTGCCCGTTCCCATAATCACCATGTATTACATTATACAGGGTCATTAGAAAACGTCCGGTCACAATTTAAGCACGAGTTCTCTGGACAAAATTAAGTTGATTTAACTTAATTTAACTATATACAAAAACGGATCGTTACGAGAGATACAGCCCTTTAAAGATGGTGCAGTTAAACCACGTTTTAATCTTTGCTGTAAATTGACGAATTTGATTCAAGGTTTGTACAGATATTTTACTTTTAATTGTGTACATTTTCACTTGTTTATGTTTAAATCTATCAACCAGGGGCGTAGATGTAGGGGTTGTTCGAAGCATTTCTTAATGTTACTTTTAGACCCTTGAGAATTATTAATTGTTGACTTCAAAATCGTATATATATAGGTAAATTGGGTTAAATCGACATATTTTGGTCTTGAAATGTGAAATTCGAGAAACAGTTTTTGTAAATACTTACAAGATTAGAGGATTACCAAGCATGATTTATTGTCGGTTAGGTTAGGTTAGGTTTGGTTTTACATTCAGAATTAATTTTTTTAGAGAATATTTAAAAATGTGAAAGATGTTACATTTTTAGAAAAGTTGCTTGAGCAAATAACTCCAGAACGCGATATTCAATTGCTTTTTGAATTCACCGTTGCAATCAGAAGAAAAAACTACAATTCTTTGCTAACTTAACCGACCCTGCATCTTGAAAAACAACAAAGTTCCCATGGTCACCCTGTATAATAAATTAATAAATTTTGAGCAGACACTTTTAGCAGAGTAGAATCAACGCACTTCTTTGGGCGTTGTGATCACGGTTGGCGTTATGATCAGAGGTTGATAGTTGGCTTCATGATCACGGTTGGCATTATGAAAACTCAAAATAATCGGTTGGCGTTGTGATCACGGTTGGCGTTGTGATCACGGTTGGCGTTATGACCAGAGGTTCATAGTTGGCTTTAAGATCACGGTTGGCATTATGAAAACTAAAAATAATCAGTTAGCATTCTGATCAGTTGGCGTTGTGATCACGGTTGGCGTTATGACCAGAGCTCGATTGTTGGCTTTATGATCACGGTTGGCGTTGTGATCAGAGGTTGATAGTTGGCTTTATGATCACGGTTGGCATTATGAAAACTAAAAATAATCAGTTAGCATTCTGATCAGTTGGCGTTGTGATCACGGTTGGCGTTATGACCAGAGCTCGATTGTTGGCTTTATGATCACGGTTGGCGTTATGAACAGCAGCGTATAGTTGGCTTTATGATCATGGTTGGCGTTATGAACACACAAAATCATCGGTTGGCGTTGTGAACAGTTGGCGTTGTGATATGGACCCTAAAATTGTACTGGGAAAATAAATAAGAAAAGAAAAGTAATTTAACGAAAACCGTAATATGTATTTTTTATTAAAATTATTTGACTATAATTTGTGTGTTGATTTTAGATTTGAATGCGGCAACATACGTCTGCAATGATTGTGGTAAATTTTGTAACATCAGACGTAGTCACTACATTCACTACGAATGCGGCGAAGAAAGAAAATTTTCCTGTCCATACTGTTCCTATAAGTGTAAGAGGAGAGATAATCTTAAGGCCCACTGTTCTGTGAAGCATGACATGAATCACTAATCACATTTAAAAGACCTATACATAACATTATTGATAATAGAATTAGATTTGTGGACAATTAAATCAAGAGAAATTGTCATTAACCTGAATGTTCAAGATGTATCAAATAAATGCTTTAAAAATAATTTTGTGTGGCAAGACGATTCATTTAAAACTTTTCAGTAACTCGTTATATTTATGATTTCCTACGATTGTGGTCGAGAAACGAAGTTTTTCTGTCCATGCTGTTTTTATCAATGCAAGAGAAAAGATAATTTTAAGGTTCATTGTGTATAAGTAAAAATATATTTTACATAAATTTGTTCATTAAAAGTTTTATTTATTTAAAATAGTCCGATAGTTATTAATCCTAAATAACTGCATATTTATTGTATACAAAAATTTTTACACTTATAGGAGAGACATTTACTGTTATCGTTGTGTTGATCTTATTGAAACTTTACATAACTACTAGCTACTTACCTGGATAGTATGAATACGTCAATAATAAATATCTAAAAGTAAAAAAAATATATATATTTTAAAGAAAAATTCACTAGAACTAGCTATTAATCAACAAAAGCGACCATTTTTTATGAGTATAAGTAGGTATATAATAAATCATAAAATTGATAAGCGTGCGTCACGTCTTGGTTATATTAAGAAACATATACAGTGAGTTTTTCTTTTATGTATACATATCAGCTATGTATACTTTTATAAAAAGCATGTCAATGCATTGTTTTGCCGCAATCTATAGGCAACCAACTGTACAGAAAATAATAGAGAGAGAAAGGTTATTCCTAAAATTATTTGAATATCAAAATTTTTTTAATAAAACTATTATTTTAAAAACATGAAATATCAACAATACACAAACTTTCTGATAAATTCAAAGGAAAAAAACTAATTGCTATTAATTTGAGATTAAACAATTTGATTACTGTTTCCACAGCAGACTATTCTTTTCAAAAATTGAAGCTTTGAAATGTAGTGTATAAATAAATATAAATGAGCAACTGTGAGAAAATTCAAATAAAGAAAATTCAAAAGCCTTTAGTTTTGAATTTTCTTTATGTAGTGTATAGTTGGTTGCCTACACATTGCAGTAAAACAATGCGTTGACATGTTTTTTATAAAAGTATACATAGCTGGTATGTATACAAAAAAGAAAAACTCACCGTATAAAGGTGACTATTAATTTTAATCGCACGGTGTGTTAAGTCAACTTATTAAATACAATCGGTAATTTAATTGTGACTCTAACCACCAATGGCGCTGATTGCAGAATATGTTTTGGTTGCTAAGATACGGTACGTGCATTACTTGTTGACAGTTCGGTGTTTTGGAATTCTCTGACAGTTCTTTTGAAATTTGAACAAAACTTACACACAATTTAAATTACAGATATTTTACGTTTAACTTAGATTATTTTATAACCATGGTGTTTAAATGTTGCGTTTTAAATTGTACATTTACAAATAATTAGAAGAAAACGCATAATTTTCCAAGTAATCCCGATGTAAGTTATTTCTCTACATTATCAGTTTTATGTAGTTTTCACAAACTTTTGTTGTAATAATTATTGTAAATTAATCGATTTACAAAAAGTGGATTGAGGCTGTAGGACGAAACATAATTTTTGAGAAGAAACGGAATTTTAGAGTTTGCGACTTTAGTGAAGATATGAAATTTCGGGAACATCATAACAAGACCAACCTAAAATTTAATAATGAGTATCTGTATATAAAATACTTAATTACTTTAACAATATTTATTTATATTAACCTTATACGTATTTCGGCATGTTTACGTATACGTATACGTATAAGGTTAAAATAAATAAATATTGTTAAAGTAATTAAGTATTTTATATACAGATACTCATTAAATATGGACTTTAACGAAGTAAAGCTGGAATTTATAAATAATAAAATTTAATAGTTTTCCTACTTTACATTTACCAGAACATCTTCAGTTACGTGGGACATCTTCAGATAATTTGGATGCTTCCAATTTTATAAGAAGGAAATTTTCAGTAAAAATTTCCCAATTCAGAATATTTTCTCCAGAAAATGTCACCCCACATCACTGAATGTAATATTATGTAATCGTAGCTGAACTGATATAGACATGTGTTTGCCAAAAGATCTTGTAATAACACCAGTAACTGTATTGTACGAATTTAACTTATTTCGTAGGTCCTCATGTATAAATTTTCTTATATGGTATGAAAACGCTTTCCGATATATTTGTAGTTTTACTAAGACATTTAAATGGTATAATTTTACCTACAATTTGAATTTCCCGCTGTACAATGTTTAGCGCCATTTGCCATCATAGTCAGTACTATTTCATGTATTGTAGTATGTTTATAGAGTTTCCTATCTTTGTAAACGTATTATATTTTTATCTATGATTTTAATTGTAGTTTCTTGAATATGTCTAATACGTGAGGCAAGGTGGTCAAAGCCTGCTTTAATATTTTGTTAATAGCTTGGTATATCACAAAAAAGTCATTTCTTATTTTCCCATGTTAGCCGCTTGTGTTTCGCTAATTACTGTGTCTAATTTTAAATAAATCGCATTTTCAAAGATGATAAAATTTTGAAAATAAAACAATGTGTTGTACTATTCATTAAATTATCTGCCTTTCTTATTATTCGTTGCATTAACGAGCTATTTTCCTAAAGTTTAATTATCTACATGCAATTTCAGGTATTTCTTACTCAACAACTCGGTCTTACTCTCGGCTTAGATCCCATAGTTCTTTGACAAATTCACCCAGACTCGATTTGGTCCGTGCTGTTCCTTGCGAACCCAAACAAGGAGTCAAACTTCGCTTACGCTGATTTAGCGTTTGTGATCCCATACAAAGTAACGTTTTGCAAGACATTGCAGCTTGAATCTTTAATGTGAACTAGGCATAGTGGCTGGTTCACAAGGAACAACACGAAGCACACCGAGAAAATTTAGGTGCGACACGATCTAAGCGGAAAGTCGTCGTAGTATATAAAGAAGAAGGAATCGCAAAAGCTTCCCGCAAGGTGTTTTTCGCTACACTAGATTTTTTTTGTAATTACAGAACAAATTTAAGCAAACTCATCATCTGTTTTATTTTCTAGTTTCAGAAATACAATTATATTGACAATTTGATGTATTATGCGAGAAATTATCCACTCGCATGCAACTCGTGAGTCTAAAAAGCAATTGGGGTAATAAGTTACACAAACTTCCTGCATAATAAATCGTGTTTATTATGCCTAATAAATGTTCTGTCGTATACAATTTTATCGCAAATACATGTAAGCAAACTA
Source organism: Ctenicera cuprea (assembly GCA_958336395.1). Taxonomy (NCBI): domain Eukaryota; kingdom Metazoa; phylum Arthropoda; class Insecta; order Coleoptera; family Elateridae; genus Ctenicera; species Ctenicera cuprea. The sequence goes on along the minus strand of OY284492.1, from coordinate 42,518,465 downwards.
TTCATATGTTTTATTTGTTACTTTTAAAAATAAAATTAATATGACAGTTTGATATATGATTCGAGGAATAAACCAATCGTATATCACTAGGGAAATTTACTCAAACTTCCTGCGTAGCAACTTGTGTTTGGGTGGCTTCAGAAAAGTTTTAAACAAAACTAATACTCGGTGCTACACAACAAAAATTCGTAATTTTGTTCAGTTATTTTTAATACACTCGTGGTATAACTACCGAATAACTATTATAGCTCGTACTAGAATTGTTAAGTATCTCAATGTTTTCTATAATTCTTGTTCTATTATTCTAACCTAAAACAAATTTTAGATCCTGGTTTGCTGCAACGTAATTTCGTAAACATTCAAGAAGAAGGAAAGCTGACCTGCCCGCATTGCGGTAAACAATATAAGAACAAAAGCTCTCTGAAAACCCACTTGAGTCTAGACTGTGGAAAAGATAAAGGATTTCAGTGCCACTTGTGTTCTTATAGCTGCAGAAGAAAATATCATTTGAAAACACATCATGTTATAAAACATAACAAAATAAAAAATTAAACAATTTAAACAACGTTCAAAAACTTTTAGATAGTAAGATGTTTTAGATTATAAATGTGTAGTTCTAAATGTATTTCGTATTATATGTAAATAAAAAGCGATACACGAAAAAAAAACTATTTTACTAAACAGATAGAAATTTTTAGAAGTTTTAGAAACATATGTGTAAATTAATTCCAACATTTTTAGGTACTGAATTTGAACTTGTACCGATGCAATAATTTGTGTTAATAGATAAACATCTCTAATTAATTATTTTAATTGATAAAGGCTATTATAAATAACAGATTGTCGGCGGTCTGTGCAATGTGCCTCTAGATCGAGTGTACCGGAATTCGACACCCACCGAGGTTGGAACAGTTGCTTGCTCCTCGCGTAATATATGTGTATTTTTTCTATGTTAAAGATATCGACTCCGTAGAAGGTAGAGGTTTAGTTAAATGTTAAGCTATAATGATTTACTACTTGGGGTCGGTGACACACCTTAGCAGTAGAAATAGTCCAACGATAAATAAATATATTAAAACAAATAACCGACCTTCATATGAATGTAGCATTTGATACCAATACCTGCTAATCTGTAATTATCGAACAATCAACATTTTCAGAAGGTTTTATACAAAATTAGACTCTTTTTAACGTAGAAGTCTTTATGACCTGTATATTTTAGATTTCTGGCTACAATTATATGTGGTACTTATACCGCAATATTTATTCTAGGCGAAGGGGTTGGATTCACTTGTGCAAATTGCAGTAAGTGGTATAAGTACAAGTCAACGTACCGTCGCCATATAAGACTAGAATGTGGTAAAGCTCCATCCTTTAAATGCCCATACTGTAATCATACCACCAAACAAAAACACAGCTTGAAGAAACACGTAATTACTCGACACCAAGAAAAAGTCACTGAATTTCAAGACGTTTATAAGAACTACGATCTTACAGCTTCTAATTATTGATTAAAAACTGTATTTATGTGTTGTATATTTTAATTAGTAGGAAATAAATTAATAAGAATTATCTAAACTGCCTTGGAATTTACTGAAGTCAGTTGTTTTTCCTGGTTCATGTTTTGATTTTTAGACTGTATACATTAATGAATTGGGAAGATGGAAATGACTGAAGCATGTTTCCATCTATATACCAAATTCGCCTCTTTTCGATCTGTTTCTACTTTTAGTGGTGAGGGATCTGCGCTACTATAACCCTCGTCCATTTTATAAGGCACATATTCCTTTGTACAGCAAACCGCTGCAGTATTCAATGCAGACAAGCAAATTTAGGATTATTACCTTCCTCGCTGTACGGAGTATAGCTAAAGGCAGGTAATGTATCATTAAAATTTTCGGAAATTGAGATTTTGACGGAAATGCAAGTTTTAGGTACTGAAAATGCCGAAAACCACAATTTCGCCATGGTGTCGGTGTGTCTGTCTGTCTGTGTCACTTTACAGTCCAGACAACTTAAGTCAGAAAACCCAATGCAGGTTGATACATTGGTAGTCACACTGGGATGAAACTGCAACAAAACGAGTACGGTCTGTCCAAAAAAGGGGAGGTGGGGAAGGGTGTTATATTTTAATATAGACGCGCTAGAAAAGGGAATTCAGATTTGTATTCTACCTGAACAGTTTAATTAAATAATTGCCAAAAAACGACTATCATTCTTGCAAAATCTATTTTCGGATTTTAGCGGATGAACATTGTTTAATATTACTCTACTTCAATATAGACGCGCTCAAAAAGGGAGCTCAGATTTGTATTCTACGCATGTCTAATAGCTGATTTGCGCAATCGCATCATCCTCATCATCGATTTATTGTTTTTAAAAATTTGTGAATTTTTACTTCAAAACCGTTATGGACATGGTAAATGACCATACGAATAACCTCCCACTGAGAAAACAACTATATCGTATTTCGTTTGTCGAAATTGTCGCGTGGGTCGTCGGGTATGCTAGTTTAAAGTAATGCTTATAGCACCGCACATTTTTAATGTTCAAATAAAAGCTGGCTGTATGTGATAATAGAATTAAGTTGTAATTTATTAACACATCTTAAATTTATAAGTAATAATAACTACTCAACGTAATAATTTATTAATGTATGTTTATTTGTAGTATTACGATAAACAACGAGTACTCTAATATTGCAAAACAAGGCATCAGCGTTTGCAGGGAAATTACATACGTATATGCAAGTCTCAAATTAATTGCACAATTGCTAATACACACGTTTTGGTGAAAGACAAGGATACCTGTAATTTCACTTCAAACTCTGATGTCACCTAGTTTGTTATATTAGGATTTTTTACTTGTAGTTTTTTTCCTGGAGTTTTTTTAGGGGCTGTTTTAAATATTGTTTTCCAGTACTGCTCTTCCAGGATTTTTTCGAAATCAGTTTTTTAAAGTAAATGTTTTCCAATGAATTATGTATATAACCAAATATTTCATTTTTCACCAAAGCAGATGCTTACACAGGAAATATGGAATAAATAAAAATGTAGATGACGCATACAACTGTTAGTCTACCCTTCTTCTACATTGTTGATTAAAATGTTTATGTGTAGTTCCTACAACACTAAAGGTTTATAAAATGAAAACCGTATTTTTTATTGTTATAGAACTTCAGTTCTTTACTTGTGAGACTTGTGGACGATCATACAAAAGAAGAAAGCACCTTCAAAGTCATTTGCGATTTTATTGCGGTAAAGCACCACAGTTCTCTTGCGAAATCTGCTTAAGAAGTTTTCATCAGAAATATACACTAAATAGGCATATTAAGATTCACTTAAAAAATCCAACCCAAAATTGATAATACTAAGGAATGTTCATTAAAAGGTATTAAGATAAATTGTATAGCATTATTATTTTTGAATTTCATTTATAATTATTTGTTCAAATATAGTTATAGTCCAATATTAAAAAGTGTTTTATATTTATATAATGTGCAAACCTGATTTCGAGAATGTGTTTTTCAATTCGTAAAAATTTAATTTATTGTAAATAAATCAATTCTTAACTTCAACAGGTTTTTCATTTTAGCTTTATACGTATTTCAACGTCTTTACACGTCATTATCAAAAGCAAGATTAAAAGTAAACAGTTGGTGTTGCTATAGGAACAATAAGTCTTCATAACTTGATCTTGGTTTTCTATATCTGCGTCCAGATGACTTGATTACTCATTCCAAAACGTCTAATAACGGTGAGTTTAAGACATCAATTTGTTCATTCATTAAAGGTACAGATTTTAAATGTTTGTGAATTTCAAATGGTTCTAGTACATCCAACTTACTTTTGTTATCACAGAAGTGTAAAAATGTTATAGTGTTATTAGATGTCATTGAATGATTGTGTTCTAATAAGTGTTTAGTGTAATTGGCTTTATGGGGGTGTTTATACTTGTGGCAACGTACGTGTTCCTTGTACCTAATATAAAAATTTCTAATTGTTGGTTCTATATAAACCGAATTACAGTGCGGGCAATTTAATTTGTAGATGCCTGAATTTAGTAAATTGTCTGCTTTTTCTTTAGCATTAAACAAAGTGTTTAAAATGTTTTTTGTTGTTTTTAAAGTTATTTCACATTTATTTGTTTTGTTTATAATTTTGGCAATTTTTCCTGATTTATTGCCAAAATATGGAATTGAGGCGTATTTCATTATATCTGATGAAGTAATTGGATAAATTTTCTGAATAGCTAATTTGTAATTTTTCTTTTTAGTTAGTGTATCAATAAGTTGAGTATTAGAACCATTATTGTATGCAATTTGTTTAATAATCGAAATTTCTCTATTATAACTAAATTCACCTAAAGGAACCGTTAAAGCGCTATATATCATGGACCTGTATGCTGCTAATTTATGTGTTTTATGATGACAAGAATTGTGTGGTATTGTAATGTCTGTTTGTGTGGGTTTTCTATAAACAGTATATTCAAGTTTATTATTTGAATTAACTTTATGTTTAAATCTAAAAAGTTAATAAACCTATTTTGTTCAGTTTCTAGTGTAAATGTTACATTTGGATGCAAGCTGTTAATAAAAATCAAAAATTTATTAACTCAAATGAACTATCAAAACATGCTAAAATGTCATTAACATAACGAAACCAAAATATAACTTTCTCAGAATGGTTTGATTCAAATATGTGATCTTTAGATTTTCCATAAATCTATTAGCTAAAAGAGGTGAAATTGGACTTCCCATGGGTAAACCATCTTTTTGGAAATAAATTTTATTATTAAAAGTAAAATACTTTGTTTTACATGTTTTTTTAATGTATATAATAATATAATTAATTTTCAGACCCACGTTAAAAATGAATGCATGCCGTGTTGAACCAAAATTTCTATGTGATATAAGTGGTTGTCAGTGGAAATGCAAACAAAAAATTGCTTTGAAAGTTCATCTTTTTCATAAACATAGGCGTTAAAACTTTACTGCAATTTATGTGTTTATACATTACAATAGGTTACCTATGTAAAAACTCAAACGCTTTTTACACTGTATGAGCACATTAAAACTTTTAATTAGTCTAGATGTATTGTTTAGGGGACATTATAAATTATGTTGTTTGCTTTTTTATAGCTGTTATATGTTTGTCGTAATTACACATATGCTAAATAATATTACTATAATGTTAAGTATTTTTATTTCTCTTATTTCTTTCTTAATCGTTATTCTCATTTACCGGCCGGTGTAGAGGTAGTCCCATTCTGTATCTTTTAACGTTTCATCATCTGCCAGACGCTTAGTGGTGAATGAACGCTCATATCGCTTGTTGTACGAGGTGGTATTGATATCTAGTTAGCCTGAAAAGTTTCTAGTAAAGAAAAGTGAATATGGTTGATATGGTTACAACTATGATGTTTTATAAATAAGTAATCAAAGTTTGACGTCCATAAGTTGAACGGTGATCAAACTGTGAATTTTTGAAAACAGCATGTCTGAGAAAAAGATAGAATTTGAAAAAATCGAGTTTCGGTCAGTTATTAAGTATTTATTTTTGAAAGGGTTATCGGGCAAAGAAATTTTGGCTGATATGATAGAAACCTTAGGTGATCAGTGTCCTTCATACGCCACTATTAAAACCTGGGTTGCGGAATATGAAAGAGGAAGATCAGATGTGAAAGATGAGCATCGCCCTGGAAGACCAATTTCTGTGACCATTCCGGAAAACATTGATTCTGTCCATGATAACGCTCCTACTCACAAGTCGTTATCTGCACTGCAAAAAATTGATGAAATTGGTTTTGAATTGGTTGACTACCCACCCTATTCTCCGGATTTAGCACCGTCAGACTATTATTTGTTCCATAAACTCAAAAAACATTTGAAAGGTAAAAGATTTTCGACAAATGACGAAGCAACATATGCCGTTGGGGAGTGGTTTACAGCCGAAGAAAAAGATTTTTTTTAAATGGCTTAGAATTACTTTATGAACGTTCTGCTAAATGTATAAGTCTTAAAGGAGATTATGTTGATTAAATAAAATTTTTGTTTTGAAATATTGTGGTGTTTTATATGGTAGGCTAAGTACTTATCAATACCCCCTCATACACCTGAGTTTCCTAGAAATATGTTTAAACATTCGGCAATGGAGTCACAAAAGTATTAACTTTAAATGTTGGTGTATACTCTAACGAATATTAACTTTTAAGACCATCAACTGGGCTCTACCCACTTAAGATTCATCAATGTCAAAAATGTGGCAAAAATTACAAACACAAACGAAACCTACAGACTCACACAAAAAATGAATGTGGTCTAGAACCAAAATGCAAGTGTCCTATAAGCGGGTGCCAGTACAAATCCATAAGGAAGCGTGGTTTGGACAGCCGCCTATTTTATAAACATAAATATTGTAATTTATTTCCAGAAGCGCAATAAAAAATTATATCTAATTATTTATTGAATTTTTAACTATACCTGATATTTACCTCGTTGTGGATAAAACTTTCTTCTATTGTTAGGTCGATGTGTGTCTGTGGGGAGGCGCGTGTGTGCATGTGCGTGCATACTTTACAGCCTAGATGCCTGAAGATAGAGAAACCAATATAGGCTTAAAAATGCTTATTCGTACTTTAATGAAACCCCAGAAAAACGATGTTGGTCTACCAAAAATGCTACGATTCGTATTCTACTGTTACCACATAGCCAAGCATGATATTCCTACCACCAAACGTGCTTAATAATCATGCAATTCCTCTTAATTAATATAGATTTTAACTAGTGCACTCTTCCTAGTTATCGTAAAATAAAATTAATAGGCGTCTCGTTTTGACTACTAAATTGATGATTGAAATACAACAGAAGTTGCTTTCGATAAATATCTCGCATCTGCGAGATCCCGAGATTATCGACGCGCTATAGATGATAATGACAGCAGTAGACGATTCTCAGTAACACACGCAAACAGTCTGAAACCAAATTTGCTTCCCTGCATTGAAAACTGTAGCGGTCCACTTACAAAAGAAATGCGCCTTATATAATGGACGCGTAAATATGTGGGTTCCACCACTAAAAGTTAAGACAGGTGGAAAGGATCCTTGTTTACTACATAGTCAGCAGAATTGTAATTTTTATTTCCACTTTGTAATAAAACTTACAAACAAGATTTGCTGCTCTATAGGCATAAGAAATGGGAGTGTGAAAAAATTCCTCACTTCACGTGTGCTATAAAAAACTATAGTTTAGAACTAAGCAGAAACGTAATTTGAACAAACACATTGACTTGAAGCACAATACAGGAAATTCCGAATTTTATCAGTCCAATTAGTATGTAAATATTGTTTATACTAGCTACGCGCCCCGATTTGTTTGGGTAACTTCATACCTGGCGCTCGTCGCTCCGCTGAGTCGGTCTCGGGAGTGAAAGCTGTTCCCGGAAAGACAAACCTGAAAGAAGCTGGGAAAGAACATCCCCGGAAAGTAATTTTAAGAAAGAAAACCTCGTAAAATCTTCGGGAAAAACATCCTCCGAAACAATATCTATTAGAGAGCCCCAAGAAACAATTACTTTCATAAACAAAATGCGAGAAAACACTTTTTCTCTTTTGAAAGTAGTAAATAAATTTGGAAGTAGTAAATACGCACTAAAGAAATCTTTTTCCAAAAATTTCACAAATATAATTCACTCTCATTCATAATAAATCGATCTGCTAGGAAAAAACTCGTACCTTTTTCAGTAAAACCTCTTTCTTAGTTATGCAGTGATCAATCAGCAAGAAAGCACACGTGCTTTAGTTTAGGGGACGTTTGTTCTGTGGTTGTTTTCTCCGGGAAATTATTTACCCGAGTTTGTTTGGTTACTTCATCAGTTTTTTTGAGCTAATGTGTTTTTTCATGGATGTTTTCACCGTAAATCGTAAATGGCCCCCACAAGCAAAAGCGTTTATTTTGCTCGCACGTTGTTAGTGTGACCGCATTTCGCTAAAGAATTATTTGGTCTAGTTCGTGCAGCCGACGATGCACGTGGCATCACAAACTTCCTCGATAATAAGGTTGTTTTTCTGTTACTGAAATGTGATTATTTTTATTGAGTTTTTTAAATAAATAACCGCGAGCTGCATGCTTTATCCTCGGTATTTGTGTTCTATATAACGGGAGCAGGTTATATTACAATAATACAAGGAAGTATTAGACATCTTAGGATCCAGTTTGTGTGTATTAAGAATTCAGTCCACTGTACAAAAAAATAGTCTTTATATGACACCCTCGTAAATGTTTCGGTTCGAGTGGCGGTAGTCTCCCACCGCTAAAAGCTGAGACAGAAAGAATGGTTCTGGAGTTACTATATAGATTGCTTTTTTTCACTTAGTTTATATGGAAAATACTTTAATAAAATATATAAATAAATTACTAAATTTTACTGATATAAACATCTTTCAAGCTTTCTATTTGAAAATTGTTGTATTACCTTACTTTACTACAATAGCAACGTTTTTCGATAAAAAGCATACTTTGGGTTTTTTCCATATTTGTGGCACGATTTCGCCAATCTGTACCAGTGCGTTCTTATAAACTGTTTTCATAACTGTATGTTGAAAAGAAAGTTCTTAAATGTGTACCTACCAATCCGAGTTTGAAAAACATTTTGTTATGGTGTATTAACTATTTATTTTGGTTTTAGGATTGCACCAAGACTCGTGTGATTATAGGCATCCGTGCAACTATTGTGGAAAACATTATAAGTACAAAGGAAATTTGGTGAAACATATAAGATATGAGTGCAACCAACAAGGCTCATTTGTGTGCAACGTTTGTGAAAGAAGTTTTAAACAGAAAGTACATTTAAAGTATCATGTTCATCGTTTGCACGGTGGTTTAGATGCTTAATGGAGTAGTGTTTGTTTAAGTACATTTACCTTGGCGCAGTCTTTTTTAATTATGAATAAATAAAACAAATACGAGTAGATTCACAAATAAGTACTCGTATACGCGATTTCTTTTTATTTGTATTCACATGAATGATATTTATAGAAGTTAACTTTATTGGTTTATTTCATCATATTTATTAATATGTTGTAATACTATTGTAGTTGCAATAAAAGTTTTGGCAGTATTAATTCAAGTAAATGACTAGCACTTGACAGGGCTTTGCCTAATTCTTAGATCTTATTCGAATGTCCTTAAAAATTATATGCATGTACTTAAATTGCAAAGTTATATTAAAATATAGTAATAAACATACAGCATATTTCTATTTCTAGGACTCAAGTACCAGCACAAGACTTTAAAAACTCATTCTTTTAAGTGTGAAAGTTGCTCCAGGTCCTACTCTGTGTTAAGCAGCATGAAGAGGCACCAAAAAATTGAATGTGGAAAAGAGAAGCAGCTTGCATGCAGTTACTGCTCATTAAAATTTTATTATAAACAGGAACTACGAATCCATACTTTTACAAAACATAAACGTTTCAGTTAGTAAACTGTTTGAAACATTATTAGTTAATAAACAATTTTTTAAACTGGCTAATTGTTTTTGTTTTATTTCATTAAATCTAATAGAATAAAATGTTGTTTTAATAATAATAACTAAAATTTAAGTACAGAACTTCACAGAAAAAATGTAAGGTAACTAATGGAAAATGTATGAGTTTGTGGAAATATTGTGGCTGCCTTATTTCCATTATATTAGTTTTCAACTTTTATGTTTTTATTTTATGTATCATAATGTTTGAAGACTTATAACGTATAATTTATAAATTTGTGTATGTATTTACAAACACATTAACAGGTATATTCGAGTGTGGCGAATTAAATCTTCCAGTCCCTTGTCAATCATGTGGAAGAACATATAAACATAGCTCTTCTCTTTATACACATTTAAAATACGAATGTGGTAAAGAGCCTACGTATCAGTGCTCATTGTGCAGCTATAAAACTTACCAAAAAGGAAATTATCAGAGGCATATTAAAGGACAACATAAAATGTTTGAATAGTCTTAATTGTAATATTGAGGTGTTATAAAATTAGTGAGCACATTTATTAAAAGTATTAATCAGAGTAATTGTACGGTGCTTGGTATTGCGGTTGCTTTTCTTAGAATTTTAATAAGAACATATTTGCTACATTTAGATTTTATTTTAGTGAATAAAATTAAAACAATAAATGTATTTATTCAGTTTGTAATTTCTTTTATTTGGGACATCACCGTCATTGGAGAAGCTTACCTTGCTAGGAATTTAGTTATTTCAAATATACGTTTTGTAGGGCGAAGAAAAATAAATTTGTTGTTAGGCAATCTTAGAGCCTAAACATTGTTCGCTAAGATGTGCTTCAAATTGTATTTTTATTAATATTGCTATTGTTGCACCTACTATACTGAATCCTGCGTTGTTTGATAATGTGGTATGCGTATGCGCATGCCTATAAACTAAGGGTACCGGGTTTCGATACCCGCCAAGGTTAGTAGGTGCATTTGGTAAATAGCCGTCTTTGAGAAGAGATGTAAAACTGTTAGTTCCATCTGCTATAAACTTGGTTTGCAACTTCAAATTGCTATACAATTTAAATTATTAACGTTAAGTAAATGACACAACAGACAGACAAACAACCAAGTAACCACGTATTAATAGACAGTGAGCATATGAAAAGAATTAAGAACGTGAAGTCGTGCAGAGGAGCAGAGATAGGATCAAACCATTATATGCTAAAAATCGAGGTGCAAGAAGAAATACAAAACGACCATGCGCGGGGAAGCAAGAAAAAGGTAGCAAAGCGATTGAACTACGAGAGTATACAAATGGGCAAAATACAGGAAAAATGTATTGAGAAAACAGAAGAACAACTAGCTAAAATAGACCAGAGCGCAGAAGGAATAGATGAAAGATGGATCCAAATAACAAAAGCACTTAAGAATGCAGCAATGGAAGTGCTACCAGGGAAAACAGAAAATGCCTTCAAAAAAGACTGTATGGACGAGAAATTCTGGAAAGCAGTGGAGCAAAAAAAAGAGCAAGGCAAAGAATGCTTAACCAAGATACAGAAGAAAACAGAGAACAGTATAGAGAAAGGGCCAAACAGTTATGCAGAAGGAAGAAGAGAGACATGCTCGAAAAGAGAATGCTAGAGATGGAAACCCATTACAATAACAAAGCAGCGAGATCATTCTACCAGTCAATCACCAACACAAAGAGGGGACCGCAGCCGAAATCAGTGTACTGTAAAGATAAGGGGGGCACCTCATAGGAGAAATGGATAAAATACTACAGAGATGGGCGGAATACTTTGAGGAGCTCCTAAATGTAAACCAGTATCTGGAAATAGAAATAGAAGAAAGTAAGCTTGAAGTACAGAACGAAATTGAACCACCCACGATCGAAGAAACTCGCAAGGTAATAACCCTAATGAAAAACAACAAGGCAGAAGGAGAAAATCAGATACCCGCCGAGCTACTGAAGTATGCTGGAGACAGAGTACTACAAGCAGTACACAGTACTATTACAGAAGTATGGATAGAAGAGAAAATACCTCAAAAATGGACGAAAGCAGTTATTACAACCATTTTCAAGAAGGGAGACAAAACTTGCTGTTCAAATTACAGAGGCATTGCATTGCTAGGCACTGCCTATAAAGTATTAGCGAGCCTACTCAACATAAAACTAGAAATGTTCATGGAGAACGAAGTAGGTGAATATCAAGCCGGGTTCAGGCACGGTAGGTCAACAATAGACCATATCTTCACCCTAAAACAAATAGGGGCCCTAAGTGAGAAATACCAGATACCTTTACATCTCTTATTTATAGACCTTAAACAGGCGTACGATGCAGTAAACAGAAGCCAACTCTACAAAACTATGAAGGAAATGGGAGTGCCAGACAAGTTAATACGGCTAGTAAGTTTAACGTTGACAAATACAACAAACCGAGTAAAGATGCATGGGAAAGTATCGGAACATTTTGTTACCAATAATGGACTGCGCCAGGGAGACCCTTTATCCACACTACTATTTAACCTTATACTGGAGGGGATTATCAGAAAGAGCAAATTGACAGACGAGACCATAACTACTAAACAATATCAGTTCACAGCCTATACGGATGATTTTGTAATCATAGCTAGAACAAAAACAGCATCGGAAGAAGTATTCTTGAAAATAGAAACGGAGGCCAAAGGTTACGGTTTAACAATAAAATGGATAGAACAAGTCATGGACGATCTAAGAATGTTACAAGTAAAATGCTGGTGGCAGAAAGTTCAGAACAGAGAGGAATGGAGAAAGATAACCTACCAAGCCACAGGCCTTAATGGCCTATAGTGCTCGATATATATTGCTATGATATGAGGCTATGTACTTACTAGAAAAACAATCCTTTAAATAAGAAAGAAGAGATTTGGTTTCAATTATGGCTAGAATAGACCACTACATGTTTCGTTCTTGTTTGAACTCATCAGGTGGACATAATTCTAACCATAATTGAAACCAAAAGCAAACAAGCAGATATATGCCAGAAAGTATAACACTAAAGGGGAATTACACTAGTAACGCCCTCTATTATGTGCGGCGAGAAAAAGTTGCAAAGCAACAAACCGGTAAAGTTGCGATCGGAACCTGCTAAGCAGGTATCTGCGATCGCACCGGCCTCTAAGCACAAAACACAGAAACGCCCGTGTGGCAAGAAATAAGAAAGAAGAGATTTGGTTTCAATTATGGCTAGAATAGACCACTTTTTCTCGCCGCACATAATAGAGGGCGTTACTAGTGTAATTCCCCTTTAGTGTTATACTTTCTGGCATATATCTGCTTGTTTGCTTTTGGTTTCAATTATGGTTAGAATTATGTCCACCTGATGAGTTCAAACAAGAACGAAACATGTAGTGGTCTATTCTAGCCATAATTGAAACCAAATCTCTTCTTTCTTATTTCTTGCCACACGGGCGTTTCTGTGTTTTGTGCTTAGAGGCCGGTGCGATCGCAGATACCTGCTTAGCAGGTTCCGATCGCAACTTTACCGGTTTGTTGCTTTGCAACTTTTTCTCGCCGCACATAATAGAGGGCGTTACTAGTGTAATTCCCCTTTAGTGTAATCCTTTAAATGCCTGCAATTTACGCAATACTAATTATATTTTATATGAGACTTTTATAAAATTTCTCAGGGTCGTTATTAAGCTTTGGAAGAAGTGGTATTAATAAATAAGACTCAAACAAAAAAAAACACACAAACCAATATCAACGTTACAAAGAGTTTTTTTATTTAAAAGTCAATTTGAGATTAAATTTATGAAAATCAAGAAATTTCTTTTTATTCTACTGTTCTTAAAACTGAACACTTATCTTTGTTTCTTCTTTATAAAGATATCCTTAACTCGACAATCGTTGAATGATAAACTCCCTCTTCTCTGGTTTGCAGTTTCTACAAAAACCAACAGCAGTCGCCTTTAGTAAGAATCTTCCTCCGCTGTAGTACCAATATGTACTGGACTGCTTTTATATTTACTAATACTTGGCTTTTTCTACCATGATAACTGTGAACTCGTTCTGAACCGCTTTTATATTATTATTCTTTTGGATATTTCCAAAATTAGTTGAGAAACACTTGTATTGTTTTGTTATAGCTTCTAGTCGATTCAAAACCACTATTTATTTCATATAACTCGTTTTCTTTCTCTTTTTCTTTCAGAGAATGAAAAATCCTGTATCCTTTGTTTTCAGGACGAGCCTTAACTAACTAATAAGTTTTCACTTGCTTTTGTCTTCTCCTTGATCTCTCATTTTTTTGAAACAAATAAATCTCATGAAACAATGAGTGTTCTTTTTATACACTTGTCAAATTGACATTCACATCCATAACCCCCACAAATGACATTTAACGATGCACAAACAAGTAAGTCTAAAACTTCGTATATATTAAACCTTTTAAACAATTCTGAATTAATTTATAATTAAAATTACCATAAACAATAATCGTATCAATTTGATTGTGTTCTTCTTTCTTTCAGAGTAAACAGAACTTCACAAATATGAAAATATAAATGATATAATGATAACCACATTATCTGAATTTTAAACCAAGAAATTACAGCAATAATACGCAACCCTAAGTTTATCAGTTTGAATACCAAAACCTTACAGTCTTCACAAACCTTCAATCGTAAATTAAATTGTAACAAGCATCCCAAAAACTGCCTTCCAGGAATTACAATACTCCAGTCAAATCATACAACTCCTAATATCATAGCAATATATAAATGAATTAAAAAAATACAATGTAGCTAAAGAAATAGGACTTGATGCCTAATAAACAAAAAGGTTCTGAATGTCCCCGCAACCAATAATCTGCACGATTAATATCGGGGCATCTTGCAGGCCAAATATGATGTTAAGCGGTTCTACTGCAAAAAAGTGACAAGCGCTGTCTTCTTGTTGTAGCCATAGCAATGTTGTTGCCACTGCCATAATCATTCTTGATCAAATCATTTTTATCTTGTAAAGAGAGCACCATTTTATACAAAGTTTAAAGATACGCAAAACACTAACACATGAACATTTTCTTTGAAATTTCAAACAACCGAATATTTTGTTTTTAATCTATAGCTGACTTATCCCATTATTTTAACTACATTTAATTTTTTAATTTTTTGAAGTTTTATTGTAAGTTTTTTAAATGAACTAACTGTTATAAATTGACAGGAAACTCCTCTGACATCTGATTAAATTTGGTCAAACACTACTCGACTCCTACAATTGATTCTTAAAGGGACCCCTGGAATAAACACCTACATTGCGAAGTAATAATAATTTGCCGCTACCGGAAAGTTGACCGAAGACAGTAGACCGAAAGGAAATTTGACCGAACGGAAAGTTGACCGAAAGGAAATTTGACCGAAGAACATTTAACCGAATGGAAAGTTGATCGAAAATATAATTTTTTGACTGTTTAATGCATACAAGCTGGAAGATTATTTTGTACATCGAACTCAATGCCGGATATGATAATTATTTATTACAATAATTATTAAAAACAATTAAAAATACATTTTTTATCGAATACTGCAATAATTTGATTCAGTAGCTTAGATTGTGCGCTATGCCGCGCAAGAATTCACACACGTTCTCTGGGTTGTAAGTTTCTACCAAACGAGCTATCCTCTCTGCACAGTCACGGTGTTTTTTTCGAGTAGGTGGGCCTTCCATTTCAGCGACATATTGCTCGATCTGAAGCTCATGTAGGCTCTGTTTCCTCTGAATGGCTTCTACAAACTTCCAAATATTTGGGTGATCAGCAGCAACTTGCTGCTCGAATCCTCGATGCCATCCTTCGATTGAGTTATTTGTTTTTGGTAAATTTTCTACCACCCCGTCAAAACAATTCCATAGATCGTGAGGAAATCTTGGTAAACGGCGCTGTCGGCGTCTTTGGGGGCGGCCTATCCTGGTATCCTCAAAATAATCAATAATTGGCTGGACTTCTGGCGGTAAGACGTCTTCCTCCACCAATGCTTCAAAAGCGTCCACAACGTCCACCATTGGGACAAATGTTATTGCGGGTAATAATCGTAATTTCAAAGCAAAATCTGCGTCCGTTTCTTCCCTCCCCTTAAAACCTTCCGTTTGGATTTTCCTAAAACTGCACTGTGAGAAATGAAAGAAGCACCCACGATGTCTCGATTGTGGGAACTCCTGTGCTAATGCACTTATCATCCCAGTTTCAAAGTTAGTAAGTATTGTCTGTGGCGAAACTCCCGGCAGAAATTCTTTTAGCAGCTGTAACAATCGAAGGTAGGTTTCTTGGGATTTATCCGGTAATAATGCATAAACCAAAGGAATCGCAACATGTTTCTTTAGCCCATGTAGTGTGAATAGTTGGTAGAACAGATGCGGCACAGTTTTGAACGTACCGTCAGCGTACCAGTGGTCAGCTTGAGCGAGCACTTGAAGATTTCGCCGTGTACAAAAATCAGTATCCGATCGTCATTTGGTCCTGAATCATACATCAAAAATTCTTCCCCATTTTTTGTTATTCTGTATTGTTCTGGAAAAACAATGTCCCTTCGGTTGACAGGCAAAGCTGGGGCAGCTTCATGCCGGGTCCGCACATTCCGAATTGTTCTCTTCATGCTGCTCACTGCTGGAAGAATAGCTGCTGTAGCCTAGCTAACTTCAAAAGATGCAGTCGATACAATATTGTGTGGTGCATCTTGAGTATTTTTAGCCATGTTACATATATTGTTCATTAATTTGGTTTTTTCGACATGCGTTGCGTCGGCGACATTGTTATGCGTGCCACTTTGTTTAAGAATGTCGTCACCTTGCGTAATAATACGAGCACCGCACTTTATTTTTCGGTAATCCTCACATTTCCAATAAATTTTTTCATTTTCCTTGTCTTTGCAGAATAGGTAACCGCCCACCAACAATTTACGCTGTCCCTTTACACTAGTTACAAACTCGAGGGCCATTTCACGACTTCGATTCTCACTCTTGCACAAATGTAAGCAAAATGAAATGTATTATCGCCCCATTCCTTATATATACCCCTAATTGTCATAAGCACAAATACCATTAAAATTAAAATACTTATGTAATTGTATCCTTACGTTAAATTTGCATCTTAATTACTTATCATTAGTTTACAATCAACTAATTTCTTTCGGGTAATATGTTTACGATTAAGTCATATCCGGCAATGAGTTCGATGTACAAAATAATCTTCCAGCTTGTATGCATTAAACAGTCAAAAAATTATATTTTCGATCAACTTTCCATTCGGTTAAATGTTCTTCGGTCAAATTTCCTTTCGGTCAACTTTCCGTTCGGTCAAATTTTCTTTCGGTCTACTGTCTTCGGTCAACTTTCTTTCGGTCTACTGTTTTCGGTCAAATTTCCTAGACCCATAATTTGCGCGTCCCAAAAATGTGTCAAAATACGACGTACACTTTTTTTTAATTGGGACCGATTTTCGAACAGGTTTGATTTAACAATGAAGAAATTGAATTCCTGAATGTAAATCATTTTGCACATACCTAAAGTATAGGGAATTTAGATTTTGTTTATGGTTGCATTAATTAGTTTCTTTTTATAATAATTACAATGTTTTACGTAAATTTAGTAATTTTAACTGTTGTTTTAGCATTGCGACCATTCAATTGCTCACGCTGTGGAAGAGCTTATAAAAGTAAACGTACTTTATACAGTCATTTGAAGTTTGAATGTGGAATATTACCGCAGTTTGCTTGTTCGATATGCGCAAAGAAATTTCATCAGAAATCAACATTAACGCGACATACCCGATTATGTCACAGCATTTGGGAATAACCCATGAAAATATTTATATTTAGATTATTAAATGTTATAATGTTATTGCTATTGGGCGATATAATAAATATATTTAACTGAAAACACGGGTTGTATATATTATTTTAAATATTGATGAATGATTTTTATCTGTCCCGTTATATTTAAGGTAGAAACAACAACTAAAGTATTGTAATAAATTATCATACGTGAAGATATGCGACACAGTTTTGTTTAAGAAAAGTGATTTTTCAAACTTCTTTGTTGCTCTATTTTGATCTATTGTATTTCCTATATAAACCTAAAATAGCGATAGTAAGTAGTACCTTAGCGCCTTCAACATTAATGTCTCAACAACGTATTACGTTAGCTAGTTTTTCGTAATTAGATAATATGTTTATTTTGAGACCATTTGCGATGTGTTTTGTACTGATTTTGTATTGCTTTCAGATAAACACAATATAATGATTTTCACATGCCGACAGTGTCGCAAAGTATACAAAAATAAAGGAACGTTAATGAGACACCTACAGTATGAATGCGGCAAAGATCCGTCGTTTCAATGTGACATATGTTTGAAATATTTCAGAAGAAAGGAAAACCTTAAATGTCATATTCTCACAATTCATAAAGTTCCATTCTAAGACCATAATAATACAATGCTTGCCTTTTAGATTCGTATACCGACAAGAAAGCAAAGGAATATTAGATTTATGTAATTTATGGAATTGTATAAGTAAAATTACATAGTCATAGATTAAAGTATTTACAATAAATAAAAATCGAACTAAAAATAGTTTCTTTCTCTTTAATATATGTGTACTACAGTTCCATATATTAAAAAATTTAGTATTCGATTGTGTGTTTATAGCCGCAGAAAATACACAATTCTAGTATTTTTGCATTGTATGATTACAGTGAAATTTTTAATTTTACCATTCGAATTTATTTACGCTATATTTGGGCTTGCTAAAAAATTGCATAATGCAATCTTTGTACACTTAACATTACCACATAAAAAGCAGAAATAAAATTGATAGTGTATAAAAGGATTGCATTTCGTTTATTTCTTTGCACTTGCATCAGAAAATTCATCAATGAGTTTCTTATTTTTTTTCTTAAAAAATACTAATAACATTAATTTCTAAATGAAATCGTTTGTGGTATTTGTGGCAAGGTTTACACAAGTCAGGGATCTTTGTATCACCATAAGATGTACTACTGTGGAAAAGAAGAGAACACAAGAGAACTCTAGTCTAAAACAAACAGTAACCAAACTGGAAATTAAACTAGATTATCTAGAGAACCAGTCTAGGCGGAACAATGTAATCTTTTTTGGGCTGCAAGAAAGCGATAACGAGGGCTGGAGCGAAACCGAGGAAAAAGTTATCGAGATTGTGCAGCAATATTTTAATCTAAAATTAAACAGCATCATTGCAATGATATAGAGCGAGCTCACAGAATCGGTTATAATAAAAAAAAATAGACCGATAGTAGTTAAACTTTTAAATTATAAAACAAAGGATATGCTCATACGTAATGGCGCAAAACTAAAAGGATCCAACATCTCCATTAGCGAAGACTTCTCCGAGAAAGTTAAACAGAAACGCAATGAACTTAAACCATATCTAAAAGCTGCTAGAGAACTGGGAGCTTGTGCGCACCTGAATTACAATAAACTTAATGGTAAAAGCTATCGATTCGACGATCTAAGCAAGTGTCAAATTAAGAGTCCACAGGATATGTTTAATATTATGGGTACTTCTCAACCTGGAGAGCGGCAGCAGCTCCAAGCCCCAAGAGGAATGGTAACGAGAAAACGAGTAAACAAATAGGAAACAGATCACAAGAACAGCCATATACAAGAAAAAAATCATTTTATTGTTTTACACCAAAATTTTCAATCCATTAGAAATAAATTATTAGAATTACTTATTTTGTTAACAGATATTAAAAACGAAATCGGTCCAGCTGATGCGGTGTGTGTGTCTGAGCACTGGCTAAAACCAGATGAGCATAAAATTATCACATCAGCTTATTCTTTGGCCGCATTCTCTGCCCGGATGAATGATGCACATGGTGGTACGCTTATACTGGTGAGAAATAACTTATCATTTTCTGAAATTAAATTTGACGGTTTAAAAAGTATTGATACTCATTTTGAATTTTGTGTTAGTAAACCTGAGAAATGTATTGTTGTTGCGTTATACAGAACACCCACAGGTGATTATGAAATTTTTTTGGAAAATCTAATTTACTTGCTAGAAAAAATACAAAAGTTTAAAACTGCAGCTATTGTTTGTGCAGATTTTAATATTAATTTTTTGATGGATTCTTAAAAAAAGAAATCAATTGCTAAATATATTCAATATGTATGGCTACGGTCACACAATTCAGACTCCTACCAGGGTGACGCAACGCTCAGAGAAAGCAATTGATAACATATTTATTAACTTACTTTCTACTGATACCTATGAAGTTGTCAATAAAAATTACGGTATATTTGATCATAACTGTCAAATCATAAAATTTTCAAGGGATTACACAACCGTTCAGAACAACAATATTACTGAAGAAAGAAAACGTTGTTTTGGAACTAAAGCTAAACAAAAATTCAGTAATATGTTACAAGAGACAAATTGGCAGTTTATGACTAGTGAAACTGATGTTAACCTAAAAGTCGAAAAGTTTTAGAATATTGTTAACACCGCTATGGACGTTGCGTCCCCCTATAAAACGATTACTAAATGTGTTAATAGTGTGCATAATGAATGGATCACAGTGGGCATCCGGAATTCATGTAAAAACAAACGTGCATTACTTGAGTATGTAAGATTTAGCGAAGACCCGGGATTTTAAAATTACGTTAAAAAATATTGCAGCATTTTAAAAAGAACAATTATTCTTGCTAAACGAACATTTTTGTTAAATAAAATTAATTTATCCGAAGATGAAATTGCTACTACATGAGACATTATTAAAAGTGAATATAAATTTGAGAAAACAAAATCAAAAAAAATATTACTATACAAAAAAAACGATGAAATTATAAAAGATCCCACTCTTATCGCAAATTCATTTAATAAATATTATATAAACATTATTGAAGAACTTCTTGAAAACATACCACAAAGCACTTGTCCCTTAGAGAAATTATGTAAGGTGGGGCCACCACTGAGTGATTCATTTTACCTATTTCCCGTTACAAATGATGAAGTTAAAAATATCATCATTAAGTTGCTTAACATGAAGTCCTGCGGATAGGACGGTATACAAACTAATTTAATTAAAGATAATATAGAACACCTAGTTGAGCCCTTAACGGATATTATAAATACCTCTTTTGCACAGGGATGCTTTCCAGAAAAACCAAAGCATGCAATAATAGTGCCTATACATAAAAAAGGTAGCACGCGAGAGGTTGCTAATTATAGACCTATATCACTTTTAACCATATTGGCTAAGGTTAGGCTAGTGAAATTCATTGAAAACAAAACCATTTTAAATAAATTTCAGTTTGGATTTAGAGAAAACAAAAATACCACTAAAGCTTTGTATGAATTTATCGATAATATATGTAGCGTAGCGGGCTTACTCAAAAGATTACTTGTCTGGGTGTCTTCTGTGATCTATCTAAAGCTTTTGATTGCGTATGCCACTCGATTCTCCTACATAAACTGGAACATTATGGTATTAGGGGCTTACCTTTAGAGCGGTTTAAGTCCTATTTAGAAAACAGAACACAGGTAGTAGAAATAAATCATTATGATGATGATAATAACCTAACAAAAATTCAATCTGACGTTGAAGTAGTTAAACAGGGTGTTCCTCAAGGTAGCATACTAGGCCCTATTTTATTTCTATTGTACATTAATGACTTACCATACAATATACCGAATGCTGAATTTGTTCAGTTTGCATATGACACAAGTTTATTAATTAAAAAATACGATTTACCTCAGCAATCGATAACTTCAAACCAGGTTATGCAGGATGTAAACGAGTGGCTTTTAAGCAATAAATTGCTGCTTAACCCTGATAAAACAGTAAAAATGCACTTTAAAACAAGTAAACAAATGCATAACACTACGCCGTTGCATATTGGCACGACACCAATAAAAACAGACCAAATTCCTCGGAGTCTGGATTGATGATCTGCTTACCTGGGACGACCATTTAATAGATTTTCAAAAAAAAACTATCTTCGTCTATATTTGCTATTAGAAAAATCAAGGAAAGGGTGGGTGTTCAAGGAGCGATGATAGTTTATTATTCTTAGTTTCATAGTATTTTGAGCTATGGCCTTGAATTCTGGGGTAGTTACAGCTATTTTTGGACTAAACATGAGAGAATCTTGCCGACAATTTTTCATAAACAGTAAAATATTTACCATATACAACCTATATATATTTAAGCTATGCCTGATTATTTATGACAAAAAAACGGAATTAACAACCTCATCCGACATCCATACATATAATATTAGAACAAAAAACTTGTTGAGATTACCTAAAGTTCATCTTACCAAGATACAAAATGGCCCTAATTATACGGGAATAAAACTATTTAATCAGCTACCCGACAGCATTAAAAATATTGACACAAAAAAACATTTTAAAAAACAATTAAAGAAATGGCTCTCTAAATTTTGCTTTTATAATCTGCAGGAATATTATGACAGTACAGCAAATGTGTGCTCAAACACACATAATTATGTATTGTGTATGCCTTGGAACAATAAACCTTTATTTATTTATTTATTACAACCACAGTTTAAATGCAGCTTTGATAAGTGCAATTATAAATCTAGAACAAAAACCAATTTGAAAAGACATATGGTAACCCATACCAGTGTAGTACACATATAATTCGTAAGTTTTCATTGTACTCCTGAATATATATTTTTATTTTGTAATCAAATCGTAAATAAAAAGATGAGACTCAAGACATTTTTTTTTATAATTTTATCTAGTTATTGTTTCAAATTTTCACTTTTATTGCCGGTATACGAGTTAGTACTGAAGTTATGTAGTTTTTTGCTGAATGCTTTTCTGTTCCAAAACATTTCCTTCCAAGGCTAAAGGTAAACATACATTGGCCGTGTAAAGTCTGCGGTAAAGTATTTACTTTGGCTGCAAATAGATCCAGACGTTTAAGAACGAGTAATTGCCGAGGCATCCAACTTAAATACGCGTGTTTTGTTTCTCATAAAGCTTTTACACGGAGTGATACTTTAAAGACACATTTGTTGACAAGTTTGTTATGTTTATAGTACTAGAAAAAGCAGAACATGTAAGAATTTCCCATGAAACTCGAACACTTCTTAATAATGGTGGACATCAAATTATTTGGAAAATTGTGACAGGTGATGAAACTTATATGTATACCATTTTTTTGATATGCCAACTCTACAAGAAAGCTGCGTATAAATCCATAAAGATGAGGGAACGCCAACCATAACCAAGAAGCAGCGTGCATTGAAGAAAGTAATGTACGCTGTATCCTTTAGGAGTACAGGTCTCGTCAGTGCTGTCAAAGCTAGCAAATTAAAAGGCAGTCACACTGCCGCCACAACTCTTCAACTCTCTACATCCTGGGACTTGAACGGCAAGTACAAGCAGTTACTTCAGCTAAATATACATAATTACTGTAAGGATTTAAGCATTCTGAATAATCTTACGGTCTTCAACGAACAAAAGCTATGTAAAATTTGTGTATATTTTGTTTGTAAAAGCTCCTACTACTAACTTACGTGTTTAAATGAACCATGGAATTTAACAATGTTATAGTAAGAAATCGCATTTTGCTTAAATTGGTTTCTGCTATTTTTTTCAGTTTTGAAATATTGAAGCAATCATATTATTTTAAGGTTACCCTTAATTGATGGTTGGATAAATTTACTGGAATAATTTTGGAAAGCTGGGCGGTTTAAAGTAAAATTTACTCTAGTTTCGTTTTCATAATTTGGTATGGTAGTTTATAACTAGAAGTTGGTAATGGTAACACGTGATTAATGTTATTTGAGGAATGTTTTGACTTTTTCTAAATTTTCTGTGTTATTTTTAAATATTGCCTGCAATGTTTAGACTCCTAAGTTAATTAGGTACTACTTCTAAAATTTGTTTATAAATGTGTATTTAACTATATTTCAAGTTTTAAATCTAGTTTCTACTTATTACTGTGGCATGGTTTAAAATGTTTCTTTCTTTTTCTAATAAAACGCGAGAATTGTTCTCCTTTTTAATTATTTTTTTAATTTCAGAATGTGAAGAAAACGATCCGCTGTTTCTTGAAAAGGACTATCACAAAAAATTTGTATTGACGAAAAATGTAGATAATAAAAATAAATTTCAGTGTTTGCGTTGTACCAAACTTTATAAACGTAGGGAGACTATATTAAGGCATTTGCGTTTAGAATGTGGACAAGTTCGACAGTTTGTGTGTCAACATTGCATGCAGAGATTTAAACGTAACGAACATTTAGTTGCTCATGTGAAAACTGTACATTCAAAACAAGAAAATTAATTTGCGTCCCTAAGCGAAACTGTACTTTTAAAAATCATATTAAAATTTTAGAATATGTGTAAGGAACAGTAAGAACGACTTTATTTTAAATTCTTTAAAAACATGTTTTAAATAACATTTAAGGATAATATAATGAACATTATTTTATGTCTGGACTTTTATTAAACTTAAGCTAAGTTTATAACAAACTGACGATCATTTTAACACGATTAATGAGACGTTACAAATAAAAATAAACAAACGGTATTTACCTGTAGTACTTGAGTGCATATTAATAAGAATAACAGGTGGATGTTATTTTGGGAATTGAATTTAAGCGTGATATGTAGATACTGGTGGGGGTTTTGAGAGAACACAAGACCTTTCTGTATTAATTCTTTTGTCGATTTCAGATATTTATGCCACCATAGATTTACCAGTGAAAGTAGAGTTGATAGAAGGCGATGCAAAGTCATCTGGGTTAGGTTGTCATCAACTTCCGGAGAATTGCCAGATAATGGTAAATCCAGTAAAAGGAAACCAACGCCTTCTAGCAATCGCATACGCGGCAATTTTGGTTGTGTACAATGCGATAGAAGTTACATGAGGAAAGACTCGTTGCAAAGACATTTAACGTACGAATGTGGAAAAGATCCACAATTTTAATGCCCGTTTTGTCCTCAAAAATGTAAACGGAAAGCACACCAAATGAGACATATCACAAGACAGCACAAGGACAAAATTGGCTTGTTGGAAAAGAACAATCCTGATCTTATGTTGCATAAGCAATTTTAGTGTTTGATTTTTATAATAAAAAAGCTAGAGAAGGCAGTATTAACATCACCTTTAGTTATAGTGTAAAGTGAAGTTTACTTCTATTTTGTATAACTGCATTTATATTGCATGATCTTCAAAAATCAATGATACATTAAAAAATAAATTCATTGAAATCATAAAAAAATGGCAAACTGTTGTTGTGTTTTCGTAAGAGATTGATATTAGATTTAAACGTATGGTTGGGATAACTTAGGGAAAACAGTAGGTATGTTTCTTATCTGTATTACACTTCAAATGTTATGCGTTTTAATTTCTATTATTTGCTATTAATCGTGTTTTCCAAAAGTTAGATATCATTAATGCTTGCTTATTTTTAAACTTATTTTACTCTTATTTATGGCTTTTGGCATGTTATTGCTGGTGTTTTAATTGAATATTAGTAGTCAGTTAGAAGCACTTATTATTATTTGTCATAGAGTTAACCATAATATTCTTAAACTTTTATGCATATTATATTTTTTTAACTTTTTTATAACATTTTTGTATGGTGTTTAAATTCTAAATAAATTTTTTATATTATTTTCGCACATGTTTTCATTTTTTGAGCATATTTTTGGTTTTTGGTTGCTTTAAATATTAACGTTTAATGTATTGTTATATATTTTAACGCTATTATGTGTTTCAGCTCCTCAAGATTTGCGTGTTGGTCGTTCCCTCCAACATTTCCCACCTCATATCGCTCTACCCATGATCCTAATGCGCGAAAGCATGAAGAGGTCCATGATCTTTTCGATGTCGAAAGAAGCCACTCTTGATCTCGGCCTGTCAACGAAATCCTCAAAAATTCGGAAAACTCGCAACGAAGGGCCGGGCTGTGAGTGTCCCGATTGTGGTCGCGTTTACAAACTGAAAAGCTCGCTCCGCAATCATCAGAAATGGGAATGCGGCAAAGATCCGCAATTTAAGTGTCCTTATTGCGTTTACAAAGCTAAACAAAAGATGCACATGGCTAGGCACATGGAACGAATGCACAAAGAAATCGATTACTCAGCTGTTAAAAGGGAAATTAACGTAAATGTGGAAACAGTGGGAAGTTATCAGGTTCCTAAACCTCGTAACCAGGAATTGTTACTTGATGATGGGTCGGATGAGTCTGCTGTGGAGACTGAAGGAAATATTTTATAGTGCGACATTTTGGTATTTTTATTTGTGTCATGTATGCTATAAGAAAAAGATAAGACATCAAGATAGGACGTTTGTCTCTCAGATTGCCAACTAAAGGCTTTTTTTATTTGATATCGCATTTTTTCGTAAAATATGTTAACTATTAACGTGTGATAGGGACATACATTTTTTTAAAGTGTATGTAAGTAATTTTTAATGATTAAGGCAGCGATGTTAGCGACAATCTTATCAAATTTAGATTTAAATATTTTTAACAATATTGTACAAAACTGCCCGTTACAAGTGCCCCATCTTTTCAAGTTCCTTCAAGTAAGATACTGGTTACCTTTTTTAAAAATATTTTTACAACTTTTTCCTTGTAATTTTATAGGTAAATGTAATTGTCCTCGATATTTTTTTATATAATAATAGGTGTAAGTTGAACAATATGTATTTTACATACCGTGAATTCGCTTCAACTGATGAATGATGAAGTGCACAGAAAGTAATAGATTGTTTAGGCCATTTAATAGCATCGGTAGTTTGCAGAAGCTTTTACTGTCTATGAAATAGTAGTGTTGCCTAAACCTTATTTACCGGTATCATAGATTAATAAGTTATTAATCTATGCCGGTATATATTATTTGTGAAAACTTAAATTAGTTTTCTTTTACAATGATTTGATTGATGTCTGGTGGACAGTTATTGATCTGCTTTTATTACTAAAACATCTACATAATAAAATACATTGTAGGTCTGCATGGTTGTTATCAAAGCAGCTTGTTCCTAGTTTTTAAGCAAATCGAGCTTTTTTTATGATACTGATAAATATTATTGAATATTATGCTTTGCTAATTTTAAGTGGAATGTTCTAAACCTTATTGTGAACGCTAAAGGTAGTAGTAATATAAGGTGAAGGATATTTGCGGAGAAACAACAACAAATATTCTAAGTCAACTCACAGGCAATAAATACTCAAAGGCGATATTGTGATTTTGTAATATAAAATGTTCCTCAATGATTTCGTACGTCTGGTATATTTAGGCGCATTTTCCATAATCAGTTTGTATCCCATACTATAGAACTTTACATGTTTTGATTAGTTCACTAGTTGTTTGTACGTTTTTAAAGTATTTTTAAAGTTCTACACATTCCAATCAAATCATGAAGTCATGGTTATTACTATTAGTGAAGGTAAACTTTTTATTAATGCATTTATTTTTGAACCTATTTTTTTAATATCTTAAATGCTTTTATTTTTAACATTGATTTATATTAATCAAGTATAAATTTTGAGTAGTTTTGTTTAATAAACTATTTGCAAACCTTAATCTATACATTTATTTAAAAATTAACATTAATATTCTAAAGGTGACATAATTGCCATACAATACTTTTTAACAGACAAAGAGTGTTACTAAATAAATTGAGTTTTTTCGAAAAGAAAGGAAAATTCTAGAATTTTTTTAATTGTTTACATTTCTTAAAATCATATCTCTTTTATTATTCTAACGAAAAATTACATTTATTCTAGATGTTACAAAGACGTTCTACTGTTACTAATCTGTTTCATAACTAAATTTGAATTTAATTGTTACTAATGAAACTAAAATGTTTGAAAGCTTAGCAAATAATTATGCAAGGAGTTGCTCCAGAGAAGGGGGTGAAAAGTTTTTCTAAATGGGAACAACATGTGTGTGACGCCAAACGAAAGCCCTTTTTATTCCCTTCCCAGCTGTTTTTATTTTTTGTTTTTATTAATATTGGTTGAAAAGTTTTCCAGTTGCCTATGGAAAAATTAAATTTAAGTTAATAAATTGTTATAAGGCTTTTTAGGTTAGGCAAACACAAATTTTTCTTTAACAATCACAATAACTGCCGTAAGTAAAAATCAGTGTAGAAAGCAGCCTTATACTCGTAGCAATTAACTAAGCGTAATATTTTCAGGGGCAACTGGAAATTTTTTCAACACAGCAAATGAAATCCGTAACATTTTTACTACTGTAAATATAAAAAAAATTAAAAATTGTTATAAGAGGAATACGACGGGCATTCATTTGAGGTATGACGCACAAACTGTTCCCATTTAAGAAACAGTGACATTCTAAATATCTGCTTCTACTGAACACGCTGTACAATGAAAAATCAAAAAAGGTTCTAAATTAATAATTCTAATTCTTCTTTGCAGAGTATTATTTCAACAACGAAGAGAATCAGAAATATTTTTGCCAAAAGTGCAACAAACAGTACAAGAACATAAATTCCTTGCGTTGTCATTACAGTCTGAATTGTGGAAAACAAAAGCGATTTTATTGCTCTGTATGTTCTTATAGCTATAAACGCAAATCTGATTTGAAAATTCACATTGCAGTTAAACATTATAACAGTTAATTTATACCTATTCCTATTAACTATAGTAGTTGTCGTAGATTTTACTGTAATTTAAAAAAATAAATAATACTTTTTTCTAGAATGGAAACAAATACAATTTTTTAACTTTGTAAGATCAACTAGTAATGAAGTTTTTATGTTAATACTGACAACCAATTGGAATCCAATTGGGATCAGGGATAATATTTTTTAGGGAAGCACGGAATATTTGGTTAATTAGAATATTTTTTCGAGTAAACCGAATATTCGCTGAATATAAAAAAATTAAATTTCAATAAACTAACAGTAAAATTTAAAAATCACCGACATTATAAGACCAAATTTCCACTTTGTGTGGGTACACGAAAATGTCGTTTTCTAAATAAGAAGAATCTGTCTTGTAGTTCAAGGCTAGAAAGTATCGTTTTCGGGGCAAGCATCCTAGTTTTATACTCGAGAAACTTGGTGGGGGAGCATAGGTTAATGCGTGATTTATTTGAAGAAGGAAGCTTGGAGTTGGTCTCCACGTTATAGAGTCCCCATCGACTCTTTATTGAGTAACGGAGAAGTCGAATGTGGCAAAAAGAAGCAGTTTGATTATCAATATTTAATTACATTTTATGCTTTGCGTGAATTAGTACTTTATTATTTACCCAAAGAAACACAAATCTACTTTGTACCTAACTATAGGGTAAAACTATTCTGCTAGCAGTGTTATTTAGAGCTACTGGAGAAGTTTTGTATTCACATGCTCTGCATAACAATTGCAATATTATGTTATTATTATTCTAGATATATTAACACATTTTAATCAAAATTGGCATTTTCTTGCAATGAAACCCGAACGGGTTAGTGGAAACACTGTTAGTGTTTATTATTATATAAATTTTTGCATATGAAAATGTATTAGTTTTTCATACAATTAATTTTTTGTAGCATTTATTCGCCAACGCAGCGCCTGGAAATACGCCCATTTAAATGCGACAACTGCCTTAGATCCTATACATTACTAAAGCATTTGAAAAGGCACCAAAAGGCACGTTAAATTTTACTATAAAGAAGAGTTACAGTCTCATACATTTACAAGGCACAAACATAATTATAATATAAGTTAATTTTAATGAGTTCGTCTGTACTATTTCAGACCGACTATTTTGTATTTTACTTGTAATAACTAAACCAAAGGTATTATTTAGGTAATCTAAGTAATGTGAAGAAAGACTTTAATTATTGCTAAAACACGAAATTGTTGTAGTACAGGTTTACGTCTTAGTAGCATTTTGAGTTGTTCCCGTGATTTTTAATATCTAAAATTTTGTGTGAAGCAGCTTGTGTATAGTAATTTATTTAATACTCAAAAATTAACATCTATTAATAACGGTTTCCAAAAAATTATACAAAATCGTTTATTATTTATAAACTATGTATGTGTATTCTGAAAATACATGAAAAAATATCGTTATCTTGCTTCAAAAGACTTTTTTTATACCCGTTTCTATTAGGGCGGCGACTGACTTGTAACTGAGCGTTGTAATGTAATGTAATGTAACACGAGCATTCGCTAGTCAGTGCCGGTCAACGAGCGACGAGCGGAGCCGCTCAAGTCGAGCAATCGTGCTCCACTTGGCTGTCGGTTTCTAGACGAATCCTTTTGATTGTTACATTACAAGTCAGTACAGGTCGCAACTTGTTCGTTCTGAGCACAGTAAATTCAGCATCTATCCAGTAGTTGATATAGCACCAAACTGCAAACACCTATTATTTTGTGCATTGTGAATTTTATTTTTATAAACAATGGAGTGGTCGCAAGACAAAATTATGGTTTTTATTGATCTGTATCGGAATAAACCAATATTATGGGACCCCCAGGATCCACAGCACTACAATAAATTAAAAAAACATTCACAATTCTTGGTGCAATTAAATTAAGTAGATATTCAAAATCCGTGGAAGACATTCGAACGAAGTTTTTGTACTGTCCACTAATTTCTTGGTTTTTTAGGATACTCATTAATGTCGCGCCACCATTAACATTTCTGCCTCTAAATAAGTTTGTCTGCCACCACCGATTTTTGTTTTTTTTTCTGTAAGTAGCAATATCCCATTATAATTAACGCAGCACTAGCCACTTCTAAGTCCGACATTTCTGAACCGACTGATAAAATGGAGCACAGTTGAGCCAAGCATTCAAAATGAGCATTCGCGGCGGTAAATAAAGGAAGTTTGTAATGTAATGTTCGTTACGAGCATTACATTACAAAGATCAGCTCTAGTCAGTCGCCGCCCTTAGTATTGCGGCTGCTAATAATAAGCACTAATGATAAATCTTGTGATAGGAATATGGTTCGTTCCGGGTCTTTAATTTCACGTCTTTGGGTTACTTTTGTACGTTCAAATAAAGAAATTACTTGCCATCTTAATTTAGAAACGGGACCAGCGGGTGGTCTAGTGGTTAAAGACCCAGGCTTTGAAACTAGACTCCTAACGGCAGTAGGTTCGAGCCCTCTGCCCGTCGGAAATTTTTCTGGATAAGTTAAATCCGGCGTGTCCATGGACGGTGTGTGTATGTTGGGTTGCATGTCTTTCAGGGGTGGGGCATGTTAGACCAGCGCAAATCTGCTGAGCCCGGGTAAGGCGGTGGGATGGGAATCATGGAGTCGTGCTCACGCACGGCCTCATCATTCTTTTAAAAAAAATTTAGAAACGAAAAACTGCGTACATAACACACAGTTGAGTTTTTGTAATTTAATTTAAGTAAAATCAGTTTTTCTTGCCATTCTTATTTTAATATATGTAAATAAAAGTATACCGGTTTGCTGCTTTGAAAATTTCCTCACTGCACATTAAAGAATATTATTATACTTGAAAGTTCGCATTGAAGATTTTACATTGCATTTTACAGTAAGATTATTGTTTTTGGAATAGTTCTATTGCTTTTTTTTACTATTTTTACTTTTCAGATAAATGGTTAAATCAACACATCTGTAAAAAGTGTGGAAAGCCCTACAAGCTGCAACGGTCATTGTGGAGACATAACAAGTACGAATGTGGTGTACCAAACGCATTTATTTGCACACTTGCAGGGTGCACATATACTTCAAAGAGAAAGGAACATTTGATATCGCATTACAAATGTAAACACCGAATCTGTGAAAATATTGAAATATTTTTACAATCACCCACAGATTTTAGCTACCAAAATTTTACGCTCACCGATACTAGTACTACTGGTTTGGAATAGACCATAATAATTGTGATACGTATTACGTAATCGTTAAACCAAGCAATTACCTGCACTTAATATCATGTTTTGTTTTGTTTAATGCAGTTGAATGAATTAATAATCGTCATAATGATGAAATGCTTGTTGATTTATTGTTTTATTTTTATTAGATTAAGAAAAAATAAGCAACTGTGACAAAATTATAACAATAATGAGGACAACCCCTTTAGTTCTCACAAGAACAAATATTAGTACATTCAGATGTACATTTCGGCTGCTAAGCAGCCATCTCCAGTGTTTCTTACGTTTTAGTTCACTGAAGATGGCTGCTTAGCATCCGAAATGTACATCTGAACGTACTAATATTTGTTCTTGTGAGCAATAAAGGGGTTTTCCTCATTATTGTTCCTCTTATTATTTGATCGGATGTATTTTATTTACCTTTTTCACAGCCTGTAACTTGCGTTAATATATAACTACATGTTTTTCCTCAACCAAAACAGTTTGTATTTTCGATTTTCTGTTAAAAGTGTGCCACCTCAGTATTAGACAAGGTGAAAATTGTCGTTTTGTGTGCGTGCAACATTATTTTGTTTTATTTTAATGGGTATGTTGTAGCGTATAATAATGATACTTTTATGAGTAATAGTTTAGTTTTTTTTAAATGTTTTGGATTAAGCAAAAAAAAGTATGTAGCAATAAAATGTGGAAGATTCTTTGGTTATAAATCATATACTTTTTATATTTTCACTGTTACTTTTATTTAACAACTTTTATGAAATTTATTGTTAAAATATAATTAATGTGAACATGTACATCAATTAATGGACCTTGTTGATTAAACTAAATGTGCAAGATTAAAAACAGAAAGTGGTGTAGTATTTAAAGAGTAAGTAACAATAAGAATCGACAAGTTAGTCGATAAGCAATCAGTACACTTACTAACAGTTCTTTTATTCGGATTTTAGTTTTACTCACTTTTTTATATTTTTCTTTGGACAATCGGACGTAAATAGTTAATATGTACATTCAAGAAGGTGTGTATCATTACTGTTATTAAATAATAATAGATTTAACAAAGAGAGAAATTGATTTTCTTTATCGTGCTGGCTTTAGGATGATTAGTTGGGTTAGTATCATTTCTGAAACTATGTATTGAGTACCGATAGCATTTAACAATGAAATGTTTTAGCTCACGTATCCTTCTGGTCAAACTAAGCATACTTAGTCCCCACTGTTTTCTATCTTGTGTTAGATTACGTATTCCATCCCATGTTATTCCTTTTTTCTCTGCTTCTTCTCTCACTTTGTCAATCGATCTTGTTCTTGGTCTTCCTTTTTTATTTTTCCCCGGCACTCGCGTTTCGAACACTGTTTTCGTAAGTCTGTCGTCCGTCATTCTACACACATGACCAAACCATCTGAGTTGCCTTTCTGTGATTTTGTTGTTGATAGATTCTATTTGTAGGTTTTGTCTGAATGTTTCATTTCTTATTTTGTCCTTCCTTGTTTTGTTTTCTATTTTCCTCAGAAATCTCATTTCCATTGCATTAATTCGTGTTTTTTGTCTTTCATTTAGTGACCATGTCTCACTGCTATATGTAATTGTTGGCCTGACCACTTTTTTACGACTTCGGTTTTTATCTTTTTCGGCACTTCTCTTTTTCCTAGAAAGGTTGTCTTCATTATATTGAATAAACTTCCCGCTTTTCCCATTCTATCATTTAGTTCCTTATCCAATTTTCCATTTTCTTCTATTATTACGCCTAAATATTTAAAATGTTCTACTTGTTCAATATGCTTACCTTCCAGTTTTATTTCATGGGTTTTCTTTGTATTTGAGATTATCATTGTTTTTGTTTTTCCGATATTAATTTTCATATTTATTTTCTTTAGTTCTTCCTCTATTATTTTTAGGTTGTATTGTAAATTCTCCTTTGTATCTAAACTAAGCATACGTGTTTAAAATGTGGACGAGAATACCATAGGAAGCAACACTTAGTCAGGCACCAGCAGTATGAATGTGGAAAGCAAGCATTATTTCAGTGCCCTCTATGCCCTAGGAGGTGCAAACGAAATGACATCCTACGATTTCATTTAAAAAATATACATAAAATGTGTGATATGTAAATTCTCATTTTTTTTGATATGTTAAAATTATTTTGAAACCGTTGCTGTTTTAAAAATTATCTAATCGCATAATTATTAGTCAAATGCTAAATTTAGCTATATCGTACCAATTGTTATACAAATTATTTACTAATAAATACAAACGGAGCAAGACTCTTCGGCGCCGGATGTTTGGGCGTAATACAAATCGACAAGTTTATATTATTATTATATATATGTTGTGTAAAAGCCACTTCAAACACAATTACATACTTTACTTGCTAGAATGTATTTATGTTAATTTGGGAAGTTATTGTAGTAGTATTGTAACACTTAGGCCAGGTTAATTTTTGAAGCACACTACAGGGATCTCGTTTTCTATAATAAATGAAGAGTAGGTTCAAGTTAGCAACAGTTTTTAAAATTTGATGTTTGTCGATAATCTAAAAAGGAATTCGAGCAGATATGAGATACTAAAAATGTATTTAGAATAGATACTTTCCTACTTAATTTAATGAATATTGAATTGACAGAACTTGCGCCCAAATGGCCGGCGGCGGTCAATATCGGCGACGCCGAAACGTCGCATAACTAGTACGAAAGTTTTTATGCATGCGTAAGCTGCCGTATTATTAAAGATGTCTTATGAGGAAAGAAAAATTGGCTTGGCCATGGAAAACAAAGCTCTTGTTGAAACTTATTTTGTCACGGGAAAAATTATTTTTAGATGAGAGTTTGCAATTGAATAAAGTTTTGACATAAGTTTTGTATGCTATGGCCAAATCTTATGACTGTTCTGCTAATGCGATATAAAAGTAGGCGATATTGTGTTGCTATTTGTAAATCTTCTAATATATAAAATTCTCGTGTCACGGGGTGCGTAATTGAACTACTCCGAAACGGCTCGGCCGATTTTCGTGAATCTTAGCGAGCATATCGGCTAGGGTGGAGAATCGGACAACATCTATTTTTCATCCCCCTAAATGTTAAGGGTGGTCCACCCTTAAATTTTTTTTTTATTTTTTTGGACAAAATTTTTTGTTTTTATTTTTTTATGATACATCATACAAAAATACATACAACCCTAAATTTTCACCCCTCTATGATCAACCCTTATTTTTTATTTATTAATTAAAAACTTTATTTTTTTTTGGCAAGATTTTTATTTTTATTTTGTCATGACTTAGAATAAAAAAAATTCATTTTTCACCCTTCTACGATCAACCCCTATTTTTATTTGTTAATTATAAACTTTAATTTTTTTGAGAATTTTTTTTTAATTTGTCATGACTTGGTATAAAAAATTTCATATTACTCTCAATTTTCACTCTTATACGATCAACCCCTATTTTTCCATCCCGATTTTTATTTTTTTCATTCTATCCACAGATCCGCAATAGGGTTGCAAGATGGCAATCGAATATTATAATTGTAGTACGATAAATTCTTATTCAGAGTTTATAATTTCAAGTTCCTTTAATTATGATTTTTTTTTTAATTCAATTTGATCTCCCGCCCTCGCCGATCGATAACTGATCAACTATCAATCGATCAGTTATCCCCGCCAGGTGTCACCACTCATCCAGCAAACATCACGGAGTAGGGATGAGGACGAAGCCGGTCTCCTGTCTTACTCACTATACATTTTTCAGCCATTTTTTTTTGGTTTTATTAGTGTAACAATCGTAGCAGTGACTGTTATACCTATTATTTTAATTTTCTCATGTTAATTTTACTGTCATCGTAAATTTATCATTAATTTCCAGTGCAATAATTATTTATTTACAATTTATTAATCTGACAAAGACAGTTTTAACTCTCAGTTAATTAAGTGATCTCATGTAAATAAACACGTGTTGTAAGCTCCCGCCAACAACGGCCATTACCGTACCTGTATATATTGTACTTAACATTTTTTGGAAATAGTTTTAATTCAAAACGAAAACGTGTACGTGGTTAATAAATATACCCGTTTTATTATTGTGAAAGGTAAGTCAAATAATAAGCAAATGAATACAATATTAAGTCACTGTTTTCCACCAATACACTGATAGAAGGATTTATTAACTATTAATAATTTATTTAAAGACAATTATTTAATTTATTAAATTTAAATTAATATTTATTTGGGAAGAAAGTACATTTATTAATTCCCAATTAGATTGGCATTCGCTATGACGATCAATAAGTCACAAGGCCAGACATTGTCTGTATGTGGCTTAGATTTGGAAACACCATGCTTTTCCCACGGACAACTATATGTGGCATGTTCTCGCGTGGGAAAACCATCCAGTTTGTTTGTGTTGGCTAAAGACGGACTAACCAAGAATATTGTACACTCTATTGCGCTGAGAGATTAATTTTTTTTTCAACTGCCATAATTGATAGTAAAAATAAGATAGCTATCAAGAATTGTAATTTAAAATATATTCGTTACTTTAATAAAGATTTATTTATTACCCTAAATAAAGCATACTTTTATTGTTTATAACGCTTTCGATTATAAGTACATCCCCGCACACTTATAGTAGATAGTTATTTTTATTGAACTAAAAAAATGTTTCCTACAAATAATATACATGGCAAAACAACGTTTGCCGGGTCAGCTAGTAAATATATAAAACTATGTTTGTAATACTAACATTATTTTTCAGTTATATTTTCTTATTAAAAATACAAATTATATTTTATAATAAATCATTTTATATTATCTAAAGAAATTTATTAATAGTCCGTGTTTCCCTTACTTTTGGTAGTTTTTAAGTTTCCATCGTTTTAATGCAGAGCAGTTAATTCTAGGTAACTACCATGGCGTTTCAAACAGCAACGTGTGTAAACTGTGGAAGAGTTTATAAATATTTGCAGCATTTAAAACGTGATATGGTTTGTGAATGTTTAGTTGAACCACAATTTCCTTGCGAGTATTGTGGAGAAAAATTCAGGCATAAACGTCACCTTCAACGACATAAAATGGGGCCTTGTTACGATAAACATTATGGTAGTGACTATACTCTAGGGAATTATTAATGGAAATGTGCTTCTATGATAAATTTAAAAAATTTTAATCTTTATTAATTATTCGTCTAAAACTAAATTATTTTTAGTTGAAACTTGGCATATCGTGAAAATTGTAATCTCAAAAAACTGTTTTTCTTTGCTTTTGTAATGTAGAGAATGAGTATGTGTGTATGGATGTAAAAAAGCTCAATGAATTTTAGTAGATGGAAAGAAGAAGAGCGATAGAAATTAAACGTGTACGTTAACATTGGAATAGTACACACAATAAAGAGGTTTGGCAAAGACAACGCAAGGCAATTTACTGGAAAAAGAAGAATGTACCCTTTGTCTAAATACTACTTTTATGCATAAACTTGATAGAGAACAGGGAAACCCTAAGCAGAGCCCTTGAAATAGGGGCACATATATAAGTAGGGAAGTATCGAAGCCGCATGTTCTAACACACAAGGTACAGGCCGCTAAAAAAACGTAATCGCCACTCGCCCATGAAACAAAACCGGCATGTCGATGTTTAGTTGGGAATGTAATTGTTCATATTTAATAAATTTGACAAACTGGGCTTAATTAAGTCACATAATGGAACAAAATTTTAAACGGCG
Source organism: Ctenicera cuprea (assembly GCA_958336395.1). Classification (NCBI taxonomy): domain Eukaryota; kingdom Metazoa; phylum Arthropoda; class Insecta; order Coleoptera; family Elateridae; genus Ctenicera; species Ctenicera cuprea. Next base: position 42,481,411 of record OY284492.1, on the reverse strand, counting down.
ACTTAGGTTAGTTGCAAAACCGTGGGCTTGTAATTTGGCTATAACCGATACTTATGGTATTTACGAATCTGCGACTGGCAACAATAAACAACCGTTATGATTGAAAGCAGAAGACTGCCTCACATTGTTTTGAGAACTTCTCCTTGCTGCGCTACTTTATGTGTCTAAACATATAAACATTAGCCCAAAATCATAAATATAATGGCTCGAAGTTTTGTTATGGTAAGACAGTTAGGGAATAAATATATAGATATTTGGTATTGCTACAGGAGCAATAGAGGTAGAATGTGATGACTTGATCGTAGTTATCTATGTATGCAGTGAGTTGATTTCTTATTCCAAAACTTCCAATAATGGTGAATTAAGGAGATCAATTTGTTCATTCATTAAAGTTATAGATTTTAAATGTTTATGAATTCCAAATGCTTCTAGTATATCCTTATTACTTACGTTTGTCATCACAAAAGTGTAAAATTTTTATAGTGTTATTAGATGTCATTGAATGATTGTGTTCTACTAAGTGTTTAGCGTAATTGGATTTATGGGGAAGTTTATACTTGTATACCATAAATCAAATTACGCTAAACACTTATTAGAACACAATCATTCAATGATAACACTATAACACTATAAAATGTTTACCTTTTTGTGATGATAAACGTAAGTTGGATATACTAGAAGCATTTCAAATTCATAAACGTTAAAAATCTGTACCTTTAATGAATGAAGAAATTCATCACTTAAATTCACCGTTATTGGATGTTTTGGAATGAGAAATTAAGTCATCTGGAGGCAGCTATAGAAAACCAAGATCAAGTTATGAAGATTTATTATTCCTATAACAACGCCAACTGTTTACTTTTAATCTTGCTTTTGATAATGACGTGTAAACACGTTGAAATACGTATCAGGCTAAAATAATAAACCTGTTGAAGTTAAGAATTGTTTTATTTATAATAAATTAAAATGAACTTCAACGAAGTAAAGCCCGAACTTATAAACGAATTGTAATTGTTTTTAACTTAAATAGTTCTATGTTCTTTCTTTTGTAGGAGATGTCCAGTACGCGTGCCATAGATGTGACAAGAAATATAAACAGAAAAATTCATTGTACGTTCACTTGAAATATCACTGTGGAAAAGCTCCAGAGTTTATGTGTCCCTATTCTCCTTGCACATACAAATCTACTAGAAAAGCTAATTTAAATAGACACATTACTATTATACATCTTAGCAAATTGTCTTCAAATGCATTAACATTGTAAAAATTGATGTTACTCACTTACTTCTGCAGTGATATTAATTTAATTTTTGTTAATTAGTTATTACTTATTAAATGTAATATATTGTGAATATAGGATCTAAATTTCGTGTTAAAATAAGTAGTAGTAAGTTGTATTTAATATCTTTCAATAATTATGTAGTCAATTGCAGTCTAAGTTGCAGGCTTCCGCGGCCGTTGTTAATAACATCTAGGCTTCCGGGTTGGAGCCGCGTCATCGATGACGCGGCTCCAACCCGTACGCCTAGAAGTCAATTGCAGTATTCTAGTGGTTATGTTTTTCGTAGAGATATGAGCACAGCTTAAAGGCAAATTTTTGTTCTGTGAGCGTAAAAATATTTGCAGCAAAAAGTAATCTCAAAAGGAATATAAAAAACAACAACCCGAAATATCTGGAACCAATTGGAATGATATATGTAACGACTTTCTATATTTATATCACTCAATCTAAACTATTTTTCGCTTTAAATGCCTGTGGAAATATTAAAAAATTACCGTGTGACCGATGGCCAATTCAAAAAGGGCGGGGGATCGGCAGGAGAGGAGGAGTTATAAAATTAATGGTTTTTCTGATTATTTTGCTTCTAAGACATATTACAAAACCATTAATAGAATTTTAAGAAAAGGCGATTCTTTAATTTTGATCGCTTCGGTTCCGAAAACAAATTGGGGTCCCCTGCCTCTTGGCGGTAAGCTTGGAAGCTTATAATGCAGCTGCATTTCATAAATAATCTTCCTACTATAACTATAATATACCTATGGTGGATCAAACAATTCGCTATTTTGAAATCGTTTTTGTATAGATATACCGGGTGTTAATGAAACACGGCCTTAAAAAATCTAACTATTCTTAATTTTATTGGAACACCCATATATTTTGCATATTCGCAATGAGGATGAAATTCTGAGACTGTCTATGCCAACTAAGCGAAGTTACATACTGTTATTGATTGTAGATTTTTGTTTAATTTTACTTACTAGCTAAGCATCTTGTAAGTTTTTCTTATTTTTATTCAAAGGAACAACCAGACTCAAGATAGTTTAAAACATTTTATTACGAGAAGGTAATATTAAAATGTTAAATAGAAGCCAGCGTTCTAAAGAAAAACACAATCATGGGTATCGTTAAAGTTCTTGATAAAATCTTTATTTAATAATTAGTATACGCCACCGCTCTTCAATTAAAAAAAATAAGTTAAGAAAAATACTTGATTAGAATCAATTTGGGTAGGTCAAAGGGCTCCTAATACTAAACAAAAATACAAAAAATAATTTTTTAGGATGTTAAAACCTTACTCAAATATTGTAAACACACTCGAAATTTCATCTTCATTTCGAATTTACAAAAATATACAGGGTCCTCTATTACAAAACATTTTTTATGTCATTTACGGTGAAACCGGATGTGATTGTAGTTAAATTTTATCCCATATAACGCTTATTTATTATTCATATAACAGCCTAAAATATCATTTGTTTATCTTAATAAATAAAGAAAAAAGCGGTGCGCTATGTTTCATTAGCATCCGGTTTATTATACGCAGTAAAAAATTAATTTCCTTTAATTCGATATGCTACATGTCGTATTTATCTCGTTTTATCTTCCCGAAAATTAAAAAAAAATGAGCGAAACACTTCGCCTGGACTTTCCTATACATTTAAATACATTGTTTTGTATTTTCCAACACTTTCGATATACACCTGTATAGACACGACTAGTTAACACTTTCACTGCGACCGTAATTTTGGCGTACACCCTACGGTGCTAAGAGCAACTTTTTTTAAATTAGAGTAATTTTTAGCTAATTATACTATATAACTTGAACGAAATAATTTTTTACGAAACGAACCTTATTTAAGAGGCTAACACAAATACAACAACTTCCCCGAAAGACTTGAATTCGTCTGAATCATTTAAAGCAATCGTAGTCATGACGCTCAGAAACGGCATGCGCACCGCTACGATATTTAGCATGCCGTCTAAAAGCGTCATGCGCATTGAACTTGTTAAAGTAAATAGTTCTTATAAGTTGTAACATCTTGAAGCGGTTGAAGAAAGACCGACCGCTGCGCTGCAAGCATAAGGTTGGATAAAATATTCTGACTGAATCAACGGAAGCGCGGAAATTGATATTTGAAAATATATTAATAACTCGAGAAGTATTATTTTTAGCAAGAAATTACTCTTATTAATTGGTATTTAGAATTTCAAAACCTTTCTGATTTTAAAGCCAAAATGCCACGTTTCCATTAAAAAAAAGTTATTTTTTACCGTGGCCGCCATATTAAAATTGTAAATTCAAGTTTTTTTCTTAAATACAATCGAGAAGAATTTGCCCTACAACTTTGCTCTTGGGTTTGCGAGTCTATCTATTAAAATAAAAAAGTTAGCCTACACTGAACATTAAACGACTAGTACAAGAATACAACTGCTGTAGAAAGTATGTGAAATTCGATTTTTTGATTTTTTTGTAAAAATATTCTCCTAGAGCAAACAAAACAAAAAACCAAATTTTTAATTTTTTATTGAAAAATTTTGGGGGGAGGGGGAACAGTAGCCCCCCTAAATATGAAATTATCGAAAAAATATTATTACATTCGGATTTTGCTATCAATGATGAGCTATTTCACGTTAACAGAAATATTTTATTGCCCCCCGTTAAATAAATAAAAGGGTACCAATTTTCAATTTTTAAAAATTCATAGAGGGCGTCACAGTAAAATTATTGCAATGCGCAGAAAAACAAATTGTAGAAGATTCCCAGCTCTATCATCTTAAAAAGTTTTTAGAAATATTTTTTTGAAAAATTCCAAAATTTTGGAGTGATGTCATTGCGATCGTTTTTATATTTTCAAAATTAATTATATTTCATGGTATAGTACCATTGAAGGGCTACCAAACAAGATGTAGTTGATTCCAATCAGATAACTGGTTTTTGAGTAAATGGGCGTTATGGTCGAAATGTTCAAAAATTCGTAGCGGCCGCCATTTTAAAGCTAGAGAGTTCGATAAAAAATCGTTTGATTTGTTCTAAGGCCTTCTTTAATCTCCAGTATTAAAATTCCAAATTTAAGTTTCTGAAAAAATGCTACCAAAAGAACATGTCTAACTTCCGCTTCCGGTTTCGGTTTTTTTAAAGCTTATTTTGTCGGTGAATTTTTGATATACCCGCTCATTCCAAAGCACATTAAAATCGGTCCAGCCGTTCCGTAGATATGGAGCGTAACGGACCCACACACCCACTCACCTACAGAGACATTTTTTAAAAATTACTTTTTTAGGCGACCTTAACAAAAAATTGAATTTTTAGTACTCAAAGGCGGCCAAATAGTAACCGTTTTTTGGCCAAGGACGAAAAAACACTTTTTAGCAGTGGTGCACACAAATGTTTTTAGGCGACCTTCATTATAAAATTTACAAATTTGTTAGATTTTTATTTATGATTTATTGATATAATTATTTATAACAACTGAACAATTGTACATATTTGTGACTCCTTCAGAAACGTTCATATTTTCTTTATTTACACTCGAAGTAATTTCGGCATGTATAGCTTCATTATTCGTATGAACAATTTGTGTGCTTTTTGATGTTGCTGCAGCAGTAATTTTATTTTGATTATTTTAAGTAAAAATCTAACAAATTTGTAGAAAAATATAAACGTTTCTGAAGGAGTCACAAATATGTACAATTGTTCAGTTGTTATAAATAATTATATCAATAAATCATAAATAAAAATCTAACAAATTTGTAAATTTTATAATGAAGGTCGCCTAAAAACATTTGTGTGCACCACTGCCAAAAAGTGTTATTTCGTCCTCGGCCATTAAACTCAGACTCGGCCGAAAAAAATCCACTTTTTGGCCTTGGTACACAAATAACTATTTTGGGGTCCATAGACCCCTCCCCCGACTATTTCCGTTAAAATCTCAACTTTGAAATTTTTCATGAAATCAATAGGTACTTCCCTATACTGAAAGTCTAGGAAAGTAAAAACATACATCTTACAATTCACCACCCTTCCGTTGGTCTTCTACCCCTACCAGAAGGTCATCCGGTCACATTGTATAGAGAATACTTCAAAGAACATTTTAAGACAAGTCGTATATTACCCGCATCAAACGGCCCACGGGAATTATATTTTTCCCTAAGCGACTGCACTAATATGATGACTGATAAAGTGATAAAATGTATTATAGGCATTCATTTTTATTTTTCCAGTATTGATTCAGTACGTAGAAATAAATATAAGCAACAGCACTGCTTTGAAAGGCATATGACGACCATAATAATTATACACTTAATTATTGACGTATCATCAGTTAAGATAAGGGACTGCATAATGTTCTTCTAAATAGCTTTCTTGTTTTGTTGGTTTTCTTTCGATAATATGATTGTATTTGTATATTACGTTGCTTATATGTTTTTGTTCCTTTTTTAACTCAAGGTTCGTATAAGTGTCCTACTGCGAGAAAAATTACAAGACGTTTAGAACATTGAAGGCTTACCAGCACTTGGGGTGTCACATTAAAAACATTTTTTGCACGTTTTGTTCATACAACACCATAAGAAAATAATTTAGAAGAACCATTGCAGAAACATGCATAAGAGCATTTGCTAGTATTAACCAGCTTATTTATGATAGGATAAATGTAAGCAAGTGCATCTGATCTGATTTCTGCCTATTAATTGTGTGTCATATACGTTGTATTATGTAAGTATAAAGTACATGTATAGTATGCTCTTATAAATTTATTTATTTCAATGTTATACTTCTTTCTGTAAAGTATTTATTTAAAGTTTTGTATAGTAAATTAAATTCCAGAATAGCTTCATTATTTAACTTACACCAGAGAAGTTTAATATTCGATTCCAAGGCAAGGCTGGCAAAATGGATAGCTAGATGCATTGATCAGTGTACCAGCTTTCAAAAGGGATTAAAAAAACGTGGCTCCCGTTCCCCTAGTTATAAACGGCATTTTTTGTTAAGTCCTGTGCGCTGAATATTTTTTTAATTCAAGGAAAAAACAATACCATATTACCGAAAGCGGTTAAAATAATATTTTAGTTCTTAGTGTCAAAGCTAGTTTCTTAAAAATTTCGTAGATAAGTGATGATTAACATATCATGTTTTAGGTTGCTCTCTAAACCCGGAAAAACCTTTTATGTGCTTAAAATGCCAAAAATCGTACAAGCAACAGACACTTGAAATTGGAATGTGGCAGAGAACCAGCTTACCGCTGCAATCAATGTTCATATGTCACAAAACGCAAGTTTAGTTTAGATATTCATATAAAGTCACAGCATATGTTTCATGTTCTATAAATACCGGTAGCATATAACTTCAAAATGCAGGTTTTATTGTGTAGCTTTATTTTAAAATGATTTCCGGTGGTATTGTAAGAGGTACTTATATTTAACTTTTGTGTTCATTATAGCTTTATAAAAACTATCTTAGTACGATGTATAATTAAGATATCATTGTTATTAAATAATGAATGACTGAATGATAATCTAATATTTTATTTTTCTTAGTTCCTTTCAAATAATTCCAATCTGACAGATTTTCCTGTATGTATTTTAGGGTCACATGTATAATTTGGGATTTAAATTTACACTTAATTGAAGCTTCACATAGAACAAGTCGTATTTTATTAATTTATTAAGGTTTCAATTCCATTTGATAAAACTATACATAAACATAAAATATTGTAGGTAGGTATGTATCTGATATATCGTTTCAACTTTATAACAATACCTGATAAAAACGAAACTATGTACACCTCCTTCTTTTCACATTTTTAAAGTTAATGAAATTAAACAGGGGTATATTTAATTATTCATAAAAACATATTATATAATGTATAGGTCACTAACCTAGCACTTCCGGTTAAACCGGAAAATATGATACCTTTATAGTTTTAAACCGGAAAATATGATACCTTTATAGTTTTAAACAGCACTTTGTACATTTTTTAATAGATTCTTCTAGGGAGTAAGATTCTCGTTTCAGATGGTTTTTTTATAAATAAAAAGTAGTATAGTAAATGAGGGAGAAATATATAATTAAAATTAAAAGCAAAGAGATGCTAACATTTACAAATGGGAACAACGTAAGACGCGTTTTGTCCTTATTAGTACTCTTCAGTTAGGTATAGTTCCTATTTGTGAATGCAAGCACCAAAAGCACTTAAGTCGTGCCAACAATAACGGTGATAGATGTCTCTAGAGACATCTATATAATGTACGGCGAGGTATAAAGTAGCAAAGCTACATTCCACTCAAAAATGGCGGGACCCGGCTAAGCCGGTATCAAGCTTCCAGGTGACCTCTGAGTACAAAAATACAAACAGTATCGTAATAAATCAAAATAAAAAGCAACGAGATGGTAACTTGGGACGGGACATCTATCATCGTTATCATGATAGAGTATAGAACATGGCATGCTGTTGCTAAGACTAAATTTCGTCAACTTCTGTGCAAGTGTAAAAACTTGTTGAGAAACTCTGTTTTTTTTATCAGTGCGCAGGCACAGTACGTGTACTTCTGTCAGTTTCTAATGTCAAGTGGAATGATAAAGAGGTTAGGTGCTTCTAATTTGTCAACAAATTAGTGTTCAAAGTAGGTTTCATTTACTTTATATACTTTATTATGAAGTGAGGTGTAAAGAATTATACCAACTATATAATAGGTAATAATGCAAAAAGTTAGTAATAAATTATATATCTACTTAAATTAAGTTTTTGTTTATTGAACATTATATTATTACGAGCATAGGTACATCCAATGTGAAATATTTTAGTTTCCCAGAGGAATTTGATTTGTATTTTATGATCGTAACTAAATTATTATATTTATATGTTGTAAAAACGATTAAAATTCACCGACTTCAGACTTGCCGCGAATTAGTTTTTAAATTTGCCGTTGTTTTTACACTTGATGACGTCACACAGTGGCTCTTAAACTGTGCGCTGTAGCATACCATCCTGTATACTATATCATGACCGTTATAAATATGTAATTGTTCTTCTGCATGAGGATGGTTAGAAACCAATATTTATGTTAACACATTTTAACAAGTAGGCGCTGCAAATTATTGAAAATGTTATATTAAATTAACAGTATAAAATCGAAATTAGGGGAAACCAATAGTAATGATATGTTTTAAATTTTAACAGGATGTTTTAAATACTACCACCCAGGTTTTTTTAGTTTTCTTATAAAGTGTTTTTAAATACCTTTTTCTACTACAGTTTGAAAAAGTCTTTGATTTTAATATTCTTGAGGTAGGAAAAGTTGAATTTTGCCGTAGGAGCTAGGCAAAGTAAGCGAAATTATTATTGCAACAAAAAGCTTAATTTATTGTAAATATTAACAGTACAAGTATTTTTTTAGTTGGTGAATATAACTTCGGAAAATTTCTTTGAGAAAGTAGAGCTATTTATTATAATCACTTCTTTGGTTCTTTCCCCCAAACTTTTTAACGCAAATAATAATAATTTGCCAAAACTTCAAAATGACAGATAATAAATATCAATATCAAAATGTTAAAAATACTCCTTTTAGTCTCTTTTTCAAACGATATAGTGTGCAACACGTAGAAAGAGTGTCTTTTTCCGTACACGGCATTTTTTTGATCTCGGCTACGCCTCCATCAAAAATTTCACGCCTGGTACGGAAAAAATCATTTTTCCTTATCTGTAATGCACACATAGCTATTCTAATAAGACTTGTTAATCACCAAAACAGTTTAAAAAAGAGAATTTGATGTTCTACAAAAATCAATAAAAAAAATACAGGCTCATATTTAAATGAAGTTGGCGTCATTTCCGGTTAAACTGGAAGTGCTAGATTAGTGACCTATGCGTTATGTCATGCGTTTTCTGAGCAATTAAACATCTCTAAGTTTAACTTCATTATCTTAAATATTCTGAAAAAAGAGAGGTACCTAACTTTGTTTAAACCGGGTGTATTAACATTAAATTAGTTGAGGTTTATTTTCAAATACTTCATACACTATTTACCTAAATTAACATTCGAAAGCGTATACACTGAATTCCTATTATCATATCCACAATTTATACATCTTATTGATAAGATTAGCTTTTGCAACTTCCTACTTGTGAATGATCATACACCGTCTATCATCATAGAGTTTACTATTGGAACGCAATACCTCGATTTGCTGGTCTAGTCGATTTTTGCACGTCACAACAAATATATCAAAAGTGTATTAAACCATTGATTGACTTATTTTTTATTTAATCAACGATTAAACGTTATACAAGGAATAAACAGTTATTGTAAATACTAATTGCTATTTTAATTAAATGGTAAAATAAATGTGAAATTGTATTTTGTTTTTCAAATTTCTAACTGTTGTGTTGACTTATATAAATTATAATTAAAAATTGCAATAATGTGTTCACTAAATACTCATATTTTCAGTTAAGAACGAAGAATTCTACGATTATACGCTCGGAATTCGATACAACTGCTCAAACTGTGGTAAAAGTTACAAGCACAAAACCCATTTGCTTCGACACGTGAAGTACGAATGTGGAAGAAATCCCACATTTTTTTGTCCTTTGTGTGATTATAAGTGCTACCGAAAAGATGTACTTCAACAACATCTTTTAACTAAAAGAAACCATTAATAAGTTAAGCCATTTATGTACCTGCAAGAATTGTTAGTAATACCTACTGATTGTAACAGGAAAATAAATAATAAAAACGTGATTTTTAATTTAATGATAAAATAATGATATTATCTAACAAGTTTGTTTCCATTATAATATGTACTGTAATTTGAATGTTGGTTTCAGACATGCAGCAAAACTGGACACGCGAAACATATTTGTGTTCAGGTTGCAAAAAAGTCTACAAACATTTGGGAAATTTGAACAGACATAAAAAGTACGAGTGTGGGAAACGCGCCATATTTCAATGTCCATTTTGTTCGTATAAATGCCATAGAAAGGATGTGCTGAAACAACATATTAAGTACGCTAAGAAGCATCAAGATGTTAATATTAGTGGTTTCGTTTTGTAAATGATCCTGGTAAATATAACGTATACATAAAAAATGGAGTAATTTTATTGTAAATAAACGTCAGTAATTTAATTGGAATTTATGTATGATATTTGTACTCATGCTGTAAATATATATAAATTTGAATGTAATAACATTTTAGATGCAATTTGTAGAATATCAACAATCAAATTTCATATTATTGAGTAATATTACATTAGTGGTTATAATAATAATTATACATTTACTAATTGTTACACAAAAGTTGAGGTTGTACTAAATTATACCACTACATGATAAACTTTCATGACTAATTCTTGTTAGCCAGTAGGTAAACCTTTTAAAGTTTTTAAATTAATTGTATGCAAAGCAAAAACAATAAATATCTATCTTTTAGGTACTTGGATTTGTACGTCATGTAACAGGCTTTATAAAAGCAAGAAATCTTTAACACGTCATGTGAACCTGGAGTGTGGAGTGGAACCGAAATTTTTGTGTCCATATTGTCCCAAAAAGTGTAGGCAGAAGGTACATCTCACGTCACACGTCTTAAGAATACACGAAGAACATTCAGCTTCAACGTAAATTGTTGATAAAATGAATTGGTCGGAAAACTTTCAGAATTTGGTTTTTCAATTTTTCTGGAAAGTGTAATTTCTTGTTAATAAAATTTAAATATTACTCTTCGATTGAATTTTTCTGCCTTATGTGTGGCAAGCTTTATAACAGTAAGTGTGGTGTTTCTAGAGGAAATAAAAATAATATAGTCGGACCGACAGATCAAAAGATACAGGTTCACAACTTAGTGCACTTACTTCGCTTCGTGTATAATTATTAAAATTCTTAAGAATATAAAATTTGTAATAATTAATAGAACATTGAAGTAAATCTTGGTATAGTTAATCGTTCTAATTGTTTTTAAATCAAATTATTACGATGCTTTAATTTTAGTTTCAGAACAGAACATTTTTATGTGTCTTATTTTATCTCAATGTTCTTGTTAATGTCACTAAAATATCACTGTTAGTTAGCGCTTCAATGCAAACTGTTTGAAAATGTAAGTTTATTTGCTTACTAATGTTCAATTTGTTTTTTGTCTTTCTTCAATAGTTTTGAATAAATCAAATGCGCTGTTCTTTTTTATGCCCACTAATATTATGATTTACTTGTTGTCTGCACAAGTATTTTTACTTTTGAGCGTTTAAAGATAAATTTAAGAGTTGCGTGTATTGAAAACAATATGTATTTAAAAGACATCTCAGAAAACCCAAGGTTTGAGTAACTCTAGTGTTCACACAAAAAGAAATCAAAAGAGCAATGTTCTTATTAATTATTAAGTTATTCGTCATATAAATTAAATTCTCACCATAACAGGGCCTTCATTTCTAGAATAATACATTTAAATACAAATATTTCTACATTATTATTTTAAATTCGTCTATAATTTAATTGCTTTTTTACAATTATTGAGTAATAATTGCCTGCAAAATCAATAATAATTTGTTGAACCTAACATAAAAATATCGAAAAGTTTCTAAATTGTTATGAATCTTACTTGGTATAAATAATTGTATACTATTGCAATAATTCACCATCTTTGTAAATGGTAACGTTATTTTCTTCTGGTTCTAAATCCACTACCACTACTTTGCATTGCATTGCTTTGCATTACATTTTGCAGACAATGCATTTGTGTTTTACATTTTTATGCATAGTTGTATTTTATTAAACGATTGTGTAACTACTAAAAATTTTAGGTGTGTACACTACTCAATACGATACTCAGTGGACGGACTCAAATGATTGGTCCAAGTATGATCCAAATTATCCACACGTTAGTACCAGACGAGGATTTAAAAGCAACCTGACCAAGAAAGTCGCATACTATCAATGTCTCTTTTGCTTGCACCAAGTAAAGAAAAAATACAACCTGCACGCTCATGTTTCAATACACCATCCAAGTCGTGCAGAAGAATTTAGGGATAAATTTAAATCTATAGCACCTGTATATTAAAAAATAATATAAAATTGTTTAATGTTGTATACTGAATCTACAATAAAATAAATACGTATAACTTCGTATTATTTCAAAATTGTGATGTTTCTAAAAATTATCTTTAGTAGAGTCACATCCACTTTAAAGTAATTAAATATCATTTGGTAATATGTTACAGCTATGCTAAATAGACAATCTTAGGATATTTGAAAAATATAAATGTGGAAAACCAAGAGCGTTTCACTACCTGTTTTGCAGGCCCCTGCTAGAAAACACCATTCAGATCGAACTGAAGAATTAGATTTAATACTATTACGTCTGCTTAGTAAGCTGTACAAACATGTAATAAACATTTTGGCGATGATATATAAATAAATTAAATGCACTGGAAGTATTCGAAATTTACAAATATTTAAAAACTGTACCTTTATTAAATGAGCAAATTGATCTCTTAAATTCCCCATTATTGAACATTTTGGAATAAGAAATCAAATCATCTGTAAACCCAAATAATCAGGATCAAGTCAACAAGCTTTATTGTTCCTATAGCAAGAGCAACACCAACTGTTTAGTTTTTAATCTTACCTTTGATAACGACATGTAAACATGACGAAGTGCGTATAAACTTTAAATAAATAAAAATTGTTGAAATAATAAAGTATTTTATTTATACATGTAATAAACTATTCAATCACAATTTTGCAAAAGTTTTGGTAGTGATGTACTTAATTAATACGAATTATTTACTGTGGGAGTCGTTCATGTAAAGCACATTATCGTAAATAATCGCATATATGTAACGTATATGTTCTAAGTCTAAGTTATACTCACTTAAAGAAGACGTATATTTTGATTAGAATGTTAAAACTGTTAAAATTGCATCTGTTTAATGTGTTAGAATTTAAGCAGAAATTTGTAACCATAAGCTCTACCTACTGTACGTTACAATTTGTAGTAAGTATTTTTATAAACTAACAACATCATTCTACGAACAAAAAGAAAATGTACCTAGAATTTTTTTTAATTTATGGAATCCTGTAAATTTAGCAACAACTTACATTCATCTTATAATAAATCTCATATTTTAAAAACATAAATGCTCTTAAAATAAAATTGTAGGTCGGCATTGTTGGCTATTAAAAAATTAATTATTATTTATTAGGTTATGAATTAATTTTAATAATAAAATTTTTTACCGTTGTTGTAAATACCACAAAATATGTGCATTGTAAATCACTCATTGCTTACATAAGATATGAATGTGGAAGGGAACCCCAATTGCAATATCTAAAATACACCTGCCAAGCAAAACTGAAAGGACATTTAAAACTTCACATTTAAAGATATCACTGCTAAAAGTAATTTAAGCTAAATATACATTATCTATCAATATTTATAATTGTATTGGTATTGGATATTAATACGATATAAAGCTTGTTACATGAAGCTGTTATTGTAGTTTTATATTTAATATACATGTTTTCTTTGAATAGTAATTGTTTCAAACTGAAATGGTTAACGCCAGTTTTAGAAGATATTCTTTTGTGAATGTAATATAATAATCGTTGGTTTTAAAAAATTTATTCTACATTTTCGAATCATTTTAATTTTGTATTTAATTACTAACAAGAAATAAATTGGGAACTATGTTTAGCATAATATTAAAAAATCGTTTTACATGGAACTAATATTCACTTAGCGAATGTATAATTCTGCAACTAACGGCAACTTGAATGCATGTCTTAATTTAGGTTTAAATTTCTAATGGCATTCTTGAGGTTAAAATTAAATGATTATCATACACATGATAGTTCACGGTGTCCGGACACATAAACACACGACACATAATCATAGGACATTTAATCACGGACAGTTAAACACGCCGACAATTAATCACACAGACGTTTAAACATATAGACATTTAAACACTGAGGCACATAATCACATGGACATATAAACACACATTCTGCACATAATCTGTACTTTCACTAAATATGATCTTTAACGTTAAGAATCTTAACTTAATTTATAAATTCCAGGTTTACTTCGTTAAAGTCCATATTTAATGATTATCTGTATATAAAATACTTAATTACTTTAACAATATTTATTTATTTTAACCTTATACGTATTTCGGCATGTTTACATTTGTTAAAATCAGGCATTTACAAATTAAATTGTTCGCATTGTAATTCGGTTTATATAGGCCAGACAATTAGAAATTTTGATATTAGGTATAAAGAACACGTACGTTGTTACAAATACAAACACCCACATAAATTCCATTACGCTAAACACTTACTAGAACAAAATCATTCAATGACATCTAATAACACCATAAAATGTTTACACTTTTGTGATGCTAAACGTAAGTTAGATATACTAGAAGCTTTTGAAATTCACAAACATTTAAAAACTGTACCGTTAATGAATGAGCAAATTGATCTCTTAAATTCTCATCTACTGGACATTTTGGAATAAGAAATCAAGTCATCTGCAGACGATTACCAAGATAAGTAAAAAAGTTCTATTGCTATAACAACACTAACTGTTTACTTTTTCATACAACCTTCGACAATGGCATGTAAACATGCCGAAATACGTATAAGGTTAAAATAAATAGATATTGTTAAAGTGATTAAGTATTTTATATACAGATACTCATGTTTACATGCCATTGTCGAAGGTTGTATGAAAAAGTAAACAGTTAGTGTTGTTATAGCAATAGAACTTGGTGACTTGATCTCGGTAATTGTCTGCAGATGACTTGATTTCTTATTCCAAACTGTCCAATAGAGTGAATAGTGAATTTAAGAGATCAATTTGCTCGTTCAATAATAGTACAGTTTTTAAATGATTGTAAATTTCAAAAACTTCTAGTATATTTACTTTACGTTTATCATCACAAAAGTGTATACATTTTATAGTGTTATTAGATGTCATTGAATCATTGTGTTCTAGTAAGTTCCTAGCGTAAATGGATTTATGTGGGTGTTTGTATTTGTAACAACGTACGTGTTCTTTGTACCTAATATCAAAATTTTAAATTGTCTGGCTTATATAAACCGAATTACAATGCGAACAATTTAACTTGTAATTGCCTGATTTTATCAAATCGTCTGTTTTTGATTTTGCATTAAACAAAGTGCTTAAGATGTTTCTAGAAACTAGATTGCAATAAAGCTTCATTTGCCATATTTTTTTTATATTTTAGTTTTACTGCAGTCATATAAGAATTCAAACACAATGTGTTTATACGCCAGTGTGTTTATATGTCCATGTGATTATGTGCCTCAGTGTTTAAATGTCCGTGTGATTAATTGTCGGCGTGTTTAACTGTCCTTGATTAAATGTCCTATGATTATCTGTCGCGTGTTTATGTGTCCTATAATCATAGTTCATATACTCACAATAATTGTAAAAGTCAACGGGAATCATAAGTGTTCCCAGATTCTTGGCAGAGGTGCAAAACTTTATGGAAACGCTGCACAACAAATTAAATAACTGGGACTCTCTAGAGCAGGACAATACAAATTCTTACCTCAACTTTCCTAATTTAGATTCGATTGTTCATCACTCCACACAATATTCAGCTTCTCAATTTCGAGCTGTAATGTCTTCACGCTCACCTGATCACCCTATTTCACCACCACCTCTAGTATCACTTTGCCGAATCTCTAATCCTTCTCTATTAGAGTTGTTATCGAGGTATACACAAATTAATCTACTTCCCGCTCAAGAAGCAAGTACATCTCAACCTTCCCAAATTAATGAACCGCCCATTCAAGCACCCTTTCCTACTGCACTTTTTCGTAATGCTGCCTATTCTTCTACTACTGAACCCCGTTGGTGCGTCTTTTCCAAAACAGAACCTCTTCCTTTTTGTTAACCCTATCAACTAGCAAACTAGAAAGCTCACCTACGCAAACAACCTATCAGTGTCCCACTAGCGAACCACCTTCGTTGTTGTGCTCCTCCAAACTACGGCCTCTCATTTTGCGCCAACAAAACAAGTATCACCGCGCGGAAGGTGATACCGACCAGTCTTAGGTGACTGTAGTAATCTTTATGACTGATAGCACTTCTTACGATGAATTATTACCAATTCGTGTAAGCACCAGTCTCTCAACCCCAAAATAGATAGTCAGTTGGCATATCCTACTGCAGGTCGGAATAACAAATTGTAAAGAGGCAAACATTTAAAACAGTGTGATAACTATGCAGAAACAGACCAGGGTTTCTCTGTCTAATATGTGATATTTACTGCATCATATTGTACTTTATTTTTATTAATTGAGTATGTCTGTATGTATTTGCATGCGTCTATTCAAAGATGTTACTTATGCTGGATGTCTAATTATAAAACAAAACTAACGTTGCTGTTTTTGTTAAATAAATATAGGTACCTAAATTAAGTCTTAATAATAACACAAACATATATTTGCATGTATGTCATTAGTTTTTTTTTTACTATGCGTTATATTTGCATTTTACTAAATTTAAGTTGATGGTAGCTAAGAGAATATAGAGCATATGCAATACCAATTTAAACTTTACCAATATTAGTGTAGGGTATAAAGCTCTGATATGTTACTTGCTGTTTATTGCAAGAGTTTGCCACATTAACAAGTTTTTATGAATTTCATTGGTATTATTTGTAGATGGCCATCAAAAACAATATAGATGTGAGATCTGTGACAGAGCCTATAGCTGGTATAGAGGTTTAGTTCAGCACAAAGATACGAATGTGGAAAGGACCCTCTTTTTGTTTGCTCTGTAGCGGCCTGCAATTATAAATCCAAGAGAAGGGAGAACTTGAAACATCACATAGTTTTGAAGCACAAAAATCTTGACAATTGGAATTTTTGAGTTTTTACCTTAAAATTATTGAAAATATAACAACTTGTTTGAGATTAATTTAGAATGTAATGGTTCAAGCTGGCATATAACTGTTTAAATAGTTACAATGTAAAACCAAGAAGTGAAATAAACCTGTCAAATATAAAGTTAGAGTACTATTAGATAAATTATTAATGTTGTTAATAGGCGAAGGAAGCAGCTGAAGAATTCAATTTCTACGGTTAGAAAAATCTCTCAGAAGGTTGCCGTTAAGTAGTAAATTAATCGCCGATTGTATACAAACAGATTAGCAGTTGTAATGATCTAGAATTTTAGAACTGGTTACTGTTGTCCAGTGTGTACATTTGTAGTCGATATAAAAATATTGCACTGTTATTATTTATAAATTCTCTTTTTTTTGTAGGTGCTTTGTTATATGAAACGAAAAATTTATATTTTCATCGAAAACAACATAAATGCGACGTCTGCAAGAGAGCTTATAAATGGCGGCGTGGATTAATCCAGCACAAAAGATACGAATGCGGTAAAGAACCCCAGTTTAGGTGTTCTATGTGCGATTACAAATCTAAAACAAAAGGAAATTTGAAACAACACATAGATAAGAAACATAAATGTGGGTTGTATTATCACAACGTTGTTTAATTATTTTATTTATTTAGATTCGTAGTAGATTCATCATTTTCTTTTCATGTCTGGTGTAGTGTGTTCAGTTGCGTCATAAAAGTATTGTATTTATTTATCAATTCCAGCTTTACTTCGTTAAAGTCCATATTTAATGAGTATCTGTATATAAAATACTTAATCACTTTAACAATATCTATTTATTTAAACCTTATACGTATTTCGGCATGTTTACATGCCATTGTCAAAGGTTATATGAAGATAAACAGTTAGTGTTGTTATAGCAATAGAACTTTTTTACTTATCTTGGTAATCGTCTGCAGATGACTTGATTTCTTATTCCAAAATGTCCAGTAGAGGAGAATTTAACAGATCAATTTGCTCATTCATTAACGGTACAGTTTTTAAATGTTTGTGAATTTCAAAAGCTTCTAGTATATCTAATTTACGTTTATCATCACAAAAGTGTAAACATTTTATGGTGTTATTAGATGTCATTGAATGATTTTGTTCTAGTAAGTGTTTAGCGTAATTGGATTTATGTGGGTGTTTGTATTTGTAACAACGTACGTGTTCTTTATACCTAATATCAAAATTTCTAATTGTCTGGCCTATATAAACCGAATTACAATGCGAACAATTTAATTTGTAAATGCCTGATTTTAACAAATCGTCTGTTTTTGATTTTGCATTAAACAAAGTATTTAAGATGTTCCTAGTTGTTTTAAAGCTTACTTTATATTTCTTTGTTTTGTTTATAATTTTAGCAATTTTTTCTGATTTCTCACCAAAATATGGGATCGAAGCATATTTAAGTGATTAAGTATTTTATATACAGATACTCATTAAATATGGACTTTAACGAAGTAAAGCTGGAATTGATAAATAAAGTGATGTCATCTTCGTTAGAAGAACAAGCTAAAATGTACAAGTAGATCATGATCAAACATGGGGTAGCAACACAGAACGTTTGGTTTAATCAACAATGTCAGAAAAAGAAGCTCATTCTAAACTACATTAATATCTCCACCAAAACCAAGAACAGCATAACTGAGAAGATAATCAGAAATGCTAAACAAAGATGGTTGAAAGAAGAATCAAAAAGATGGTTTAGAATTAGAGACAATTTGCACATTTATTTAAAGGTACTTTACACAGAACTCATTCACAAATTACATCCAATTGAGTTTGACGTATTTGACAATGACATTAGAGAATTAGTTAGTAGAATTAAATTTAAAAATACACAATACAGAAAAATAAACTTTCCAGATTAGAACAACACACACGTGCACTTCAACCACACACCAAACCTGACACAATAATAAATTTCCATCCTCGTTTTGTAAATTTATCAAACACAGATTTCAATGACCAACAGAAAAATTCCTAAATAAGGGTTTTAAGTTTGCCCCTTTTCCAAAATTTACCAATAATATTAAAGAAATTTTAGCAGTCAATTCTGAACTGATTCTTAAAGAAAGACATTTCCTATATGCAAAATTTCAAATTGCTAATTTATTAAAAGAGATGTCAATCAATACCAATAAATCAAAAAATAAAATAAATAATCAAAATAATTTATTACTTAAATCGATTAAAGAAAAAATTTCAGTAAATAATCTGATTTCTGTCAAGGCAGATAAAGGAAACACATTAGTTATATTACCCAATGACATTTACTTACAAAAAATTAATGATTTCATAACCAATTCAAACTTAAAAACTTTAACTAGTAATCCTACCAAAAATTATCAAAAAGAATTAAAACAAACATTAGAACATTGCCAGGTTTGTTTAACAGGTTATCAAAAAAGACAAATAATAAATCCAAATCTACAACCACCAAAACTATACGGTTTATTAAAAATACACAAACCCAACATGCCCATTAGACCAGTAGTATCATACATAAATGCACCCAACCATATGCTAGCAAAAATACTAAATAATATAGTTTTGATTATAAACCAAAATATTCAGTTAAAAATTCTTCCGAATGAATCAAAAAGTTGTCTAACTTACATTTACCACCACAAAGCAAGCTAGTTAGTTTTGATGTTACTAATATGTTTTCCCAAATACCTCCTCAAGAGTGTATTCCTTTGTTAAATGATATTCTTATTAACAAAAATGTTGAGTTAATAAAACGGACTGAGTTGATTCAATTATTTATTTGAACTTTGCACCAATCAAAATTATTTTACTTTTAATAATAAAATTTATTTCCAAAAAGATGGTTTACCTATGGGAAGTCCAATTTCACCTCTTTTAGCTAACATATTTATGGAAAATCTAGAAGATCAAATATTCGAATCAAATCAATCTGAGAAAGTTATATTTTGGTTTCGTTATGTTGATGACATTTTAGCATGTTTTAATAGTTCATTTGATTTAATTAATGAATTTTTAATTTTTATTAACAGCTTGCACCCAAACATAAAATTTACACTAGAAACTGGACAAAATAAGTCCATTAACTTTTTAGATTTAAACATAAAAATTAATTCAACTAATAAATTTGAGTACTCAGTTTATAGAAAACCTACACAAACAGACATTACAATACCACACGATTCTTGTCACCATAAAACACATAAATTAGCAGCATACAGGTCCCTGATACATAGGGCTTTGACGGTCCCTTTAGATGAAATTAATTATAATAGAGAAATTTCAATTATTAAACAAATTGCATACAGTAATGGTTATAATACTAAACTTATTGATACATTACTTAAAGAAAAAGATTATAAATTAGCCATTCAAAAAATTTATCCGAATATCCTAACTTCGTTCGATACAATTAAATATGCTTCGATCCCATATTTTGGTGAGAAATGAGAAAAAATTGCTAAAATTATAAACAAAACAAATAAATATAAAGTAAGCTTTAAAACAACTAGGAACATCTTAAATACTGTGTTTAATGCAAAATCAAAAACAGACGATTTGTTAAAATCAGGCATTTACAAATTAAATTGTTCGCATTGTAATTCGGTTTGTATAGGCCAGACAATTAGAAATTTTGATATTAGGTATAAAGAACACGTACGTTGTTACAAATACAAACACCCACATAAATCCAATTACGCTAAACACTTACTAGAACAAAATCATTCAATGACATCTAATAACACCATAAAATGTTTACACTTTTGTGATGATAAACGTAAATTAGATATACTAGAAGCTTTTGAAATTCACAAACATTTAAAAACTGTACCGTTAATGAATGAGCAAATTGATCTCTTAAATTCTCCTCTACTGGACATTTTGGAATAAGAAATCAAGTCATCTGCAGACGATTACCAAGATAAGCAAAAAAGTTCTATTGCTATAACAACACTAACTGTTTACCTTCATATAACCTTTGACAATGGCATGTAAACATGCCGAAATACGTATAAGGTTTAAATAAATAGATATTGTTAAAGTGATTAAGTATTTTATATACAGATACTCATTATAAAAGTATTGTATTTAATGTAAAATATATCGATGGCAGAATAGAACAGAAAAATGTAATATTTAGGTTATCTATTTGTTTTTACAGTAGTAACACTATCAGTAGTAGTTATGAGGCGCTTTTATTTCTAACCGTTGTAGTATACTTTTTGCAGAAATTTAAATATTATTCACTAGTCTACAAAATTCCCTGCAAGAATGAGTTTTATTTGTCTATAATAAATTTTAAACATATAAATGGATGAAACTTCACTTTTATATATTACCCGATTTGATATTTGTGTATAAAAAAAGGTGATAATGTTTCTTTTCAAACAGAAAATATATTTATATCTTATATTTATAAGTACATTACGGCTTTTCACAGAAAAACTAGTCAAATTGTTCTTTTGTAATTGCTATTTATGGGTATTTAACAATGTAAATTTATTTATGTGTTGTATTAAATATTTTTCTAGTTGATTATGTTTCATGGTTCTAAATATATTTAATTACAAATTGATAACATATTGTAAATATTTTCAAAATTAAATTGTGTGAAAAGGTAAATATGTCTTTTTACAATAACCTTTTTTACGTATTTCTACTTAATTCTTTTCTACTAAATACCAGCCTGGCAATCATTTATTCTATAGTAATTATATGTTTATACCTGACATTCTCTTTGCTTACACTAATATATAATTTTTACAGATTTCTTTTTTTGTTTGGGCAAATTACAAAAAGATGGTAGATCGTTTCCATGCGATACATGCGGAAGGTCGTATATGTACCCCACGTCGTTGTATTCTCACAAAAAATACGAATGTGGGAAAGCTCCGCAGTTTGCTTGTCCAGTGCCTAAATGTCCTTATAAGTCTAAAACTAAAGGAAATATCAAGCAACACCTAGGTAACAAACATAAAGACTTTGGTGTATATTTGTCTAAAAAAACAATTTGCGAGACAAAATAACTACGAGTCTTATAACAGTAATTTCAAATGTGTATAGAAAATGAATTGAGAGGTATTAGTAACCTTAGGAGTTTACTGTATATTATTGATGTTTGCGCTTTATGTTTTGTAAATTTTGTGAAATTGTTGAATATCCATCATATTCTTAATAGTCTTAAAGTTTTGTAGTACAATAAAATGTACAATAAATTACTACCCTATTTATTATAACCTTTACAACTATTTATAGTCTCTTTTTTTGCACCACTACTCTTACATGTTCTTTCCAATTGTTTGGTTTTTCTTGTCTATGCCCAAGTGCGTTGTTTTATTGGAAAATTCACATTATTCATTTAATTACTTTGTTTTAACTCTGACTCCATTTCGACCTTTCTTCCTACTTTTCCTCTTCGCAATCGTTTTATATCTTCCTTTACTTCCGCCTTTTTATTTTCTCCTGTATGTCTTCATGCTTGTAGATCTCTTCGCTCTGTGCTTCTTTTGCCCCTACTTCACATATCGTTTGATAAAACTCTTTGTAAAGCTTTCCCTCACCTCTATTTCAATTTCTCAAACCTTCTTCCGGGTGTTCTGCGTTGGGGGGGGGGGGGGGGGGGGGGGAACAAATGGAATATGTGGTACAGTAAAATCATTTGCAAAGATGTATCAAACAACTTGTTATTTTGTAATTTTAATTATCTTCAATAATGTTGTAATCTCGAAACCCTGTGTAGTTCCTTTTAAATGTCGCGCTATTTAGTTAAGAATGTAGATTTAAAGAAATGGTACACTATAAGCGTTTTTTCAGGTGTACGTGCATTTCCATAGTATGGAAAGGCAGTTTGGCAGTAAATTAAGTATTGAGGTAGCTTTATCATTTTTAACATGATTGTTTTTTTGAGAATATTTCCAGATTGTTTAGTATAAGATTAGTTATTTACGTTTTTATCAAATGCAGCAATTGGCCAGTTATTTTTATTGCCTTTTATAATGTACATTAATTAATACAATAATAAAAGACGTGCGGTGTTTAATTGTATACTAAAAATATTGAAGTCTTAACGGCAAGTGTTTTACATTTAAATCGTCTCTATTAAATTATGCTCGCTTTTATTTTAAATTTTGAAATAATAAATAAATCGAGAATACTAAAGTTAAATTATTGTTGCAGGCGTTGCACGTAGTTTTCCGTATCGCATAGATGGAGATGGACGTTTTGTTTGCTACAAATGTGGAGCCTCGTATAAACATAAAAGTACTTTAACTTTACACGTCAAATGTGAATGTGGTGTTGAACCTCAATTTGAGTGTAACGTTTGTAATAGAAAATTCAAACGTAAAACTCATCTTCGTTCTCATCTTGCCGCAATGCATCAATAATAGTACATTATACACTAAGGGAGAGTAACGTCTTATTTTTCCTGAGGTGTAATTTGATCCCGAGTGCGAAGCCCGAGGGCTACAAATACATCGAGGGAAAAGTGGCGGTCTCTCCCGAGGTGTATATACTATATTTTCCACGATCGGGAGTAGAAACACTTAAAATGTCATAAATAAAGAATAAATAAATAAATCGGAGTGAAATTACAATACTTAAAAGCCTTTGGGATGTTTCCATGCAACGTACCATGACAACAGACATTTGTTTACAAAAATAAATATGAAATGAAATAGAAACTCCCCTAGGGAAATTGTTGTCTTATTTTGTCCCTAGGGAGTAAATACTTTACTTCTGTCACAATTTTGATGCCACAGAAACCGACTTCTACTCCCGGTCGTGGAAAAATGTATTATATTGTCCATTCACCACCAAATATTGTATAATAAATAAACATTTCAAATACAAAGTACTTGTAGTTTTAATGTATACGTAGGATTGTTACAAGGACAAACTTTATTTTGCCTTAAATTTTCTCCCCTATGTAATTATAAACTTTTTGGCATGCTGTAAAGAACCGTTCCTAAAGTTTCACGTCTTTCCTAAATGTTTTTGCTAATATTCGTCTCAGGGTTACTGATAATAATCTTACCTTCTGAACAAAAATAGCACCATGGCAGCTACCATAAGCCTGATGAAGTCCCATGGAACTGAGGACCAAAGTTAACTCGACCGTGGAAGTCGCCGACTTCTAGAATTGTTTTTTGCGTTCTCTAGATAATCGTAATAAATAGAATTTTAGACTACAATTTAGGGGATAAAGATATTCTTGTGTGTGCTCAAAATATTAAACCTATCTTAATTTTCGCTTTGTTTGTTTAAAATGTTCATATAAATACAAACGAGATCTTGCAAGGCACATTACATACAAGTGCAGTTTCAAATTCACTTCTACATGTAATTATTCATAAATTATCCTAGATTCTCACGCAGTGGTAGTTTTGATCACGCTGTGATAGTTTTGAATTACATATAATATTGAAATATGTCTATAACAACAGATGTGTTTGGTAAGATGTTTACTGACTTAGTGTTTAGTTTTTATTTCAACAGTTTTATTTCATGATGTGGATTGACTTGCAAATATAGCGTATTAAATATGATTACGGCGTAGCACCAAAATTTACATATCGTAAATTTAAACGCAAAACTCATCTTTGTTATCATATTGCTGCCTTGTAACGATCGGATATGTTACTTGATTTTTGTACCACTAAATTGTATGTAATAAACAATTCAACTACAAAATAGTAAATACTAGCTGAATCAGTGGACTACGCCCCAGGACTTTCTCCTTATATTGAGCACAAATGGAAAGGGATTAATAAAGGAATGGTCGGCCGCGCACAGCTTGTAAAACACAGGTGAAAAAATATTTGTACGTTTTGTAATCGATGATTTTCACGCAATGGCAGTCTTCAATTAAATATGTATAAAATTGTGTTTAGCTTTTCATGTGAATCTGTATTTATCCCTATCGTTTGCTTGATGATTGTACCTAGATAGTTAAATAGTTTTAATTTACTCTGCATGAAGTAAATATAACGTTTAATACCAGAAGCTTATTTATTTTTATGTTTACGCAAATTTCGAACTTGTTGAAAAATGCCAAGAAATCACTAATATGTAATTTTATAGGTAAACGTAAATTTGAATATATTATAAATAAAGATGGACGTTATGGTTGTCTAAGATGTGGATTAACTTACACACAAAAGGGCCATCTTACATTCCATAATAAATGTGAATGCGGCGTCGAACCACAATTTACCTGTTATCTATGCAATCGAAAATTTAAACGTAAAAGTAATCTTCGTGCTCATATGCATGTGCACTATCCATCGCAATTGCTTGCCGCAGAATGTATTCTTTTCAAAAGTAGTGTTTATTTTGCCGTTTCTTTTTTTCATTCTTGCTTATTATTGTATGTTGGAATTTCTACACAGATTTCAAGTTTCGGATCTTACCATGGGAATCTGGCTTATTTTAAAATATGAAGAATTAGCTAAGCTGAGAAAAAGTTTAGGCTTAATCTATGAAAATATTTAAGAAATCTTTTTTGGTTTTTCAATTTCCAAAGAAAAGTAACTACGGTGTTAGGTAATTTTTTACATGTAGTTATTAATAAGTACATAATGACTACTTATATACCGTGAGTACTATTTTTGAACGATAACTATATTGCCACTAAATTCTATTTTGTTCCAAGTTGTTTACACCAACTTGGTAAATACAGAAAAACAGAACACCTGACCTACTTTCGTTCACATTTGCTCCACGTTTCGCGCATACGCACTTAACTGCTATAATCGGTAATCATTTTTACAAAATATAAACTGTTTAATTAGAAATCGGAAAAGAAATCACAAATAAAAATGGGGTATTAACAATTTAACTTTGTCTATTTACATTGCTATTTATTCCTATTTGATAGTAGTAACATGAAACTTTAATTTTAATTTATTTATTAATGCAGACTCGTTTTAGGTACGCATTTTCCCTACGCAATTAATGAAAATGGACGTTATGTGTGCATTAGATGCGATTTATCTTATAAGCAGAAGGGTCATTTGTCAAGACATATAAAATACGAATGTGGTGTGGAGCCAAAGTTCATATGCACTTTTTGCAGTCGTGGATTTAAACACAAAAATCATCTCACAGTTCATATAAATCTCAGACATATTAAAAATATTGTATAAGATATAAATTAGAATTGGAGAATGTTATAGACTTTAGTTTAATAATTTCTGTCTTATTTATTAAATAATGCTCAAAGGACAAATTCTAATAACATCAAATGTATAAATAAAATAAATTGATTACTCATTATGACTTTATCTGCCATTTTGCATTTTAATATTTTTGAAAGAGGAATAGAGGAAGGTAGAATATCTCAAAGCTCAAAAGATGTCGCATTGTCTTGTTGCTTTATGTAATAAGTAACGTAGATATGTTTATACAATTTAGAAAACTTTGTAACAATAGCAATTAATGTGATTTAAAATTTTAGAAATTGTAACAAAAAAATGTTTTTGCAATACTATCTACATAATTTGATTATCGCTTTCCTCCTAACTGCAGTAAATATAGTATATCTTCTATATGTTAAATTCCTAACTGTCTCGCCATAACAAGGCGGTTTATTTGTTATTTTCAGCGAAAGTTTATGTAGTAGTAAAGTCGGGAGCGGCACTGAATTTATCAAGAAGAAGGTTACGGCTATACAGGGTGTCTCAGACATGACTCCCCAGGCCTATAACTTTGTTATTTTTAAAAATAACTATAATAAACTATATATATTCGTAAATGGGAGCAAATTCTCTATAAGATGGGGAGGAAAATTTTAGAAAATCTGTACTCATATTATGGCAGCGATATTCAACTTTTTTTTTTCAAATTGCACACTATGATTTTTTTCGGTCATTCTGATAGTACTCTTTATTCTCCTTACAACCATGTAAACCAATATGGGTCTTACATAAGAAAATTCTCGACAAAAATACGATTGAAAGTTGAAGTCTAGGTTTGCCATGGAAAGAACTGATTTTTGTAATTTTTACTCGTCTACGATGAAAACAATAGCGTAGTGTAAAAAAAATACAAATTCATTATTTTTATACAATATTACCTTTATTAACTAAATGCTAATAACAAGTTAATTATAATTACAAAAATTGTTCAAAATTCTCTCCGTTTTCAGTTGCGCAACATTCAAGTCTATGCAGAAATTCTCTACTTGTAACTTTTATTAATAATTCTGGAGGAATATTACTGCAGACTGTAGTAAGGTATTTTTTTTAATGTTTTCATCGCCGATGAGTACAAATTACAAAAATCAGTTGTTTCCATGGCAAACCTAGACTTCAACTTTCAATCGTATTTTTGTCGAGAATTTTCTTATGTAAGACCCATATTGGTTTACATGGTTGTAAGGAGAATAAAGAGTACTATCAGAATGACCGAAAAAAATCATAGTGTGCAATTTGAAAAAAAAAAGTTGAATATCGCTGCCATAATATGAGTACAGATTTTCTAAAATTTTCTTTGCCCATCTTATAGAGAATTTGCTCCCATTTACGAATATATATAGTTTAGTATAGTTATTTTTAAAAATAACAAAGTTATAGGCCTGGGGAGTCATGTCTGAGACACCCTGTATACTATTATTTTGTTTGCACTAGGATTATGTCACCGAGTGGACGGCGTTGCTCTCAACTTTTCATGTTGTTTACCTACATTATAATTTATTAAGTTGTGTTGTATACAAAATTTAAGACTTCATTATTATGAAATGATATTGTTTAGTAAACTTATTGGTCGCATTAATGCAACAAGCTGGACTTTAACGCTGAATTGGCGCCTGGTTAATACATACAGGTAGTCAAATAAAACATTCAAAGTCAAAATAAATAAATACAAATATTTGTGTTGAATCAGGGGGTACTCAGATGCAATACGACAGGTTGTTAAAATAAACTTTTAAGCTTTCTTTTGCCGTGTTTGGCCTTTTTATTATTTTCCTATACGGGATCTAATACGAGGGCGGGATGATAATTGGTTAGCCTCCACATACGTGGCGCTAGCATGTAAAATATTTATACATAATTTTAAAGTTCCATCTTTCAGTTGGCAACACTGAAAATATAGAGGCCATCTGTCAAATAGTTTGTTGTCAGCAGCTGTTAAGAGAAAACATGTTTTTGTAACAATGAAATATATTGAGCATCGTGCTGTTATTAAATTTTTGGATTTAAAAGGCTTAAAAAGTGCAGAAATTTTTGAAGAGATGCAGAGTGTATTGGGTGAAAGTGCTCCATCATATGCGGATTTTGATGATCGATTATCTTCTAAAAGCAAAAACGATAAATGCCGAATACTACGCTAACCTTTTGGACCAGCTACGCCAAAATATTAATTAAAAAAGGCCAGGTTTGGTGCGTAAAAAATCATTTTTCACCAAGATAATGCTCGTTTTCACACCTGTGTTACTGCCATGGCTAAAATCAACGAATTGAAGTACGATTTGCTTCCACAAGCACCGTATTCGCCGGATTTGGCTCCTTCTGACTTCCACTTATTCCCTAAGCTGAAAATTTTCCTAGGTGGACAGAGATTTTCAACTGATGAAGAGGTCAAGACCGCTGTTGACGCCTATTTTGCAGGCCTTGAGGAAAACACGTTACGTGATGGGTCAAAGCCTTAGAGCATCGTTGGACAAAATGTATTCAACTTTCAGGAGATTATGTTGATAAATAAAAATGATTTTGAAAACATAAAATCGGCCTTTCATTGCTAGGCTAATCAATTATCATCCCGTCCTCGTATATACAGACACAAGAGAAAAACGGCGCTTTATATACACAGTTACTATTTGAGAAAATAGCGAATTTACGGAAAGCATGTTCATAAATACTCACTGACTACTTGCATATGTCATAAAATACAATATTTCTGAATTCATTAATAGCATTCTCGTGTACAAATTAAAAAAATAGAAGTTTTAAATGGGAAAATTTAAAACACTAATGAACGGTGGCATATTGAAGGTAAGTGGGTACATTTATATTAAAAATTACTTCATGTCGATTACTCTAGGTAGGGACTTAACTACAGAATGGTTCACATGGTTACTTAGTAGTTACGCATATTGAGTGCAGTCGCAGACTTTGCGTGTTTGAGAATACACAATACTGCGAGATACATTTGGTACATGTCTTGAAATGTAAATAACTTTTCTTTCTACTAAATGTCTTCATTCAAGTTTTATCATTTTAGGGTATACGTACGGCATGCTACAACAAGAGGAATTTTGCTGCGGTAAATGTGGGAGAGTTTATAAATACAAATATAACATGCTGCAACACGATGTGGTAAGGAACCGGAATATACTTGCAAAATTTGTTCTAGCAAATTTGTGTCAAAATTTACTGTAAAGAGGCATAGACACTGTATGCATGGACCGTTCAATGAAACTGGAAATGCCAAGTAAATTGTGTTTGAAACAGAACAATGTGTGATTTTGTATAATAATGTACTATTGTAATATACTGTTGTACGTACTATGCTATACACACAATTGATAGGTTTGGTGCAGTGACGATGAATAAATGCCATAGACAATATCGTCTAAAAAATTCTTTGTCGATACATTTTCTATACGAATGTGGCAGCAAACAGAAGCAATATGCATGTGGATATATTGTGTTCAAAGAATAAGCTTGCAATTTACCCCTAACGCACATACGATATCAGCAACCGCACGTGACAGAATGTTTTGAACATTCTGGGCCGTCTATGTATTAACATTCGTTAGGTTATGGGGTTGGGGTAAGGGGTAGACTCGTCCATAGCCGAGTAGGCTGATCCGGTGAGGAGGGGGGCGAAGGGAAAAATCATAAAATGCTCGATGTGACTATCTGTCTTTAAAAATAATGTGTAACTATTGACAAATATCATTATTTGTTAAGTTTGACATTATCAGTGATTTTTCTTTCATTATATAATGCAATAAACAGTTCAGTGTGTTATTTATCAGTGTAGTAAAGTTTTTTAAAAATGTGTAATTGTTATTTGCACTTTTTAGGTAATGGATATTTTTTATAAAATTGTTAATATTCGTTTAGTAGATATGTGCGATAATTGAAAATGATAATCTCTTTATAATTCTAAGGTACTTGGAATAAGGTATAAGAGCAAAAGTGAAAATTAATATGCTTATGTTTTAGTTACATCTACCCCACTACTATGCATAACTTGCGGAAAAAAAATTCAAAACTCACCATGGCTATAAAAGACATACAAGGTACGTTTGCGGAAAAGAGTCACCGTTCTTTTGTTCTGTTCCAAATTGTAAATATAAGACCAAACGTAGAATAGACTTGAAGCGGTATTTCATAGTACATTTGCCAAATTTTAAGAACAATACAGAAAACATTATATATGAAGAAGACCTCGGTACACAAACGACAGAAAATTTGATTAGTGAAGAAAAGTAATTATAACGTAATATATCTTGTCAATTTAATTTTAATTCCCTATACATAGCTGTGTTATGTTCGCTACTCTTAAGGTGGCTTCATGATTAAAATGCTAAGATTTTTTAAGTCCATTGTAAATCTTTCATCTAATGATGTTGTTACTTATAGTATCTAAAAGTATAAAAAATAGAACGTAGTGGTTGAGTGTATTATAAATAAATATTGTAATTACGCAATTTAATATTTATTTGAAATTGTTTGTCTTGAAATATCTATTTTAGGTACAAACAAATATTCAAAATGTTTAATCTACTTTATTATTATTATTTTTGCAGTACATATTCTTATCTTAGTTTATGTTGATATTGTAGTTGCTATTATTTAAATATCACTTGAACAATACTACTTTTATAGCTTTTGCTAGAACTTGTAATAGTTGACTGTATTTATTTTTAATACTTATGCCAAAACAAAAATTAAGACCTTTCAAGATAATGGATCTATTTTAATAAACAAAGCTTTATAACATTGTAAAAAACAGTATATTAAACTAACGGAGAATTATACTGTGATAACTATTAATTACAGTTAATAAAACACAAAGTACTTTTGTTAATTCGCAAAAAGGAAGTACACGTTTTCTAGGGGATCACCGCACGTACACTACGAAGTCGATTTCTAGATCGTCTGTCTAGGGGGGGCTCGGTTGGGAAAGGGAGGCAGGTTCCTCAGCTTCTATTTGGGGATGCAGTGCTCTGGTAAGAGCTAGGGGTGCTGCGGAGTTCGGAGAAAGAGTGAAGTTATTTATTTCGCAACCCTCGAAGGTGCTGGGTGCAATAGAACCTTAAGTGTCTCAATCTGTGTAAGACCGATTGAGCTATCAAGCTGCAGAAGACTAGGAATTTAAGTTTTGGACCGTATTTGCAGGTCAAGTTCTTTGCGATCTTAAAAATGAACTGAACTCTCTGTCAAAAATGCAGCTATCTTATACTTTTTCTTGGCCGCCGTTATATAGCAAAATAACAAACTGCCGTCTTCGCTTAGCAGAATACGAAACATTTGTAAGCGTTGTGACCGCAGCGACGGAAACGGAAGTTGTCTCTTGTTTAGTTTTGCATGTTAATTAAAACAAACGTTTTCAGAATATTCTAATTTTTAAAGCGGGGATTATCGTTTTATACTAACCAAACATTCATAGACGTTAAATAATTTTATTTAAAAACAAATAAACATTTCCTAAAATTAAAAAAAGGGCAAGGGACTCTTTCAGAACCCCCCACACTTTGACAGGTCATAACTAAAACAATAGTTTGGTGCAAGGTAGCGCAAGCTTTATGTCGTAAGGTGCACATATCATATTTTTGAAAATTTGAAGTGGGAGGGCTAGGTTGACTGACCCAGACGGAAGTCATCTGTTGCTTAGTGATGTACAAGACATATAGTCGTGTATATTTGCTGTCAGTTTTAGTGTCAACTTATTATTATTTCGTTATGCATGGCCTTCTAAATTGGGAGCTTCAACAAGCTGTCAAAGCTACCAATTTAGAAGCCCATGTTGAATGTGCTTTAAAGACCGTTAAGGACAGACTTTATGGATCGTGTCAATTTTGTCCGTCAAAAATATCCTGGTTAAACTTTTTTCGGTTGCTGAAGATTAGCGCCTTTAATATGTAGAAGATATTCATTGTATGACACCTTGTAACGCATTTTTCTAAGTGCTCGCCCGTGTTCTCTCCGTAAATGCGTCCAAGTCGCGAATGGATGCATATGCGTAGAATCGTGAATATGTGGGCTGTGGAAAGTGAGAACCTCCCACCACTAGAAGCTGAGATATCAGGATTTAATATATAGATACCACTGGGCCAATACTACGTTCCTAGCTTTTATTTAACATTTTCCTATATTTACTTTTAACACAAGCAATTAAAATCAAAGAACTGCATTAAATTTTCCACAAAAATGTAATGCAGGTATATTTGGTTTAATGTTCTATTACCAGTATTTATTCTTATTCTTCTGTTTTAGCCCAACTTCACACGAGCCTTTATCAATGCTTTAGCTGTGGAAAATCTTATAACATAAAGTCAAATCTTTGGAGACACATCAACTATGAGTGTGGCAAAGAATCACGATTCCAATGCGCTCATTGTAAATATAAGTGCAAAAGGAAGGACACACTTAAGAGACATTGTTTGATGTTGCATAATACTTTATTATAAATGCCAACGAGGGATCCCGTTGAAATTATAACTCAGATTTTTGTTAAAGCTAACTATTGTTGAACTAAGTGTTTGGTATGCAGTTCATGTTACATTTGCAACAATTATTTCAATAGACTGACGCGACGATGGCGTACTGTTGAAGAGCAAAGGAAGGCTTTACTTGTGATGAATCGCCGTAAACACCCGCTTTTGTAACGTACTCAGTTCTTACGCCATCTGTGAACTTCAAGAAAACCCTTTGTTAGCACGAGGCTGTGCTGTGGGTGTTTTAGTTTTTTATATCGGGGAAGACAAAGTTTGTATGGTACGTGTAAGAAGAATGTGATTAGCCTACAGTCAGTGTTCAAGTTGTGTCTCTGCCAGCTTTGGCAGGGCTGGTGTAGTTTTGTAGTCTGCGTTGTTCCTGTTATTCATAGTGTGCGCATTGGAGAACAAAAAGGTAACCGGGAGTGACAGATAATAAATAGCATTCTGAATACCCCATGTACTATTACTGTTGTATATTTGATACTGTTAATAAAGGTTGTTGTAACAAACACTACACATAGACACACCTGTCGTTAAATTTTACCTAAGTCGCTTTCTTGTACTTACCCTAGTATAGATCCATTTGATGATGTGCTGTTGAAGCTCCCACATATTGCCAAAGGTATGCCTGCACATCCAGAAGAAGGCAGTTGCTCTTTTTCGTTGTCATTCTAAGTGTTATTTCCAGGTTAGCTTTCCATTAAGGACATTTGACCTTCCCGACGACAGTCAACTAGGCAGTGGGTCTTTAAAGCGCACTATCTTCCTGTTTCTCGTAAAGACGGATGGTTTTGAAAACACTTTGGGTATGATGTAATTTTTTGCTGCATATGTCTATTTGTTTTAAAAATTGATATCAGCTAGTTATTAAAAAATATATTGTAAGTATGCATGTTGATGTTACACTATATTTCAACGATTTGTGTTTGTTATTGCCAATATGCAGTTCTATTGCCTACACTAAAACGATCTTTTTAGGTTGTCATCGAGTCTATGTATTTGGGGGCTTATTCGTATGCATTCGGTGTGGAAAAAAATACAAAACAAAAGGTTCGTTAGTTCGTCACATAAAATTCGAATGTCGGAAACAAAAACATTTTTCATGTTCCATCTGCGATAAACACTTTACAAGGAATACTACGTTGCTTTGCCATATGAGCAGAGTGCATAACCAAATTGTCAAAAGAGAAGCTGTGAATAATTTGCATGGTTAGATTAAGAGCTGCGTTAAATATTTTAGAATTTATATATTTAGAAAAATCAAAAGTTTATAGCATTTATTTTGTAACAACATTTGTAAAGCAATTATTGCTCAGCCATGGTTATTGGTCGCATCTAAAATTAGTATATTGTGTGAATATTTAATCTTCCTCAACGTTCGCTTTTAGTGTTTGGTTAAACTTTTCTAGGATCCGTATTACTTCAAATAATAGAAAAAGTGATACTTATAAAACTGCAACGGTTGTTTGATGAAGGTATAGTACCGTATGCCTATTAGTGTAATTGATGTTGTTCTATAATTATAAGTACTAGTAGTGTGCTATAAAGTGGTGTGAAATCATACGTACTATTAATTTATTTCCTGTAACTAGTACAAAGTTAGTATTAGAATTCTTAAGATATTGGTTTCATTATTTGTGTCAAATTAAAAACTAGCATAATAAAATATCTAAATATCTCTAATTGTGTTACTATTAAATATTAGTATAAAATTTACAGATACCATTTTAAGCGAAAATAATACATACCATAATATGTAACATTACTAACAATTCGTCTTTTCAGATTCAAGCAAAGAAATTGGCTGTTTTCGATGTTCAGCGTGTGAAAAGTCTTTCAAACCGTATGATGCTAAAGATCAAAATGATATGTCTCAATTTCTTGTTTAAATTTTTTTTATGCAGATGGTTTGATAATCGGTTTTTGTTATTTATGTGCAATAATATATTTATTTATTTATTTTAACCTTATACGTATTTCGACATGTTTACATGCCATTATTAAAGGTTGTATTAAAAAGTAGATAGTTAGTGTTGTTATAAAACATTAGAACATGGTGACTTGATCTCGGTAATCGTCTGCAGATGACTTGATTTCTTATTCGAAAATGTCTAATAGAGGTGAATTTCAGAGGTTTATTGCTCGTTTATTAACGGTACAGTTTTTAAATGTTTGTGAATTTCAAAAAAGAAAAAAGATTATAAATTACCCATTCAATAAATTTATCCGAATACCCCAACTTCATCCGATACAATTAAATATGCTTCGATCAGATATTTTGGTGACAAATCAGAAAAATATGCTAAAAGCAAGTTTTTTTTAAAACAACTAAAACACTTTGTTTAATGCAAAATCAATGATGATTTGCTAAAATTAGGCATTCGCAAATTAAATTGTTTGAATTGTATTTCGGTTTATATAGGCTAGACAATTAGAACTTTTGAAATTAGATATAAAAAACACGCCCAGTGTTACAAACAGAAACATTCACATAAATACAATTACGCTAAACACTTACTAGAACACAATCATTCAATGACATCTAATAACACTATAAAATGTTTACACTTTTGTGATGATAAACGTAAATTAAATATACTAGAAGCTTTTGAAATTCACAAACATTTTTAAAACCTGTACCGTTAATGAACGAACAAATTGACCTCTTAAATTCACCTCTATTGGACATTTTTGGTCATCTGCAAACGGTTACCGAGATCAAGTCAAGTTCTAATGTTGCTATAACAACTGTTTACTTTTTAATATCATCTTTAATAATGGCATGTAAACATGTCGAAATACGTATAAGGTTAAAATAAATAAATATTGTTGAAGTAAAAAGTATTTTATTTATACTCAATAAATATGTACTTCAACGAAGTAAGTCTTGAACTTATAAATAAAATGAAAATGTATATTTAACTACGTTTTAAAATTGCTATCTGTATTGGTGTCAAGTAAGAGCAGGAGTGGGTTTCGTAGACCATTCATTGATTGTTCCAAAATCTCTGTTTAGATTTATATTATTAATATTGTCGATATGAGTTTGCTAATTAACAGCTACGTAAGATTGGTTTTTGAAACAACACAAGGAAAGGCATTTGATAAGAATTGTTTAGTACTTCATAAGCTTTAATTATTTAACATAAAACGTAGTATATAAATTGAGTGTTTTAAATAAATTTTGTAATAAAAAGACATTGCCAGTATATTTGCTAACTATTTAAATATTTAATTCTAATTACAAACGTGAAGATAACACCAGTTTTATATTTTTTTGTTTTTAATACTAATAGTAACTCCTTTTCAGATGCATCTTCCTATGCATGGTGTCAAGCTACACAAACAAACACCTCATTTATTCAGGAAGAAACGAGATATTATTGCAGCAATTGCCACAGAAATTTTAAATATCGAAGGCATCTTAAAAGTCATATCAAGCATGAATGTGGCAAAGAACCTCAATTCAAATGCGAAATATGCAACAAAAGATTTCACCAAAAATACAATTTGAATCTTCATTTACGGCTAACTCATTCCGTATTTCCAGCGAAGACTTCAGGATCTTAAGCACAAAACATTCGATGCATGTTTAAAACCAAGATTTTATTTGTAATGTATTTTATAATTGGGGGTGGGGGTGCCACAGTAGTTTAAAAACCGGCTTGTTACTGAGATCGGTTGGTACTTGAACCACGTCATAAACAAACATTAAAAATTTGGAGCGATGAGGATCGGGTTCGATAATTAAGTTTGGATTTTGAGGTAGGGTGTTATAGGTTTGTGTCTAGCACTTAGCGTATTGTGCTGAGATAAGAGCGTTCTAGAACTATTTAAAAAAATATAAAATAGAAAAATAATATTGAGGTTTTATTGATGCTGTTCCTTTATAAGGATAAGTTAGTATTAAATTATACTAAATAAAGATATGCTCTTAGTGCAATGCAAAGTATGCTATTAGTCGTTTTTTGTTTAAAAATAGAAAATAGAACAGTAATTTTCTGCTTTTAAACTCTAATATAACGAACTATGCTTTTTTCGTCAACACAAACATTCATTGATTTAATGTTAATTAAATGTACAGTGAATATGTACCAATTTAGTTTCTGTAATGTTTTGGTGTAGTATGAATCGAAAAGTGATACCGTAGTAAACTTACTAGCAGCAATAATCTATTAATTGTAATTAGTTGGCTCAAGTTACATGCAGTAGTTTGTTTGAATAAAATATTAAAATACAATATAATCGAAGAGACAACTTGTCAAGGCACATACGATTTGAGTGTGGCCGAGAACCGAGATTTCAGTGTGAACATTGTTTCTTTAAATTCAAAAGGAAAGAGCACTTAAAAAGGCATCTGATCTGATCTGATCCTGTAGATATGTTATGAAATCTGCTCCTAATTAAATATAATTTATATACAAGAACAAGCGGAATACATAAGTAGACAGAAGCATATGTGTTACAACACGTAAAACAAACAGTAGTTTTAATATTTAGTGCTCTTTTTGTGCAGTGTAAGATTGAAGCAATCACTGTAACTTCTAGAGTCTAGACTAACGTCTACGGAAATGTAATTTGCAGACATTTTAATCTAGCTTTGCCAAAAGATTACGTGAATTCAGCGTTATTGAATAATGTTTAATTTATTAACATTGATATTTATAAATCTTAATAAAATTTTACTTTAAAGTTAACCTATTGAATTGTGTTAAAGACATAACCGTTCATATACCTTGTATATCAAAATTACCATTTATTAGTTTTAATTTGACGAAATCTACATACACAGGAACGAAATTATCTTATGGTTTTCATTATGCGATCAAACCTAAATTAACTAATTGAACATACAGAGGTATGAACAAATTTAATCTCGACAATTTTGAAGTAAATTTCATTGTCTATTCAAACGATTACCAGCTGCATACTAAATTGATCTTTTATGTCCAAATTTAATACATACGAAATATAACTAAAAACATATAAAATCTAAGCAACCAACGACAATTAACCCAATTTTGTTCAAATAAAAATATCAAAATTGCAATAACTACGTACATTATTTTACAATAAAAGA
This sequence comes from Ctenicera cuprea, assembly GCA_958336395.1. Classification (NCBI taxonomy): domain Eukaryota; kingdom Metazoa; phylum Arthropoda; class Insecta; order Coleoptera; family Elateridae; genus Ctenicera; species Ctenicera cuprea. The sequence goes on along the minus strand of OY284492.1, from coordinate 42,443,474 downwards.
AATATCGCTCAACCACATAAACTGAACTAAAAACAATATTGACAATATTTGACCATGGAACATAACGAAACAACTAAATTTGAAAAATGAAGCGGACAACTATTTATTGGATACAAGAAAGCAAAAATTTTATTCCTGGTAAATTAATAATATTGAAATAATAATCATAGAACAGACGAAATTGTTTTAGAGTAAAGTCTTATTAATATTGGTCAGAGATCAGCTAAAATAATATTTCATAGTATTGCAAAATGTTGTATAAAATTGTGCGCAAGTATTGATTAAAAATACGCCTAAAAAGGTAGAATTAGATATAACTAATTTTGTACAACAGCAAAAGTATTCTTTAAGGAAAAAAGTCTAATCGGCAAAGTTCAAGCTTAGATAGGAGTGTTGCAGCCAGTAAGTCAGTTTCATAGCTTTAGTTTAGTGTATCTTCTCAAATAATATGCGCTTCTGGAAATTCTTGTTTCTCGAGAAATATTGTATATAATTCTTATTTTAGGTTGTCAAACTATGGTTATGAGAGGAAATAAGATAAGTTTGTTTCAATGCGCTAAATGTGGATCTACCTACAAGTAAAAGGGTAACTTGACCAGACATCTTCAATTTGAATGTGGTGTTGAACCCAAATTTCAGTGTTCCAAGTGTACAAGAAAATTTAGGCATAAGTCCAGTCTCAAAACCCATTATGGATTAAAACACAACCTTCATTTCAAATTACTATAGTTGTTCTGTTCAGGTAAAAAATAAATTGTTTGTGCAATTTATAATAAAAGGTAGACATTCATAGACCGTTGCTTTGTTGTTTTTTTTTGTGGTTTAAAGACGGCCCCCATTTAGCAAGCATTAATTTAAAAAAAATTAAGTTAAGTAAGATAAGCTGCTTTGAGTTGAATTCGAACCCACTCACCAATGCACTATGCTAAGGTAACGTAGTTTATGTTACTACTGCGAAAGAAACACTTAGCAAGAGGAATAAAGTGCGACTCTTACTTATGAGAAAATGTAACTACTACAGTAATTCATTAAAATGAACGCCTATTCCAACCAAAGGAAAATAATGGAAGGAGTTACATCAGTTCTTTTATCAGCTTCCTAATATTTCAAAAAGTATGTAATCTGCAAAACTGAGTTATGAACATAATAAATTATGCATTCAAACTGCTTGTGTAATTTGTATTTTTCGAAGGTTAAATTTGTTTAACTTAAATAGTATCAGTCAGTTATAAAAATATTGTTTATTCTAGTAATTGTGCTTTTCCAGTTAGCATGAAATTATTTAAGTTTTTTGCTATTTATCGTACGAAAAAGCAGTGGGCAGAACACAAAAAGTCATTCAAGTGTACAAAGTGTAACAAATCGTACAAACACAAACCCAATCTTCTTCAACATCATTCTTTTCACAATTAACCACCTCGGTTTTGGTATTATGTAATTTCTAAAGAAAATAAATTTAGTACGACTGTCCACGTCAATTTTTATTTCTTGAATATTAACTATTTCCTTTAACAGTAGTGACCCACAAAAGTTTTCTATTACAAACTGCGTATTTGACAAAGATAAATGTAGTGCTGAATTAAAAATGTTGTTATTATTTTTTCATTAAGTATATTAAAATTGCATTAACACCGTGAGTTTTGAATTAATATATAGTTAATAAAATGCGAATCAGAGAACATGCATGTTTTAATTTCTATATTTAATTCCATCGATGTTATAATAACACACGTTTCTAATTAGTGTGGTTTACGAATTAATTTTAAATTTCACAACAACCTATTGCAGAATTACCATCATGAATTTATTGATTTACTATTTAATACTGCTGCATCCTAAAGAAACACTTGATATCTCCCCTGAAATGTGCTTTCAAAAAAGTTTATTAAAGTATCTGATTAATGATTAACGGTTTTTTAAAAATAAGGATTGAAATTGCCTAAATAATTTTTTGTCATTGTTTTAGATCGGCGATTTTCTTGCACGGCATGTGGCAGATCCTACAACAAGAAATATAATCTTCAGAGTCATGTACGTTTCTACTGTGGTAAAATGCCGCAGTTCTCTTGTAAAATTTGTTTCAAAAGTTTTCATCACAAATACACCTTAACCAGGCACTACAAAACGCACATATCGGAAGGAGGAATTCAAAAGTGAATTGAGTAGTAATGTTTTTCTTATGAAATTACTGATTACCATTAAATCGATATTATTTCATAATAAAATAATATAATTATTTATCATTAACGTGTTTTATATGGTAATTAATATTATCATATGCGTATATGGACTTTTTATTTCTAAAGGGCCTTATACAACTTTTTCCAAGAGGCGACGTATACCAAATTAATAGATGGATTGAAACTATTCAATTCGAAAACCTAATTTTTCTAGATTCCAAAATCAACTTTTGTAAGAGCGTCGATGGTGTATACTTAAAAACCTTTAAGTTCGTTTTATAAACAACATGTCACTAGTTCCGGTTACACCGGAAGTGAGATACATTTTTGAAGACTGAATCACCTAGTATATGACTGTTCTATTCGTATTTTGTCGCTACACCCTATGAAACGTTATGGAGAAGTCTATACAATTTTATTGCATTTTCTTGCAATAAATTCGCTCTTTTAATAACAGTTTCTCGAGAATTTCAAGCAAATATAATGGAATATCGTAGAAACTTTAAAAATTTTGACAAAAGACCACCGCATTCATTTTCGGAGACTATTGAGAACACAAAGATACCTACTTCTAAATTTGAAAAGCAAAATATTTATCATTATTGTTACTGTTACATGTATGTATTAAGCGACTTTAATAAATAGTATATAATAATAAATAGTTTTTATGAATAATAGTTAGTAGTTTTAATTTGTTATTCCCTGTAACGATATTATGCTATAATGTTAGTAAGTCAATTAACTAACTGGAAATACTACCGGTTTAACCAGAAGTTTATTTTGATTTCAAGTACGCCAATTTAGATCAGATAATTTTTACAAGGTGGGTCATAAAAGTTATGCCGACATAGAGAAAATAAAGGTTTATAAATTAGGTAGATATAATAATTTTACTTTTACTTTACAGTTAATTTTACAGTTAAAAATGAGCTTTAACAACATAATTGTACAAACTTATCTCACGAATTTAACCGATCAACTGGAAAAAACAATTGAAGCTCAAATAGAAAAGTCACAGACGTAACTTGTTGTTTTTTTAATATAACACTCTGTATGTTTTTAGCATCTATCAATGTATGCTATGTATGTATGTATGTCTATGTATGCTTTAGCTAATATTATAAAAATAAATAAGTGCTAAACTGTACATACATACAAAATTCTTTGAAGATATTGTTTATATTTTCTGTAGGTAGAATTACTTAGTATATCTGTTTGCATTATGCTACGTTTAGATTGGATTATTCTTGCTTATAGGATGACGTTTTGGTAATTAAAAAATAATTTTTTTTTGACTACATATTTAATCGCATAGAGTGTAGTATAATAATAATAAAATAATAATAAATAAACAAAAAAAATAAATAAATAATAAAAATAAGCTAGATATTCAACGAACCATTTTACCGGAAATTAATCCAAAAACGTCACCCGGTTGGGACCTAATTACTGACAAGATTCTGCAAGAAATAACATATAAAGGTCTGCGACTTATAACATTTATTTTCAATGCCATCCTTAGACTATAATTCTTTCCTAACCAATAAAAAGCAGCTATAATAATTACAATTCCAAAACCCTAGAAGAACTTAAGCAATCTAGAGTCATATACACCCATAAGTCTGTTACCAATCCTATCCAAGGTTTTCGAAAAACTTCTGAATCGACTTCGGCCAATACTAGAGGAAAGAGAACTCATACCCAATCATCAGTTCGGGTTTAGAAAGCAACACAGCACGGTAGAACAAATACATAGAATTGTGAATAAAATCAGTAATGACATGGAATTCAAAAGGTATTACTCAGCGGTGTTTCTAGATATCAAAAGGTCATTTGACTCAGTATGGCATGAAGGTCTATGTTACAAAGATAAAAAAAATGTACTACGCATCACTACTATGAAATAATTAAATCTTATCTGGAAGATAGATGGTTTCTGGTGAAGACGAGAAAAGAGCTGGCAGACTTACACCCTATTACATTACATCTAGTGTGTCCCAGGGCAGCGTGTTAGGCCCAGTGTTATATTCGCTCTATACAACTGATATACTTACAACCAATCCAACAACCACAGCCACATTTGCTGATGCTACGGCCATACTAGCATCACATACTAACCCTGCCGTTGCATCTACGTATCTACAGAATAATCTAAATCTGGTTGAGGACTGGTTAAGGAAATGGAAAATGCAAGTAAATAACTCCAAATCGGCACACGTTACATTTAACATGAGAAGAGGTACATGCCCAGCAGTAACACTTAACAATGCCTTGATTCCACAAACTGAAGACGTGATATATCTGGGTATGCATCTAGACCGGCGGCTTACTTGGCGCAAACATATCTTTAACAAAAGAAAACAGCTTGGAATCAAGTTTAGCCAGATGTACTGGCTGTTAGGCCGAAACTCACAACTGAAGATTGAAAATAAGCTCCTACTCTACAAAGCTATTGTCAGGTCTATTTGAACATATTGCGTACAACTGTTGGGTATTGCCAGCACCTCTACAATCGAGATCTTGCGCAAAAGTTTTAGAATAAAGTGCTTAGCTGTATTGTCAACGCACCGTGGTACGTGCCTAATCGGGTAATACAAAGTGACGTCAATATTGAAACAGTGAAAGATGTAATTGAAAAGTAATGTGCGAGTTACGAAAGTAGACTGTCTGAACTTTTAGATAATAGTAATGAACCCAGTAGACTAAAACGTTTCAAACCATCCGACCTGGCCATCAGGTTTGATTAGAACTAATGAGTGCCGTACATATAAATGTTTATGCATTTACATATTGTAAACATAAGATTAGTTTATAACTAATTAATCAAAATGAGATTTATCGTTGGATTGTTCTTGGCAAGTCGGAAGTAGTTAGTTAATAATCCAAACATTTACTTATTGTTCTTCTGTAACAGATTGTAAATATGCAATGAATTAAAATTTAAAAAAAAATAACATTTGGTAATTACTAAGTGTCTTTTTTATTGCAATTTATTACATTACAGTTCCGTGGATCGGTATCGAGCTCGGCAACCATTCGACGTTGGGTTACAATTCAGGGCGCTTACCTTGATTACTGACTGACCAGGATAAGTAACTAAGTCATAAATAACATAAAAACATGCAATTAAACACATGTGTGTGAATGACATTGAATGAATGGGCATGAAGGGTGGCATAAGCTTCAGGAGCGTAGCGGTCTAAAAGGCCAAAGGCCCCACTACCTCCTATTACACAAGCGAAGAGCCTACCCGGAGTGAAAGTTCTCGACACCTTCGGGTATAAGAGGTGAAAGATAAAGAAATAAGAAGTTGTATTCCAATGTTTTATTTGCCGCCAAACAATCAAGCAAAAATTGAGATGAGATATTATGAAAAACGATACTGTCTTTAAGGAAAAAGTGTTATATTCTACAAGTTTACATGTACATTTTGTAGGTTCTAAATTATTTTCTTGTTTTGCTTTAACTCCGTGGCTTTAACAAAACATGAATAATTCTAGTACAAACCCGAAGTTTCAATAATATGATTATAACGTTGCAGTTGAATGTTTTGCTAACATCTAAATGTTCTTATTTTAGTTATTTTCTTGAAATGTGTAAAGAAGAAGACGTTTCAATCTCCCGTATGTTCAAAACAATACTCAGTAAAATCTACGTTAGTACGTCACGCTAAATATGAATATGGAAAGGAGCCAATGTTTGGATGCCCGAAGTGTTTCTACAGGGGATATCAGAAAATCCATGTTATTAAACATCTGTATGGAACTCATGGATTTGTTTGGGACTCTTTTAGTGATAATATTATTGTATTTAAACCAGATCTCTAATACAATTACTGATATAATAAGCTTATATTTTTATTTATAGTTGTTAACACGTTGGTTGAGGTTAGATTACGTATTTTACGTTTAAATTTTGACTTAGGAAACATTTTACAACCTAATTATGCCATTCTTTTAATAGATGTTGAGTTGTAAGTTTTTGTAATCCTGTTCGGAATTGAATTATAAGAACTTTAAAATAATTTTGTATTTTTATATATTCTATAATAGATACAATTATATGAGATTATATTTTTCCTTGGCGCTTGAATTTGGATTACCTCCTGCCGATTGCGTAAATTGACCACTTAATATGTAAAGACTTATAACAGAATTGCCTCTATTATTTTTGCAGTGGATAGGACACTGACAACGATATTTGAAATTGACGCTGTACATTGCCCCTATAGTTGGGATACTGACCACTCTTTTGTTTAAGCTACGGCAGTCGCATTTCTATATTCCATGTTGTACCTTTGCTGTAAGCAGTGAGATGGTTCCGTTGGGAAATGTGAGGACGGCGTAGCTAGCCGCCAGATCGATCCCCGATAGGGGGAACTGTTTAAAATATTAATGCTTGTTTTTTTTTAATATACACAAATGTGTAACTACCTATTTTGTGGCATTGAGTTTTAAAAACAATGTTGTCTCGTCTCCCAGGTCTTTAGGTTAGTTATCAAAACGGGTATTTTGTTCTTTAAATTCGATGAAATTCTTCACTACATCTTAAGTCAAATAAGTTGCGAGTTCCTATAGAAACTTGATGGAAAGCAATTGTTTTACACTATAGCAACCAGCCAGTTCCTGAACGGTGGGTTCTTGCCCGGTTTGGAAGAAATGGACAAGAGGAGTGGGGAGTTCATGGAATGGACAAGGTTTTGCACAATTAATGAACTGGGCAATTACACAATACGCTCAATTTTACAATTTGGGTGTAACATACAAAATATAAAGAAATTAGGCTATACTTTATATTTTCTTCTTTACCCTTACATATGTGTACAGCGTCAAGTACGTTATAAGTATGTAGAAAGCACACATAACAAATGAATGTGAATCAGAACAATACTATAATTATGCCATATAAGTAGTTGTAAAGTGATATTCTATGGAAAATAAAAGTTTTCATTTTTGAATAATTCAAAATTTGCTTTTAGGTGTGACCGAATCATCTGTCTATAAGTGCCCAACATGTAAGAAAGTCTATAAATATGTTAGAAGTTTAAGACTGCACTTGAGATACGAATGTGGCAAAGAACCACAATTTTGTTGCCACTTTCTTAATTGTCAGTACAAAAGCAAGCAGAAAGGTAGTTTAAAACGACATATTTTAACACAGCATGACATTAGTCCAACTACAACTTTGTTTTAGTTTTAAAATGTGGATGTGTGCATATCTTTTCATAATAGCAATTTATTTCTAACTGTTTTCTGTAAAATTAAATTAGATAAAAAAGTAACTCACCAAACTGATACTTATTTACATTGTTGTAGTTTTTTATTCGTTTCTGTAGTAAATGTGTCTAAGATGGTTTGCGATATTGAAATAAAGATGTTCCACACTGATATGTCGTTTTATTTTGTAAAGATTAAATAGTGTATATTTAAAGCAAGCCTTGGAGCAATACACTGTAACCCCAAATTAGGTGCTGGCTAACATTGGCTAATGACGGCTATCGTGCATACCATCGGGCACTGACTCACCGACGTTTTATTCTTAGTGTAATCGACGAGAAGATGTTGGCACCTCAAAGCCGAATAACACGGTTCTATCCAATGATATAGAGGGGATAGATAGCGCCTATTAATTAGCAGAACTTCTAAATGAGTTTTACAAGCTTTTATTACCCAACTGTAATGTTAAATCAAGTTTCAGGTGTGTATATAAAAGAGGCTCCGCATAGGCTCTAGCTACCCCAACAAAAAATTTCAAATGGTAACACCCACCTTGTGGTACCTTATTGGAAAGCTCTTAAAATGCTATTTAATAATAGCAAACGTTTCTTTTACCTGATTCGTTTCATAAACGAACACTTTGACCTGTCCGATTTAAATCGCTTTCTTTAAAATGCAAGGAACAAGATTTCCACTACTTTGTAAAATTTAATATTTTACACCATACATGATGCATGCTTTTTGGAAACCTGCAGCAGTTCAGTCAAGATCAGTCATGAAATCTGAAAAAAACAACTCAACACTTGCTCATGAAAAGTTGCTGCTTGGGTATTGCATTGATAATAATTATTGTTGGAATTTGGTACAATGCACTTCATGTTCACTGATACACTATAACGTATCCACTAATACTAATAGTATTATTATTAGTTTGTTCTGGGCTTTGGCCTTAACTTGCCTTTCGTCACTGCGACCCTTAATGGTTCTATTGTGACTTGTGAGCCCATGTCTTGTTAGAGAAGTTGTAGGCTGTTGAAGAACCTAAGTATATCTCTGAGATTCGATTCCCTTATTTCGGTAGGTGTAATAGTCTCCTTTCCAAAAATTTTGTGTCTTCGACGACCGGCAGCGTTGCATCTGCATAGGATGTGTTCTGCCGTTTCTGCTGCCTCGTTACATAGTCGGCAGATTTGGTCCTCAGCCTTACCAATCTTGAAGAGATGGTATTTTAGTGGAGCGTGGCCTGTGAGAAGGCCAGTGATGGTTTGTAGCTCGTTCTTGCTGAGAGACAAAGCATTCCTTGCTTTCTTTTGCGAAATAGTTATAAACTGTTTTGCCTGACGTTGTCCCGGTATGTTTTCCCAGTACGAGGACTTCGTTACTTCCTCCCATAGACTGACCTCGTGTTTTATGCGGCATTTCTGTACACCACAGCAAGGTTCAGGTCCAATGTAAGGCGTCATTGCTCCTCTTTTTGCGAGTTCACGGCCTGTTCGTTGCCTGGTATACCCTCGTGCCCTGGAACCCACCATAATGTTACGTGGTTTTTATTAGCCAGTTGCTTGAGGTTACCCAGGCATTCCCAGACCAGCTTAGATTCGCAAGTGTAGGCTTTTAAAGCCTTTATTGCTGCTTGGCTGTCTGTGAGTATATCGATTGTTGCACCTCTATAGCCCTTCTTGAGGTTTATTCGTGTGCAGAGGATTATGGCGTATACCTCAGCTTGGAAGATGGTAGTTTTGGATCCAAGGGGTTCGTGAATATGGCACCCAGGACCGTAGACACCCGCTCCAGTTCCCCCTCCTTCCATCTTTGACCCATCCGTGTACCATTGGAGCGATCCTCTTTTAAAGGGAGACACTCCTGTGAATACTAATAGTAACACAGAAATGCACTAAAAAACTATAATAGCTTACTATGAACAACGATTTATAACCTAAAATTAATTGGTTTACTATAGGAATTGAAATGTAATAAGGCTGCGTTCATGGTGTTGATGAAAATCAGGTTGCGCAATGGGTTATGAACCGTCTACTCCCATCTACATCATTGATTCTATCTCAAAAGTCAAGAAGCAGCCGTGGTAGTATTCAGACCACAGAGCATAATATATACTTAAGAGTATGCACAAACTCTGGTTGCTATACCCTTATTCTGTAGTGTTTTAGAGAGCACCGAGACAGGGAAACCACTGAATCTACTATTTAAAGGATGTGCTGATTCGCGCTAATATTGTTTTATGGTCACAATTAGGATTGGAAACTTGTTAACAAATTTGATTGTTATTACAAAAATGTATAATCTTTAACAATTCAAGTAAAACATGTTTTGCTTTTATAAATTGACACCGCCAAGAAATCAACTGACATAACCTAACATATAGGGTATTTATCGACAATTAAAATAAAATATTGACGAACGACAATCGATTACTTTTTATAGGTAATTTTTGCTGATTAGAGACAGTAGTTTACAGTTACTATACCCAAATTACAAACAATTTTTTTACAGGCTCTGAAACGGAATATGATTATGTACCCTACGAACGAAAAGGAACCTACCGATGCGATGTCTGTTCTAGATCATACACATGGCAACGAGATTTGAGACAGCACAAGAAATACGAGTGTGGGATAGAACCTCAGTTTACTTGTCCTGTGCCGAGATGTGGACATAAATCAAAAATGAAGGGAAACCTTAAAAGACACATAATTGTAATTCATGAAGATTCAGAATTAGCAGAATCCGTTATGAAAAACAATACTTAAGTAGATTATCAAATCTATTATAGTAATTTGTTTATACTCGCCGTTGAACACTGTTGTAATATAACTTGTTGCATTGTCGTTGCCACAATGTTCAAATTTCTGTGGTTTATTGTATTGGTTTAAACTGTTTAAAGACACGAAAGCTTTAATTATATTTTAGCCAATTTCAAAAATCTTAAAATTATAACAACCAACCGAGTTTGTTATTATTTTATTATTTACGAGTCGATCACTTTTGGAGTATAGTAGCAATGAATTCAGAGTTGTTTTAATATTGTTGGTGGAAGTTTAGTTTTTGAATTCTCACAAGTTTACTGCTTTATGTTGATTCCTACATCGGTGACGTTTACCGATTAGTCGTAACAATTTTTATGTAATATATGTGTAGCTGCTGCTTGATGGGAGGGGGTGACACAGGTTCGGCAATACATACTCATACATATTATGTTCTTGATGTATTGTTTTTACTTACATTTGTTTTATATTGTAGGTCAAGATTGTTTTGTTACTTGCAATAGCTGTAAAACAACATTTGAACATCAGCAGTTATTATATAAACGTAAGTAGTACGAATTTTTATGCAACTTTGAGGGTTGTTCTTACAAATCCAACAACCGTAGAAATTTAAAGAAGCATATGCTGCGAAGACATGGAAATAATGAAGACTTCTTGAGGATAGATATGAAAACTAAACGTCAATCTTAAATAACTATTGTTAATTTATATTTTTGTTTATTTATGTTTTTTGCTAATAGTGCGTTATTTCATGTTTTATTGGATTTTGTGTGACTCTAGTAATGTTAACATTCTTCTTTTTCTTCTTTTTCTCAGCCTATATTAGTCCACTCCTGAACGTAGCCTCTCCCATGTCTCTCCATGTTTTTCTTTCTTTAGCTTTTTGGAACCATTCTCTTCCTGCGATCTTCTTGATGTCATCCAACCATCTCTTTTGTGGTCCCCCTATACTTCGTTTTGTTGTTCTAGGTCGCCAGTGTACAATTTTGTTGGTCCATCTCGTTGTCTCTTGTCGTGCTACATGTCTCACCCATTTCCACTTGAGGTCAGCTATACGTTGTATGACATCGGTAATTTTGGTTTTGTTTCGAATTTCTTCGTTCCTTACTCTATCCCTTAAGCTGATTTTAAGCATGGCCCTCTCCATTGCTCTCTGTGCAGTGCTTAATTTATTAGCGCTTTTTTGCGTGAGTGTTACTGTTTCCATGCCATATGTCATAACAGGTAGGACGCATGCATCATACACCTTGCGCCTCAGATTGATCGGAATTTCTGAATTTTTTAAGACGTAGTTCAACTTACCGAATGTACCCCAACTCAAACGTATTCGTCTTGTTATTTCGGCTGTTTGATTTTGTTTGCCTAATTTAATGGTATGCCCAAGATATATAAACTCGTCTACTATTTCGAGGTCGGTATTTTCTATATTGATTTGTATTTCGGTTTGGCTCATAACTTTTGTTTTGTCTAGGTTCATTTCAAGACCAACTAGCTTAGATTCGTGATTCAGCTGTTCTAACATATTTTTTAATTCATGTCCATCGGTACTTATGAGAACGATATCGTCCGCAAATCTTAGGGGATTCAAAAATGATCCATCGATGTTAATACCTTTATTTTCCCATGCCAGTTGTTAACATTCGGGAAAAGAAATTATGACGCATTTGTTGACGCAATATCAACTTGGATAAACGTCTTTCAAACGCTATTCCAGACACAACTTCTATAACATGATACTATTTCTATCTCTTAAACATTTTAAAGGTTAATGAGTATCTGTATATAAAATACTTAATTACTTTAACAATATCTATTTATACGTATTTCGGCATGTTGACATGCCATTGTCAAAGGTTATATGAAAAAGTAAACAGTTAGTGTTGTTATAGCAATAGAACTTGGTGACTTGATCTCGGTAATCGTCTGCAGATGACTTGATTTCTTGTTCCAAAATGTCCAGTAGAGGAGAATTTAAGAGATCAATTTGCTCATTCATTAACGTTACAGTTTTTAAATGTTTGTGAATTTCAAAAGCTTCTAGTATATCTAATTTACGTTTATCATCACAAAAGTGTAAACATTTTATGGTGTTATTAGATGTCATTGACTGATTTTGTTCTACTAAGTGTTTAGCGTAATATTTATGTGGGTGTTTGTATTTGTAACAACGTACGTGTTCTTTATACCTAATATCAAAATTTCTAATTGTCTGGTTTATATAAACCGAATTACAATGCGAACAATTTAATTTGTAAATGCCTGATTTTAGCAAATCGTCTGTTTTTGATTTTGCATTAAACAAAGTGTTTAAGATGTTCCTAGTTGTTTTAAAGCTTACTTTATATTTATTTGTTTTGTTTATAATTTTAGCAATTTTTCTGATTTGTCACCAAATATATGGGATCGAAGCATATTTAACTGTATCGAACGAAGTTAGGGTATTCGGATAAATTTTTTGAATGGCTAATTTATAATGTTTTTCTTTAATTAATGTATCAATAAGTTTAGTATTATAACCATTACTGTATGCAATTTGTTTAATAATTGAAATTTCTCTATTATAATTAATTTCATCTAAAGGGACCGTCAAAGCCCTATGTATCAGGGACCTGTATGCTGCTAATTTATGTGTTTTATGGTGACAAGAATCGTGTGGTATTGTAATGTCTGTTTGTGTAGGTTTTCTATAAACTGAGTACTCAAATTTATTAGTTGAATTAATTTTTATGTTTAAATCTAAAAAGTTAATGGACTTATTTTGTCCAGTTTCTAGTGTAAATTTTATGTTTGGGTGCAAGCTGTTAATAAAAATTAAAAATTCATTAATTAAATCAAATGAACTATTAAACTATGCTAAAATGTCATCAACATAACGAAACCAAAATATAACATTCTCAGATTGATTTGATTCGAATATTTGATCTTCTAGATTTTCCATAAATATGTTAGCTAAAAGAGGTGAAATTGGACTTCCCATGGGTAAACCAATTTTTTTGGAAATAAATTTTATTATTAAAAGTAAAATAATTTTGATTGGTGCAAAGTTCAAATAATTGACTCAACTCAGTCCGTTTTATTAACTCAACATTTTTGTTTATAAGAATATTATTTAACAAAGGAATACACTCTTGAGGAGGTATTTGGGAAAACATATTAGTAACATCAAAACTAACTAGCTTGCTTTGTGGTGGTAAATGTAAGTTAGACAACTTTCTGATCCCACATTTTGGTGACAAATCAGAAAAAATTGCTAAAATTATAAACAAAACAAATAAATATAAAGTAAGCTTTAAAACAAGTAGGAACATCTTAAACACTTAGTTTAATGCAAAATCAAAAACAGACGATTTGCTAAAATCAGGCATTTACAAATTAAATTGTTCGCATTGTAATTCGGTTTATATAGGCCAGACAATTAGAAATTTTGATATTAGGTATAAAGAACACGTACTTTGTTACAAATACAAACACCCACATAAATATTACGCTAAACACTTACTAGAACAAAATCATTCAATGACATCTAATAACACCATAAAATGTTTACACTTTTGTGATGATAAACGTAAATTAGATATACTAGAAGCTTTTGAAATTCACAAACATTTAAAAACTGTACCGTTAATGAATGAGCAAATTGATCTCTTAAATTCTCCTCTACTGGACATTTTGGAACAAGAAATCAAGTCATCTGCAGACGATTACCAAGATAAGTAACAAAGTTCTATTGCTATAACAACACTAACTGTTTACTTTTTCATATAACCTTTGTTAATGGCATGTAAACATGCCGAAATACGTATAAGGTTAAAATAAATAGATATTGTTAAAGTAATTAAGTATTTTATATACAGATACTCATTAAATATGGACTTTAACGAAGTAAAGCTGGAATTGACAAATATTTTAAAGGTTGCTTTTAAAACAATACAAATAGTTAGTTAATAGTGAAAACATTTTGTACATATCATTTCGAAATGAAAGGCTAAGGTCACTGTATGGACTCTCCGCTTGCAGGCACTTCTGCCGCTCACTTACACGCTTACAGTGACTTTAATTACTTTGGTTTAGACCATGTAAATATTTGAAAAATGCACTCAGGCTTTTTCGTTTTGGCTCAGGTTATTAGTTGGGCATCCATACAGGCTAAGGTTTCGCAAAGTATGTAACTTACATCTTCAAAGTGCCTTTAAGAATCGACGTAAGCCAACTTTAAATTTTTGTTACTTTACATGGAACAACACAGACCGAACTCAATAAAAAAACCTGGTCAATGCCAATAGTCAATAATAAATATATAAAAAAATTGGAAAATTGTTTTAGTTCAGTAGTATACCAGTCGTATTAAAAATTCAATTTTTTCTCTTTTTATTTTTAAATGACATGTAAGGTGACGTTCATCTCTATATTCTAAGTTTTCGTATTTGCAGATGCAGATAAGATGACTTTCACATGCTGTCAGTGTTTCAAGGTGTACAAAACCAAAGGAACATTGATGAGACATCTTCAGTATGAATGCGGCAAAAAACCGTCCTTTCAATGTAAAATTTGTTTCAAGTTTTTCAAAAGGAGGGAAACGCTTAAGCATCACGTCATTGTAGTTCATAAGATTGTAGATTAATATTTAAAAGAAAATACTCTTTCCGTTTACAATTTATAAATTTCATTCCAAATTGTGCGGACCTAAAAGAAATGTGTGCTTGGTTCTTTCTAACACTGACGCATATTAAAAGATGAAATACTCTCTTAAAGGTGGTGTTTTACCCAAGTTTTCCCAAATACTCAATCTAAAATCTAAAAAGGCAACTGGCAATCTACCCTCTTTTTCAACGCAGTTCAGTACTAAATATACCAATATTCGGTTTATATTAATCAAGTGTTACCACGACGTGTGTTGTTTTGAGAGTCTTGTATGTATGTATGCAAAATAATATAATAATAAAATGAAAATCTGCGAAATTTACTGTTGTTTGTTATCTGTTTTTGTATTTATGCTAAAGAATTTTTTGAAGATTAAACTCATTAAGTTCTTATATTGTTCTTTTTGTTATTTTTAGGTCAGATCGCAGCTTGTAATTCGTGCGGTAAGATCTACACAAAACAGGGATCTTTGAACCATCACAAGCTTTATTACTGCGGAAAAGAGCCACAATTTAAGTGCAGTTTTGCTCATTGCGGGTACAAATCTAGTATAAAAACTAATTTGAAGAGACACGTGTTAATGATGCACGCTATCCTGCCATTGTGATATTTTTCAGATGTAGTGGGCTTATTCCCTGGCATCAGTGTTAACCCCCCCCCCTAACTAACTTTTGAACGACTTAATATTTTACTACAAAATTTGGTGTGCTTTAATGGGAAATTAAATACTATTTTTTAGCTCATAATTAAATAATGTATCGTTCAAAATGGCGGCTGGGCGCCATTTTTAAATTTTTTTTTAAATAGAAAGGGGGGTCGAGTGACACCTCATTTGAAAGGTCTTTTAGTTCTGCGTCTGATCCTAGAGTTTCAAAGAAAAATATTTAGCCATAACAAAATGACAAACGTTTGAAGTAAAGAAGTCTATTAAAAAAAACTAAGAATTAAAGCAAAAACAAATGAAATTAAGTGTTCGAAATGTTCACCATTCACTTCTTGGCACATAAAAAGTCGGTTATGACATTCCTGCCTTACATTTTATAAGATTCTGGAGTGATATTTCTGCAAACTTCTGTAATGCGTTTTTTTACAGAAATGACACTCCAGAAACTTATGAAAATGTAAGGCAGGAATGTCATAACCGACTTTTTATGTGCCAAGAAGTGAATGGTGAACATTTCGAACACTTAATTTCATTTGTTTTTGCTTTAATTCTTAGTTTTTTTTAATAGACTTCTTTACTTCAAACGTTTGTCGTTTTGTTACGGCTAAATATTTTTCTTTGAAACTCTAGGATCAGACGCAGAACTAAAAGACCTTTCAAACGAGGTGTCACACGACCCCCCTTTCTATTTAAAAAAAAATTTCAAAATGGCGCCCAGCCGCCATTTTGAATGATACATTATTTAATTATGAGCTAAAAAATAGTATTTAATTTCCCATTAAAGCACACCAAATTTTGTAGTAAAATATTAAGTCGTTCAAAAGTTAGTTAGGGGGGGGGGGTTACTTTATGGACACAGTGTATAACAACTTACATTCATTACAATCATAAATTGTAATACCTTTTTAAGAGAATCCTGCAGCTGCTAACGCATCACCTTCTCCACGTTTATCCCGACTCAGTATGTACACTTGGTGCTATTCACGAGTCTAACATGCCCCACCCCGAGAAACCTAACTTAACTGCACAACCCGTCCTCGCTGCTCCGATATTATAAAAATCCGGTTACAGCTAGGCCCGACCTCATAATTTTAATTTGTACTAAACTCGTTTTTTGTTGGTGTATTTTGATTAATTATTACATAATTAGCATTAGAGTTTCTGCTTAAGCTTGATTAAATTTATATTTCAGACAAATTCCTCGAAGGCAAAAATAGAAAAGCAAACTGACTACATATGTGTAACTTGTGGTCGCACTTTTAAACATGTGCAGCCTTTAAGGCTTCATATGAGAATGAAGTGTGGAAAAGAACCCAAATATTTTTGTAAAGTAGACAAGTGCGTTCATAAGAATAAATGGAAGGGAAATATGAAATCGCATATTATGAAAAAGCATGATGTAGAAGCTAACCTCACTGATATTTACATTGAAGAAATTTCTTAGTAGTCATCACGTTGGATTCCGCATAGACCATCGTTTATAGGCGTCTAAACGCAATCCGCTAAGGTCTGACCACATTTACGAGTATTTCGCGGTACCAAAGAGGCCTAATAAGCAGTGTCAGATGTACAGAATTGATCACAAGCAAAATCGTGCTTGGTTTTTTGTTTACAAAGCATGCCTATTTATCATTTATACAGAAGCTCAAAAAAAATGTCTTGCATTGACCCCTAAATGTAATTAATTATTCTAAAATTAATTACAGATAATGCCACAGGATAATACAAAGAAGTCTAAGACATGCGTTTCTTGGTCTCCATCCCCGATTTAGTTTTTATTTCCTTTTTCTATATGTGCTTACCACGGTATTAATGAAAGAATTTGTAATTAATTTAATTCAGATAAACGGATTATAATAAGCACCTGATATGTTTATAGCGTTATTTAAGTTAGTAATCTTTTACTTTATCGCCATTCCTTAAACAAGTGAGATGTGCGGAGTCATTATGTTCATATAAAATAGGTTATTGTAACTTATATCAGAATAATTAACAGTTACTGAACTGATTTACTGCATTATTTTATTGTATTACATGCCTTATAGTTCCCATAAATGTGTATGTATCTGATCTTAAGAATCTGATGTTAATAAAAATGATGGTTTTTATTAGCTATGTATAAAATCTTTTTTCTCAGTTGATTTATAAATGATGGTTATTCAAATTTTTGTTTTTATACTAACACTATTTATTTTATTAAAATGTTTTTGCTAAACTTTATTTTGGAGCCAATTAATACAAACGTTTATTTTCAGTGCACTGAATACACAAAAGAAAGAACTGCTAATGTCAAATAAAGCTAGAATGCGTTGTTTAATCAATCATTTTTTTAAGTTAGAACCACTACTTTCTGTTTTCAGCAGTACTTACTCTGTGAATTTATTTCAGTTAAACAGAAAAGGACGTATGTTTGTAATAACTGTTCCCATGTGTACAAGCACCAACCTTCACTGTCGAGACACAAAAGATGTTGTGGCAAAGGGTTTAAATTTTGCAAAGTAGATGGATGTCGTTTTAACTGCAAAACTGAATTAACCCTTAAGCAACATTTGTTAATAGATCACCGTTTAAATTACATGAGTTTAAATTCTTATATATCATAAATAATAATATTTATACTTACAGATTTATAGTAAAAGCTTTGCTTTGTTTCGTGGTATAATATTTGATTTGTAAGTTTTTAAATAAAAGATAAACGTTCTAAATCAATTTTCTTTAATTATTTTTCTATTATGGCATTAATAGATTGCTTTTTTTGTTATCCCTGTTAATTTAAAATTTCAGTACATACTGTTCACAATTATTTACCTATCGACCTTTGTAGGCTTAACTATTCTTGTAAAACAACTAATGTGCATCAGACTATTAGCTGTCTTAATTGTTTGAAAATATGCAACCAGTTGAAGTTTGAATACAGCAAGTTACCACAGCTTGTATGTACAGGGTATGTATGAAAACCGTCTTCTATCAAACTCTTGGAACATATAAAAGAAACATTCTCTATGTAAATAAGATAGATCCTAACGGAATTTCTTAATAAATTCGGGCAAATAAATATCCTACCGGTGTATGAACTAATTTTGGAAGTAATTGTTACAGAGTTGGGATTCAGAATTAAAAATTCCTGCGAAACTGCATTAAAATTCGTTTTAGCTAATTGGAAAAGTGAACTTGATCTAAATAAAAGTGTAGTGGAGATGTTCTTAGATTATAAACGTGCATTTGAAACTATCCTTAGAAAAAGATTAATCATGAAGCTTAAAAATACGGAATTCGAGGTAAAGAAAAAAAGCGGTTTGAAACTTATCTTACTTCTCGATCTCAAACTAATCTGCATTTGGTGATCGAGAATCCACCGAAATTTGCCATAATTTAGACGTTTCTCAGGGGTCCGTCTTAGGTCATCTGTTGTTTGTATTCGCTATAAGAAATGAGGCCTGTGTTTGATTTATTCATATGCAAAATCAGCACTTTTCAAGGAATGTTGTAGGTGGATCTACAAAAAGTCAAAGACCTGCAAGGAATACGATTGAGGAAAGGAACCTAAATTTTTGTGTACGTTAATAGGTTGTTCTTTTAAAAGTAATCGTAAAGGTAATTTAAACAGTCATTTAATAAATGTTTATAACATAATAACATCTAGGCTTCCGGGTTGGAGCCGCGTCATCGGTGCTTGAACTGCCGCGACGTTTCGTCCTCGGTTGCACGTGACATCTTCAGGGCTGTGGTCGCTTTGGGATCTGGAATATAACTGGCAAGACCGGTGCAGACACTGGGTTTATAAGGGACGGGTGAGTAACAAGGTGTGACTGCTGGGTCTGTGATTGGCTGTCAGGCTATAGCGGTTGAGCGGTTGCAGGGCGGGGCTTTCGTTTAGTCGGAAATAGTAGTTTGTAGCCATTGTGGAGGGGATAGCTGTGGTCTCGGTTAATATTGTTAGGAGTTTTGTGTATTTCTATGGATTCACGTATCACACGGTTGAGGTAGATAGAAGAACGGGCTAGGAGTTTGGTCTTGTCAAATTGAATGTTATGGCCTGTATCGAGTTTATGTTCTGCAATAGCCGACTCTGCGGGACGTTTCAGTCGAGTGCAGCGCTCGTGTTCAGAAACTCGAACGCTGATCGGCCTCTTCGTCTCACCGATGTAGGCTTTCCCACAGGAGCAAGGTACACTATACACACCGCAGGATTGGAGGGTAGGTAAATTGTATTTGGTCGGAGGAAGGAAATTGGAAAGTTTTTGAAAGGGTGTAAAAACGGTTTTTAAGTTTTGTTGTTTAAGTAGTCTGCTGATGCGGTCGGTGGTTTTGTGTATGTAAGGTAGAAATGCTATGGAGGTCGGTGGTGTAAGAGTATTGGTACGTTCTGCGTTTGCGGGTTGGGCCTTTTGAGTAATAGCGTGTTGGATGTCTCGTTTGTTGTAGCTGTTTTGGGAAAGGACAGTCGTAATGTGATTGAGTTCGTCTTTCAGGTAGGATGGTTCAGAAATGGCAAAGGCTCGGTTAACTAAGGAATTAATGACAGAACGTTTCTGGGCGGGATGATGATTGGAATGTGCGTTTAGGTAGCGGTCTGTGTGTGTAGGTTTGCGGTACACGGAATGTCCTAGTTTGCCGTCAGAGCGACGACTCACTAGGACGTCGAGGGAAGGAAGGTTGTCATTTGATTCAATCTCCATAGTAAAATGGATGCTAGCATGTTGGGAATTTAGTGTGACAGAAAGTCGGAAAGGGAATCCTGTCCATGAGGCCAGATAACGAAGGTATCATCGAGGTATCTGAACCAACATTTAGGTTTTAAAGGTGCGGAGTCTAGGGCTTCCTGTTCGAATGCTTCCATAAAAATGTTAGCAACGACAGGAGAGAGTGCGGACCCATGGCAGCACCCGACACTTGTTCGTAATACTGTCCACGGATTAGAAGTAGGTGGAAGCTAGGCAATTTTCTACTAGGAGGGACAAGTCAGTGGGTTGGTTGTGTAAGGAAAATATATCCTGGATTAAAGAAATGGAATCAGGAATAGGAATCTTAGTGAACAGGGATTCGACATCAAAACTGACTTAGATATCCTCAGGATTTATAGACAAATTTTGAAGTCGTTGAACAAAATGGTTGGAATTTAGGATAAAAGAATCAGTTTTGCCAACATAAGGTTTTAGAATTTTGGAAAGGTATTTAAAAAGTTTATAAGTGATAAGTTGATAGCACTAACAATGGAACTTAAAGGAATATTAGGTTTGTGGATTTTAGGAAGTCCTTACAGTCTTGGTGTCTGAGAATGTCTGGGAATTAAGGTTTTTTGAATTTCTTTTGGAATTGAAGAGGATTTTATAAGAGCAGATGTGGATTTTTCGATGGAAGATGTTGGATTGGAGGATAATGTGCGGTAAGCGTCATCGTCAAGTAGTGAAAGGATTTTATTATTATACTCCTCGCGTTCAAGCACAACGGTAGCGTTGTCCTTGTCTGCTGCTAATATGATAATATCAGGATTGGTTTTAAGGTTTTTAAAGGCTTGGGATTAAGACTTGGTGCAGTTGGATTTGGGTGGTTTAGAAGAGTTAAGAATTCTAAAGGTTTCGAAACGTATGGGATCTGCTATAAGAGCAGGTAATTTAGAAATAGAAGCTTCAACACCGCACACAATTTTCTCTACAGGAATTCGTTTTGGTGCTAAAGCGAAATTAGGACCTTTGGAAAGAATGGAAATTTCGTCATGGTTCAGTACGTGTTTGGAGTGGTTGATAACAGTGTGAGTCATAGCTTGTGGTTTGGAAATTTGTTTACAAGAAAGTCAATCGTAGTTCTTTAAGTGGGTTTTCGTAGTTAGTGCGTGAGTAGTCTGTGCTTGTTCGGAAGTTATTGTATCAATGAGATCCTAGTCACAAGGGTTAAGGATGTGCGAGAGTTCGAGGTGCAAATGAAAATGTTTAGAGGACAGGTTGCTGAGGTCCCGTCTGGTTTGCTTGATGCGTTCCCGTAGCAAAGCCAAACCAGCGCGGCAAAGAATAAGGCTCGATGAACGGGTATTGAACTATTGATATGGTGTTTGACAGTAAAGAATTTAGGAACTACATGGTTATCACGACATCTCATAAGAAAAGTTAAACATAATACCTAAGCAGTGTTCAAAATATATCTGATGAGGGACCCTGCTATACAGTGTGTAAATTAAGTAACGCATAAATTCATTTTCTCAGCTATTAGCAGTTTTTTAGAAAAATGCTGGGTCAGGTCAATTTTTATTTTCATTTTGGCACATTTTTGAGTAAAACTATTTTTTTGTAAACTTCAAAATGTCGGCCGTGCGCCATCTTGGAAAACAATTTTAAATAGAAAGGAGGGTCTTGCGACGGCTCATTTTAAAGCTATTACTGAGGAGAGTACAGGTGCAAATTTTCAAATATTTTTATCCACCCAAAACAAAATGGCGGCCTGTCAAAACTCTACCTGTTTACTGGTTGGAACAAAATTAGAAGTTTAATGTAATAATGAATAACAATTTAACCTATTTATTATTGTATACACGAGCCGTGTTGTACGAACTAATTATAGAATACTATTATAAGTATAATATTAATCTGTATCTGTAATATATTAAGAAAAATTAAAATGTGGTAATAAAAAGGTATGACACCTCGACAAGAAAATAGAGGTGTTGAAGTCCAGAAAAAATTTTGACATTTCATCGTAGAAATATTGTCTGCGATGAGAAATACCGGCTATCATGAATCGAGCTGACTTCTTTAAAGAATAGGCGAGCTTTAAAAATAGCTCATTTAATATAATTCGGGTACCAAACAGCTGCACTGCACAAACGCGATATCCGTACCATTGATTTTTTCAAAATTTTTTTAATTTCGGCTTCAAAATCGGCATGAACGTGCTAAATGATACTAGGACCAACCTTAGATGGAAAGGAAAACTTCTGGGAGGTTTCCTTTGGTCGCTTACCCGAACAGTTTAATTAAGTAATCGCCACAAAAATTAAGTGTGGAAAAAGTACATTTTGTGATTTCAACTGATATACAGAGTGGCTAGGAAAACCCCGGCCACTTTTCTTGCGGCGGTCAAGAGATGGCGCTTTAGTAAAGAAAAATTAAATTAAAATACTGGCAACAACGCAGAATCCGAGACGTTTTAGTTGTTTTGATTTAATGTGGGGCGTATTTAACAACTAAAACGTCTTGGAGACTTTTGTTCCCGGAGACTTTTGTTCCGGAGACTGTTTTCCTGGGACTTTTTTTCGTGGATTTTTCCGTGACTTTTTTTCCAGAAAATTTTTTTACGCCTACCAGTTTGTAATTATTTTTAGGGGAAAGACATAGGCTCTCAACGACGAAAGAAAATATGTATTTTTAAGACGTTGTACGTCATACAAGCAAAAGAATCACCTTTCAGCAGACATTAAATACGAACACATGGATCTTAGTGAGTAAATAAACTATTTCATATCATGTCCTCGGGTAACATATGTAACTCTTTGCAAGAAAAACTAAGTCAAACATTCGAAATTATACGTTCTAAATTTACTATCTTGAACTTTGCCTGTTAAGCGTTTTAAAGATACCTTTTGATTTTCAACTTAAATTTATCAATGATTGTAATAGGTCAATATTTCTTGCAGGAATTATTTCACATTTTTGTCAAGACTATTAAATGCACTGGTGAGGTAGTTCACCAACGGCGTTGTGAAAATATAATTATCGGCGGTAGAAGGTTTGGCATTACGGAACCGGACCATCAGGCAGGAATCTTTTGTAGGTACGCACGTACGCACGTACAAGCCAGCATTCGAGACGTAAAAAGTTTGGTGTCTGAAAGACGTCGATGCGGCGCGCAGCGTTGGGCGCTGATGAACTGGACGATCAGGCAAAGATCTATTGTCGAAAAGGACGTCGGTCAATGCCAGCGTCCTAACGGAGATTCAAAAATAACAACAGTAATGTGAAAAAGAGTATATTTGTGGTGTCCTTCATCTCGGGCGCAAAAAAACAACACTCCATGAAGTGTCGAAGAAGTGTCAGCACTCGCAAATTAGACCAACGATCCGCTACCAGCTATGGGAATTTCCAGCGATCCACGGTGAAAATACTATCGAGTCTCTGCCCACAACCGTTGATTGAAGTATTTAGTAAGATGTCCAACCATTACGGGGAAAACGTACGAGGACGAAGTTCTAGCCGCTATGGGGGCGCGTCGCTCGATACCTGGTGCCTAGAACATGAGTTAAACTGAGCCTGGTGTAAAACCTTAATCTTAAAAATTACAGCGCAGCTGCAATATTTTGTTGGTTACTAAAACGGTACTAAGCTAAATTTGAATAATCGCGGCAAACTTATCATGGTCTATAGTTTTGATTTACCGCAGTTTTATCATTGATTCGTCAACAGTTTTATTTTACAGGTTGTTTGTAAACAGTCTATAACTTTTTAATTCATATATTTTTGCATATTTGTAATTTGTCTTTAAAAGTGCACTAAAAGAAATTAGTAAACATTATTTGCGACCTAACATTGACTTAAATAATATGTATTATTAAGACATTACCTTAACTAACGATCGCTATTTTCGAATTAGTAATACCATTTCAGAATTTGCATGTAATTTGATTTGATCTTTGAAACTCTGATAATGTCACCCTATATAAATATAATGTATCCCAAGCAAAATGCCGTATTATTAGATACGCAGTTGAAACGCAGCGAAAAGCGGTGCACAAAGTTTGTTAATATAATTTAAAATTAGAAGTTGAAACTTGTGCGTGTCAGCAAAATAATAACAAATATGTGTTCCATCGCGGCCCGTACATGTATTTTTCACTGTTGTGAACTAACTGTAAAATTATTGACAAATTAAATGATGGTCGCAAACAAGGATAAATGCCGAGCGCGGGGCATAGTGCGGTAAGAGAGGGTGATCGAGGTTTGAGTTTCAATCGCTTGCAGATTTTGTAGTTGTATTCGTTTTTTAATCAAACTCGTGTTATTATTTCACTAAAATTAAATTAAAAAGTACCGTCGTAATCAGAAAGCATCGGCCTTCAATTATTAAAGAATAACATTTCTTTGTTTGAGGCTTACTTTCCGACTTATGGAGTGAGAAACGTACAAATACGGCAAAATGAATTAGTTTTTAGCGAGCTTCGAACCGAGATACAGGCCCTTAAGCTTTGCGCTTCCCATAAGACACAATGCTTTTTGGAAAATTATTTATTTTTTTACAGTCAAACCGCCACAGAAAAGTTTTTAAAATTTTTACCACAGAAAGATTTGAACTTCGGCTATCTGATGCACTACATAACTCGAAAATTTTTAATAACGCCCTTCTGCACAGGGCAATCTTTGGACAACTTTTTTTGGAAGTTAACGTATATATAAACTGTCGATTTAGACAGGTGTCAGCTTTTAGTCTTTAAACCCCCACAGGATGAACATTTTGAGCCTCTGGCACTCTACTATTACTGCTGATAATTTTAAAGATGCAAAAAAAAACGCTAACGCCGATCGCTATAAACTTTTATCAGTTCGATAGACTATTTAAAGTACTTTATCTACGATCGTGTAAAAAGTGTATATACTTTTAAATATCAACAATTTGTTTTTTTTTTCCGAAAGCTATAATTTCACTGGATGGATGAAAGCAGTGACTCGTCAGATCAAGAAATATTAAATTTAATTAAATATGATCATTCTCATCACAGCGATTGCATTATTAGTCATTCCACCCCAATACAGTGGGAAATGGACCAGCGCGGCGCCTTTTAGTAGAGTAAAAAGCTTCTTCTATCGTGTCATCCCGTTTGCACTTTGTTGCTAAAATGTTAAACCCACTTTAAATCATTCCATATCCCTTAAGGATGCAAAATCGCCTGGTCGTCCAAAAATCGTCCTGTGCTGGGGGTGGCGGGGGTGATTTTTAAAAATTTGCAAAAAAAATTTTTATACGTTTTTTACATCCACGTCACCTGGGCATGTATCTGCTAAAATCTTAAATCAATATTTTAATCAGAAATATATTTTTTTAATTTTTAAAATTATTTATACAATGCTTTCATATGGAGCGCCTTAATGAATAAACGCTCGCCCTGAAACGCCATAACTGTGATATACTTTAACTTGTCTTAAGTCGAGAACCTTTTAGTTAATCAAAAAAATCGTTTCTACAAACATTGTAGATCGAAGATCGAGAATTACATTGCTTTTTCCAAATTCTTAATCCGATGGCTAGTTTCGTAAAAAAAATTGAAAATTGTAACACCATGTCGTGCCGATCGCCATCGGGCGTGGAGACGCGAGGAACGTTCAGATTACCGTAGCAAGTGCAGCCGAAACACGACTCTATGATTCAGGGCGCATATAAGGTTGATAGTCGCCTATTAACGTGCTCTTTCGGCGACTTGGACGCCTTTAACGCGACTTTCTTAATAAATCTTTTATTCAATGAATTGAATTTATTACTTTTAATGGTAATTAGATTTTCTTTTGATTTTTGCAATAATAATAATTGTAAATACGAAAAAAATATATAGGTAAGTACCTACATCAGTAAGCAGTGTAAAAGTTTTATTGAATAAGTATGAAGTTAACAATAACAAAAATAATAATATTTATTGGTTTACAGCCCAGTAGATTTAAAATCAAAAATACCGGGGTAGAAACTTCCTCCTGTTAGAGACGAATACCTAATTAATTAATAATAGTTAATTATTACAATAAGAAATTTTATTCACCTACAGCTATTATTCAGAGTCCGAACTTGTTTCATTGTCAGATAACATATCATCAGGGGGCAACTATACTGCGAGTATTTCTATCGCCCTTATTATAGCACATGTTAATTGGGCCATACATTTGCAGGAGCCAATACAACTAATTCGTCTTTTTTTACAGGAACACAGCGATCCTGTACACCCTGAAATAAAAATTTGGTAATTTAAAGTTTAAATATATTGCTAGGTAGGTACCACTACAAGAAGTAATTTAATTACTTTTTTTACAATTGCAAGTGTTCAGTACAGAAGTATCCTCTGGTAATATTGCTTCAGTTGTCTCCTGGTGAACTAATATTCCCAGACCAATATGTTTTGGAGTATATTTTTTCCATTTGAACATGCAAAAATTATGTCTTGACAAATATTAAGAATTTGAGTTTCTTTTATGTCACTGCTTGATTCGTTGCAAACAAGAAGACTAATAAGAAAGTATAAATTGTTTGCTATATAGTTTTTCGAATTTATTAATGTTTAAGTTTTTGAATTCGGTGTGTAGGTATTTGACTTATTTCCGTTTTTATACTTTGGCAAATTTTGGTCAAAATTTGTAGTTCTGACGCACCACAGGATGAAATGGAAATTTCGCTTTCAGTATGCTGAAGTACTGTTTCAATAGCTTGTTCCTTGGAAAAATGTTTCAAGAACGTTCTTGGTTCGTTATGTCTGATCGATTTCACTAATTCAATATCGTCGACAAAATGTTCTTTAATTTTTTTAACTAGAAATCGATCACTCAACTCTAAATGTAATTCACGATATCTGTTGCTAACCGATGTTGTGGAATAACCTTTTCCCTTTTCGAAACTTTTCTCAATTTCACTAAATAATTGTTGTAGTTCTTCATTTTCCATTTCCTATTTTCTTTTTCCACTTGCGCTAGGTTTCTCCTTTGTATTGAGTAATTCTGTAGAAACGCATGAGGCATGATATTTTATTTCAGATGCAATTAAATCATTTTCGCCTATTCTGGAATAAAATAACGAATTGTTTCGCGATATGGTTTTAATTTTGTCTTCCATGTTTTTGGTCATGGCCTGGCACAGTTTTTGATTTCTTAAACGTTTTTGGCAAAATACGCACTTATGCACATCAAATGCAATTGTCCATAAGGAATGTTTTTGGGATGTTTCCGCTTGGAAAAGCTCAGTAATTATTTTCGCACATTTTAATTTGTATGAGGAAATATTTTTGGAACTGGTATACGTTTTGTAGCAGTTTTTATGCCATTGTAAATAATCTAGCTCTTTTAAATCATTCAAATTTGTAAATATATGCAACAACCTGGCATCTTCTCCTTGGCAGATATTCATACGAACTATTAACAATTAACAATTATTATTATTGAAAAAATCAAAAGAAAACCTAATTACCTTTAAAAATAGTAAAATCAAGTCATTGAACAAAAGATTTATTAATAAAGTCGCTTTGAATCCCTCCAAGACGCCAGAATAGCAGGTTAATAGGCGAGTATCAACCTAATATGCGTCCTGAAACATAGAGTCGTTTTTCGGCTGCATTTGCCACGGTAATCTGAACGTTCCTCGCGGCTCCACGGCCGACCGCGATCGGCACGACATGGAGTTACAATTTTCAATTTTTTAACGAAACTAGCCATCGGATTGAGAATTTGAAAAAATCAATGTAATCCTCGATCTTTGATCTACGACGTTTGTAGAGACGATTTTTTTGATTAACTAAAAGGTTCTCGACTTAAGACAAGTTAAAGTATATCACAGTTATGGCGTTTCAGGGCGAGCGTTTATTCATTAAGGCGCTCCATATGAAAGCATTGTATATGGTAATTTTAAAAATTAAAAAAATATATTTCTGATTAAAATATTGATTTAAGATTTTAGCAGATACATGCCTAGGTGACGTGGATGTAAAAGACGCAAAAAAAATTTTTTGCAAATTTTTCAAAAATCACCCCCCGCCACCCCCTGCACAGGACGATTTTTGGACGACCAGGCGATTTTGCATTCTTAAGGGATGGGGAATGATTTGAAGTGGGTCTTACATTTTAGCAACAAAGTGCAAACGAAAATCTTTTCTGGAAGGCTTTTGGCGGCTGGCAAACTACTATTTTAACCATGCCTTCACCGACTGCTGCATCGCATAGCTACAAAATAGCAAATTCGTAAACCCTAAAGATTTTACTGCGTTCTCGCAATATTGAGGCAGCACTTGCTTAAGCTATCAGCGGGGTGGGACGGGCGAAGGGTAAAGGTGCGTTGTGGTCGTTTTAACACGCTGTGGTTAGACATCTTACTAATACTTCAATCAACGCCACAACGCCATCTGCTAATACAGCTAAGTAATACATAAGGAGAATTATTAAGTTTGTATATACCCGTTATTAGTTTCATTCGTAATATTTTGGCTAGGCAGGAGTGATAGGTTGATTGTTTGTTGTTTGTGTTTGTTTTGTATATGTTTCAATTAATTTTCATTGTAATAAAGTTATGTAAGATGCATTTGGTGGTCATTCATTGTATCAGGTAAACTCAAACTACATCAAAGTTATCACGAAGTAAGGAAACTTTTGGTTACCAGCTAGAAGGCTATGAGGAAGTACAACGCGGATATTTATATCAGTTAATGTAGTAAGCTAAAATTAAGTGTTATATTGATTTTGTCTTTTAATAAATATATTTTTATAGTATTTTTTTGACATTCTTCTTATATGTTGTGAATAAAAAACAAATAAGGATAATATAATGAATTTTTGTACTTTTGAGGAAAAACCAACATACAGTTAATAGTGTATTATTTATTGTATCTATCTAATAAGCCGGTATGTTTTTAAAACTTTTATGTTTGTACACATCTGCACGACCTAGCAGACCAATGTGATTTCGTAGTATTTTTTTTTTATACCTTAATATTTGTTGTTTTAGGTGATCATACACTTCCATATTCAATAAATGAAAATGGGCGGTTCGCTTGTATTAGCTGCGGATTATCGTACAAACATAAAAATCATCTTTCAAGGCATCTCAAATATGAATGTGGAGTGGAACCAAAATTTGAGTGTACTTATTGTGGCCGCAGATTTAAACACAAAAGCCATCTTCAGGGACATGTGGTATTCAAACATGAATAAAAGTGAATACCTTATTTACGCTTAACTCTTTAATACCATTCTTGTGACTGACACAACTGAATTTATTTTTAGTTTTTATAACTGTAATATAACAGTTTTGAAATTTTTTTTTGGGAAATAAATAAAGGTGCTGTTATGTATATTTTGCATTCATCTACTGCAATTTTTTGTATGTCGTCCTATGAATTTCATCCCTCAAATACATACGTTTAAATTAACTTCTAAGGGTGCTTATTTTATCATATAACGCTTTGACCGGTTAGAGTAGGCAACACACGTTGCATGTCGGAAAGGTGCCTTTACTATTGTATAATTTTAAAATAATAACAGTTTTCTGTGAAAAACAAGCATCTTCGTTTTGCATTTTATTATTCACGTGATTATCCTCAAAACAAACATTTTAGGTGTTTAATTTTACGCATTACATTAAAATATAATAGTTTTAATTACGCAAGGATGACATTCTTCTTTAGCGCCTAGTGTTGAATTGCTTAACAGATATTTAAATAGTAGTAAGTTATTTACGAAATGCTTAGCATTAAAAAATGTGTAAACAAATTTATGTTTAGTATGCATTTCAGCAAACTAAAAAGAACTTCGAACTGCTGAATTAAAATAATGTAAAATTAGCCTAGAACATAATGCTTGTTATGTGTATAAATTTTGTATAAAAAACGACCAAATTATTATTAAATAAAATTATTTTGAACCAAAACGCGTTCTTACTCGAAGGGTTTCAGTTCCAAACCTTTCAATCAGCAGATTCCTCCACTTCTTCGTCATTGCCGGCGCTGCTCTCGGTTTTCATGTTACTTACCTACGTTAAAATTTACAAGATTTCGTCATTATGAAAGGATGATGTTATTGTTTAGAAAACTGATTGGTCGCATTCATGCGACTAGTTGGACTTCAATGCTAAGTTGCCGTTGGGTAAAATCAAAATAAATAAATAGCTATTCAGATGCATTACGACAGGGCAGTTCTGCATCTGCAAAATGTGCAACAGTTCCTTTTATCTGTTAAATAAAACTTTGAGTCCTCCTTTAGAGTGTTTTGTCTTTGTTTTATATTCTCATACATGATCTGATTACATCAGATATACGACGAAAAACGGCGTAATATATGACACTTAATATTTGAGGAAACAAACGAATTTATGGAAAACGTGGTCATACTTTTCGCATATTTCGAAAATACAATAGAGTTGAATGCATTAATAACATTACCATTTACAATTAAAAAAAGAGAATTTTAAATACTTTCAAATGTGAAAATTCAAATTTAACACACACCAATGAATTTGAAGGAAAAGTGAGTACATTTATTTTAAAAATTATTTTATGTCGATTACGCAAGGTAGGAATGTAACTACAGAATAGCAAACATTAGCATCATTACTTAGTAGAATATAATACGGCGGGACGCATTTGGTACCTGTCTTGCATCTCGACACTGCTAATTTATTAGTTTTTAAAGAGATTACAAAAAAGCGTGAGGCGTAACCCACGAGTTTTTTTAATTAAATATATTAAAAATATAGTTTTTCAGGTCTACAAATGCTTTCTTGTTCCATTGATGAAAGTTGTCGAATCGTTTGTATGAGATGTGATTGGTTTGTCTTGCAAAAGGGTCAGTTGACAAGTCATGTTAAATATGAATGTGGCGTGGAACCAATGTTCTAATGCGGTTGTTGCTGTCGTAAATTTAAACGCAGAAGTAATCTCAAGAAGCATTTGTTATCTGTACATAAATTGTATGATGCAAAGTGCAGAATTGAAAATTCATTATTATATGTTTGTAAAAATTACCTTAAGTGTACTACTTAAAGTGTAACTGTTTTTTAATAGACAAAATTTGGCGTAAAGCATGGCTGTATCTCACATCATTCTCAAACTGAATGTTAAATTAAATATGTTCCCCATATTGCAATTGGCACAAAATACTAACAGTTTGGATTTGGGAACTTATGTGCAATAAATAATTGATATTTTAGTTTATGGCGGAGATACATATTAATACGTGATTTGCCTTCACCATATTGGGCTGTATCTGGAAAAAGATGCATTTCCGGGCATGCGCTAATTGGATCGTTTCGACTTGAATTGAAATCAAACAGAACTTTTCTGATCGACGCACTTTCTACTGCGGGACATCCTAGAATAAATTTCTTTACTTGAAATCTAGTAATATATTTATTGTATCTATTTTATTTTTAGGAAAACCACTTCGATTGAGAAGCTTCAAGTGCTCACAGTGTTTGAAGAAATATTTATCGAAAGCTGCTTTAAATCGACATTTAAAATACGACTGTGGCAAGGAAAAGATGTTTAGTTGTTCACGGTGTCCTTACAAAGCACATCAGAAGGTGCACGTGCAAAAACATTTTAGTAATATGCATTTACAGTAGAAAATGACGTATGACTTGTATACAATTATATTTGGTTCATTGTAATTGTGCGTAGAAGCTATTAAATATTTTTAATTTAGTTAACTATGTTTTATTGGGCCTTAGGCAAAGTAAATACAACACTGTTATTAAAATAATAACATTTCGAAATTATATCAGGTCTTTCAAAATAAAAGTAAGTAATACCAAACTATATTTATTTAGTATCAGCATATTGTCACGTCGGGGATTGTAGCGTGTGACATAATGTCTAGGTATATTATGAGAACAACCAAAATTCAACAGAGATATATTTAGTTAATGATTTACATTATTATTTAATACTAAACTAAAATTACTTACATGAGTTACAATACAGTTTGTTAATCTGGGACTCAATCCCCCAATATGCGAGAGGTATTTTGAGTCTTAGTTATTGTAGATGGTAGAGACTCATGTTGAGTCTAAACTGGGTTTGATTGTTGGTCGTTGGTAACTGCCCTCGTACCAGTAAGCTCGAATCCTTTTATACTCTGTGATGCAGAGTAGTTTTATTAATAATCAATAGATATCGTGAATGCATCGAGACCCAGATTAGTTTATAAATAGACCAATCTATAGTATGTGTAATTGTTGCACAAAAGTGCAACAAGGAAAGTTGCATACAATCCCTTGATTCTTAAAATAGATTATGACTAGATCAATACTCCTGAATTGTACCGCATTGCGACACAGTTTAATATGTTTAATTACTTTTGATAATTAATATTAAATATTCTAATTAAAACTAAGTCGAATCGCGACAATATTAGTGAATTAAACGTTAACAATTTGTTGTTATATTATTTCAAATTTTTTACAATATTTGCTTTGCAATATTGTAAGTGAAATTGGGGTGAGATACTTCTTAAGCGAAGCGGCCGTACCTCAGTGATAAGCGCGCGGGCTACTAATGCAGCGGATCCCGGTCGTTCTCCCTCGCAAGGCAACGGGAAACCAGCCAGGTGGATTTTTCCTCAGGAAAATCTCTCTGGAGAAGAAATGCATCCACTTGCTGTGGTTTGCAGCCCATGTTAAACTGTAGGTCCCCTATGTCTGTTTGTGCAAATATCTATCTCCGCGCACTAAACACAGACATAGGAGAGAGGTCGCCAACGCCCTGAATACGTTATGGCACTTGAAAAGAAGAAGTTATCAAGGTTCCTTTTTTAATAAACAGTTACTGACCAGTAGTGAATAACATTAAAGGAAGTTGTTTTGTTTTTACTTGAGCGGTCTACAAATAATAGATACATTAGCAGAGCTTGACCATCGT
Organism: Ctenicera cuprea; assembly: GCA_958336395.1. Taxonomy (NCBI): domain Eukaryota; kingdom Metazoa; phylum Arthropoda; class Insecta; order Coleoptera; family Elateridae; genus Ctenicera; species Ctenicera cuprea. The sequence continues at coordinate 42,410,412 of OY284492.1, read as the reverse complement.
GCATTACGTCTTATCCATAACAAGAAGATAATTACTAAAGTCAATGCCAATTTTAATTGTAGTTTTTTGAATATATCTAAGACATGACACGGTGGTCAACGCCTGCTATAATGTACTATTTTATGGATAGCTTATTATATGGCTAATTAATTTTTTTTTAGAAACCATTAAATCTTTGTACCGTAGTGCAATAATAAAATCAATTGGATACACCTGCACAAATTGTGGTAAAATTTACGTTAACAGAATCCATCTATGCAAACATATTCTCTACGAGTGTGAACAAGAAAGAAAATTTGGTTGTCCTTACTGTACACATAAATGAAAAAGAAAAGTTCACCTTAAAAATCACTGTTGAGTAAAACATCGAAGGAAATACAGTTAATAAAATAAATGTTTTGTTATGTTGTGTTTTTATATGCGAAAAGGTCTAAAAACAGCACTTAATTGAGCGGTACAGTTTTCTGTTCTGTTTACTTTTTGTAATTATAAGATTATATTCTAATATAAATATATGTTTAGGATGATTAATAATACAACTTAGAAGAAAACACTTTTATTTAATGAGAGTTTGTATAGAGTTGTAGAATTTAGAATTAGGTAGTTTATACGTTTAAAATAAATAAATACGTCAAACATGAAATTTGTAATTGTGTACTGGTACAACAAATTAGTATCGTATATTCTGGACTAACAAAATTCACATTCATAGATTAATTTTTGTTAAATCGTTATAAGCTCCTTTGTTAAATTTAAAACACTTGGACGTAGCTCAGTTAACGGAGTGCGTGGCTTTGGAGGAAATGATTCGTAACGTACCGAAAGCTGTAGGTGAAATATTTCTCCCTTATATCTTTACTAGTTTTTGTTTTTGTTTTTCGTTTAGTAGATTTCAAACTCCAATTAGATTTTAGTAGTCACTACAAATTATTTACTAATAATTATAAAGTTTTTATGTTTTGTTTTGTTTGTAAATAAAATTGGTTTTGTTTTGTGTTTTAGACTTATATTATGAAATTCATCCCTGCAAGAATTGTCGTAAAATTTATAACACCAGACACAGTCTCTTGAGACATATCAAATATGAATGCGGAGAAGAAAGAAAATTTCCTTGTCCTTACTGCTCTTATAAGTGTAAAAGAAAAGATAATCTTAAAAGTCATTGTGCATTGAAACACGCGAAGAAGTATACTTGATAGTATCGAAACGATAGCACGAGTAGTTTCGTGTGCTATTTACCATTACTACATGAATAATTTAATATTGGTTATTAAATGTTTGTGTTATTGATGGAATGCTACGATAATAATATATTATACCTTTATTTACTGTTTTTTTGTACAAAGTTTGGAGTATCTTAGAGTTACTCTATGTTCATATAATGCCAAAAGTTTCAAAATCAAAATTTTTGTATATGTGTTATAGATGTATTCCAGTTAATTCGTAAACATTTTCAGGACGGTCTGATCCAAGAGCAAGAATATTATTACCATATTAAAGACATTTTATTTATATGTAATTAGTAAAAATCGATTGGTTTATAATTTTAAGAAACGTTTATTAGTTTTACTTGTGTATGTCCAATATATATTTTTTGACGTAATAAATTTTACTTAAAGTAAGTTTTATGTAATATTTAAGTATATATGATTCCTGCAATTACACTTACAATGTTTATTCCACACTAAAAGGACAACTTAATTCATCACTAAAGTGCCTACATTATGAACAAATGGTAATATTAGCAAAAGAGGAAAGATATTTCTTTGCATTACTGCAATAATTCTTTCTGCAAGTTATTAATTGACAGATAAATCCAGTTCATATTGACTTTTGCATAATATACTATATACATATACGTACAATTGTTATCCTTCCGCAGCAGAAACATTTGTGCAAATATCTTCATACTGATTGGCGCATTAGCTAAAATATCTAGTGATATCTAGTTGAATATTTTATCATGTAGGTACAATGTTCACTCATTGACACAACTCTCCGCTGGTAACTGTAAGTCAGATGACCTCATCGGCTAGAAAATTGAACCACCAATATCTATGGAACGCCATATTACTATTTATTCCGGTAATCAAAATATTTGAAATATAACACATAAAATAGCAAAACGGCCTGCCATAAATCGAGCCGAATTACTCTTGAAAACGACAATTAACTGTGTCCTGCATGACGAATAATTAAACAGATGGGAAGTCTTATTGTTGTTTGCAAATGTATTGTTAAATATTTCTACCGTTTGTTGAAATGGGTTTCGTTAGAACATGAAATTGCGTTTTAAAATACCACTGCACCGCGTATTGCCGAAAATTCTGGAATTAAAACAATGCGACGGTTATGTTATGTAAAGTCATTGTAAAAATTCTCTTGCTGTAAGAAGCATATTTGTATCTATTTACGTATTTCTAAGTGCCTGTAAGTGGATAAATCCTATAGGTATAGGTATAAATTATTAATAATATGTATATTATGGTTTTTACTTTCCTTAACTTTCAGAAAAGTGCGTAATAACTTCCGAACGGATCGGATGGTTTGATTTTGATGAGCTTCGGAAAGCAATTCATCTCAAAATAAGCTGTAAAAAAATCCGAAACCGGTAACTTCCCGCATTCGTCCAAAAACTGCATTTTCATACTTGTGTCTCAAATAACTATTTAAATCTTCTTCTTCTTCCTCAGCCATTTTCCATCCACTCCTGGATGTAGGCCTCTCCTAAACTCCTCCATTTGGTTCTGTCTTGTGCTTCTTGGTACCATTTTTCCCCCCTATTTTTCGTATGTCGTCGACCCATCTTATTGGTGGTCTTCCTCTACCTCTTTTTGTTTCTCTGGGTCTCCAGTGGGTGACATTTGATGTCCATTTGTTGTTAGTGTCCCGTGCAATGTGGCCAGCCCAACTCCATTTCAGCTTTGCAATACGCTCTATGATGTCTGTCGTTCCTGTTCTTCTTCTTATCTCTGCATTTGCAATTATGTCTCTTATAGAGATTCCGAGCATCCTTCTTTCCATGGCTCTTTGCATTATTCGTAGCCGATTTTCACTCTTCTTTGTCAGGGCCATGGTTTCAACTCCATATGTAGCTACTGGTATAATACAGGTGTCAAATATCTTCCGTTTTAGATTTATAGGTATGCTTTTGTTTTGTAATATGTGTCCAAGATTTCCAAAAGAAGCCCATGATAGACCGATTCTTCGAGATATTTCTAAAGTTTGATTTTCTTTACCGATGGTTATGTTGTGTCCCAGGTATATATATTCATCTACGTTCTCTATTTGATATCCTTCTATGCTAATCTGGACATTGTCTTTACTGATTATTTTTGTTTTAGTAAGATTCATCCTAAGTCCTATTCTCTCGGATGTTTGATTGAGTTCCTCCATCATCTGTTGCAGTTCATTGGGGTCAGAGGATATTAGGACTATATCGTCCGCGTATCGTAAATGACTCATATGTGTTCCATCTACTTTTATGCCTTTTTTGTCCCATGATAGGTTCTTGAAGGCATCTTCTAAGGCAAGGGTAAAAAGTTTTGGCGATATTGTATCACCCTGTCGAATTTCTCTTTCAATTTGGATTTTTTCAGTTTTCACATCGTCATTGATTCTTACTTGTAGAGTGGCATTTCTATATATATATTCAATGATTTTGGTATACTTAGAATCTATCCTTGCACTTTCTAGTGAGTTCAATATTGCCCATATCTCGATGCTGTCAAATGCTTTTTGAAAGTCTATAAAAGCAAGGTGGATAGGTATCTTATATTCATTTGCTTTTTCTATCAGGGTTCTTAAGGTCGATAAGTGATCGATAGTGCTGAATCCTTTATGAAACCGTGCTTGCTCAACTGGTTGGTACTGATCGAACTTATTTGTTAGTCGGTTTGTCAGGATCTTCGTAAAGAGCTTATAAAGGTGTGATAGTAAGCTAATGGGTCGGTAATTTTCTATCTTCGATGTATTCCCTTTTTTAAATATCAGCACAACCTCTGCATTGTTCCACGCATTTGGTATTTTGCCTTCTTCTAGGCATTTATTTATCAGTAGCTTGATCGCGTTTATAATGGGGTCTCCTCCTGTTTTAAGCATCTCTGTTGTTATTTGATCCTCCCCTGGGCATTTGGAGTTTTTCATTTGTTTTAAGGCTTTTTTTATTTCACAAGACGTTATTTCAATAATAATATTTAAATAACTTAGTTAAATACAATGCCTATAGTACTCCATTGTACATGCTATTATGTTGAATTCGTTACATTTTAATTGTTGTTCCATTTTAGATCACTTTAGTTTGACATGTTAACGTGATACAAATATGCAACTTATCGTTCTACCATCACTAAAAGGGTAGCAACAACAAACATGTTTTTCAAAAAAATAAACTTTTTTCTATAGCAACTGTTAAAACGTGCTAGTATTAACTAAAATTAGAGGGAAAAGTAGCACTTTACCATCAAGGGTAGATAAAATATTTTATTTTTAACAAAAAAATTGTTTTATAAACAAACTCTATAGCAACCAAAAAGTTATTAAAACCACCTACTCATTTTTTCGTGAAACTGTTTTTTTCCTGACACTTTTAAATTAAATTTATCATTGATTTTTCTTCATTTTTTGGTCTTCTTTAACAATTGCTATAGAAAAAAATGTTGTATTCCACACGACGATAAAATTTCATTATCTTCTCGATGCTTATTAGCGTCTCGGCTGACGCCTCGACACTAAAATCGCTCACGAAGATAAGTGCAATTTTATCATCTTGTACAATAAATAACTAAAATTATTACTTTATTTTTTTTAATTTACTTCAGCATACTTACTATTTTAATGTACCGCTTGCATCAAAGAGGGACGATCGGAGAAAGTAGTGTGCATGAAAACTAATGTGAAATAGAAAAAGTTCATAGTTAGAAGAGGAGTTGGCATAACATTTAAAAACGTGCTATTAACAATTCGTAATAATATCCTATCATGTTTTGAGTAAAACTAATTTTAGTATTTTTAGGTAACGAATTCGAAAATGCACGGATACTCAATTTGTACATTTACAATTGTGTAATTTGCAACAAAAAATATAGAAGAAAGTATATGTTGTGGAGACATATAAAATACGAATGTGGCAAACAACCCCAACAAAAATGTACTATGTGCGACTATCGTACATATTACAAAAGCGATTTGGATAGGCATCGAATCAAACACCGCTAGAGATTGGTAGATATTATTTCGCATTTCACTAATTATTGTAAAATATTTAGAGGAAATGCACGTGTAAATTATTTAATAAATTACTTATGTATCATTATATTAAATGTAGTTACTTAAGTAAATGGTACCTAGCCCTATTTTCCTATTACTATACAACACATCCAATGATAAGGTAAATAAACTCATTTTTTAAATATATGTATTTTTTACATACTAAATGAAAGGTTTAATTTAGACTCGTTAGGGACTTGCATTTGCGTTTTATCATTAGCAATCACTTAAACAGAAGTCTTTTTATTAATTGTTTTTATAGAAACAATTTGCTATCGCAATTTCTTTCGATTTTCTTTCATTAAGTCACCAACAGTTTTTTCCGTGTCATGTTTGTAATAAAAACTTGCGTACACTATACATACGTCTTTCTGTATACATAAGGAAAGCTAATGTGGAACAATTTCATAATTCGATTGTACCTGTGAAAATGGTGTTTTCAAACAAAGAAACAATCTCAAAATATATAATGAACTAAGACTCGCGACCGCAATAAAACCTCCAATGCATGTAGTTTTTTTAATAAACATGTGACATACGTTTCTACTTTAAGTTCAGATGTAGCTTTTGTATTCTGCAGTATACGAACCTAAATAATTTTTTTCTACGATTTATTAATTTATTATTCTGATCTGGAAGTGAGAAAAGAATTGAAACTTTTTAACAATTGCCGTGGTGGAAATCTACCAATATTAATGTATTTTTTCCACATTTGTGCACAAGTTGCTGTAATAGTCCTGTTTGCCTTATTCACACCAGACGACCTGTATTAATGTTAACAATTTTTTTGGACTCGAACCCTGTAATGTGATAACATTCTGTGGACGACCCATTTTGATTCTAACTAAATTAAAACATAGTTAAAATGCTGTATAATAGATAGATTTCGGTTACAAAACTGTCTATATACAAATATAACATTGGAATCCTGCTCTAGAGGCGAAAAAAGATTTGATTTTTTTTAAAAATTGTCTTTTTGATCTATATGTTGATGTTAACAAAAAATGCTTAAAATTTCGTTTAAGAGTATTATTTGTGTTTTTCTGAGCTTATATTTTCATTTGTAGATCTTGGTCGCACGTTTTTAGAAGAAAATGGGGGTAATCGTTTTTCATGTTCTAAGTGTGGTTCCTCGTATAGACAAAAACGAAACTTGACCAGACATCTTCAGTTTGAATGTGGTGTAGAACCTCAATTTCAATGCTCTACATGTGCAAGAAAATTTCGACATAAAAGCCATTTAAAGTCACATTATGTATTAAAACATAAATGCGCTATATAATTATTGTAATATTTATCTATTAATCTCAAACAATATAAAAAAGCTATAATAAAAAAACATTGTATCAGTGATTATCAATAAATTGTTGGAATTGGTATGAGCTGATTCTTGTGTACTTGTTTAACTTAAGTTATGGAAAGTATATTTTATTAAATCAAGCGATAAAACGATAAAAGAATCTGTTATGATATAACACCAAAATGTATTAAAAAAAACTTTGTAAATACTGGGGAAAAAGATAACGTTCAGCATGCACTACTGCCATTGTTTCATATTTATGTTTGAATCCTTAATTCAAAAAGTTTTTCCGTTTTTCTAGAAAGCTTTGTAATATAAGGGCATACTCGTTACGCTTACCAATTAGTAACTTAACAGCAGATATTATATTTTTGATGTTTGGATAAGTAGTGATAAGTTGATATTAATTTAAGTAGGCGTGATAATAGCTAATCATATTTTGTTAACGGAACTTAAGTAAGTAAATCTTTCACGTTTCAATTGTGCAGAAAGGTAGATAATGATATAATAAACAATACCTTCCTATAGCTCTACTCCGTATAGCGAGGAAGGTAAAAACCTTGTATATTCTAGGTTTAAGAAAACCTACCTAACACGGCAGACTAAGAAAGCATGTTTATCATGAATGTGGACTGGTACCAAAATTTCAATTTTCGTACTCCCATAGAAAACTTAAAAGAAGGGGCATTGCACCAAAAGCACCTTGAAATGTACAGATATAGTGCAAAATAAATAAATAAATATCTTCTGTATCTTGTACAATTCTGAAAAAAAAAGTATTATAATTACTAGAAACGTCGAACTTGAAAGTTTGATAAATGACCTACACGTCCATGTTTGTGTTTGGTTTTATTTGGGTTCAGCTTATTTAAACTATTGTTTTTTACTATCAGCTTTTCTTTTTATGATTTCGTATTGCACGCTGATCAATGTTTCTATCGTAACGTTTTCTCAATAAATATTTTTAAATTTCTATAACATTCGATTTTAGGAACTAGGAAGCATGTGGTGGGGTTCCTAATCTCAAACTTTTAAAGCCCTCTTTGAATACGGCTGGGCCAAAAAAACATTATTGCTAAATACGCGGTCGCTGTGAACTATTTTTAAGCGACAGACTATATTTAGACCTAGCTAGAATGAGGGAGAGCTCGGTAGACACGTGCCTTCTTCCACGTCCCCCTGATTAGCTTGTGCTTAGAGCGTTGAATCCTAATAAAGTAGTATTTATTTTGCAGGAAAGCGTCGGCGTCGGAGTCATTGGTACGTGGCCCAAAAGGCAATCAAAGCGGAATTGTCAGATGGGTATGGGTATCCTTGCGAAATCTGCGGTAAACTTTATAAACATCAAGGCAACATGCGCAGACATATGGCATATGAGTGTGGCAAACAAGCACAATTTTCCTGTTCGCAATGTTTTCGAAAATTCCATCAGCAATCAAATTTAAAGCGGCATTTTGAAACACAGCATGCTAATTGTACTAGTAAAAGGATAGCTGCTTCCAATTCCGCATTTAAAATTATTTAAAATGGATTTGCAAGTCATGAAAATCTAAATCTTTGAAATCCAGAAAAATTAATGTGAAATTTGATTTACAAAATTTTACAGGGCGATGAAAGGTAAGAATGGGTATAAAGAATTAATTAAATTTTCCATTTAAAGTAGAAAAAAAATAATAAAGTGAACGAATAATTATTTTTCATTGGTTTTAGCAAAGCCTAAACAATTTTTGAAACTAGTTTAAAAATATATGCCCTTGAGTATAACGGTTAAAAAATGTTCATGTATAATGTTTCTAGTCATAAAGCCAAAACTATGTATTTATCGGAAAAGAAAAGTTTGCAATCGGTGGCATGGTTTTAATAATAACACACTGCATATTATAAAAAATTATTGCCAACGGATTCTTCAGTTATAAATATTAAATGAAAATTTAAAGTTCCAATTAATTTTTAGTAGTAATTTTTGTTTTTTGCTTTTAGGTCCTCGTTCCCTTGAAAGTTTTGTTCATTAAGTTTATTTTACTTTATGATGACACAATATGCGGTTTAGCTAGAAATATGTAAGTGAACAAACTGCTTTGGACCTACAAATAAAACTACTTGAGATTGAATAAATCGTTTTTCTGCATTTATTGTTCAAAGCTTGTTTTACCATAGAAATAAGAGCAAAAGACTGAAACATTTCTAATGGAATTACTAGTACGTAATAAAACTAAGTGAGGAAATATTAATTTTAATGATATATAATGTCAACATTATAAAGAAATTGGTGTCAACAATAATATTAATCTCGGTTTTTAGAAAGTTATTTGTTAAATAATAAACGTGAAAGCAGTATTTGAATTGACATTTTTCTTATTGCCATTTAGAACATAGGAAAACATACATTTTAAATAATGACAATTAGTTAAAGCATATTTATTAAAATATTAGTAACGTAATCTACAAAAGTTGTAAGTTTTTTTCAATACGAAAATTGGACTTTGTGGAAGCTACAAGTGATTTGCTTAACACATTACACTAGGTTTGTGTAGGAGTACTTTTCAAGATTTTATTAATCGGATTTCAAACTCGAGACTATTACTTAAAATGACAGTACATGGACTACCATACAACTGCTGTTCCCCAATGCATTGCAATGCTGTAAAATGAAATTTTAGCTGGTGATTTATTTTCTAGTTTTTTTGACAATTGACCCCATAGTTCGTAATTTTTGCCCAATTATTTTTTAACTCGCTCTTGGTATAACTGTTGAAAATCAGTTTTATTGTATTCACAAAACTAACAAAAAAAAACAACTTTTTTATTAAATATTATTAAAATATATTGCCACCGACCGTAGATTAAGTAGAAAATATTGTAGCTATGGGCCTAAGAATAAAATATGATAACACATGATACGTTTTCATATTGTTGTGTAGTGATTGTACAATGAATTTGTAAACTCGTACAAATATACATAAGTTATTAAATATACATTTTTAGCATTTAATTGCATAGTAGATTTTGCAGAAGAATGCAAAATATTAAATTATAATTATCTTCCGATGTATGGGGATATTATAACGAAAACAGTTGTATATTAATTTTTACTTTAGTACGTACTGTGATTTACATGGTGTATAGTGACATAACGAGGAAATCCGCCATGTTTTTTATTACCTACATTAAATTCACTTTAGAAGTCATAGTTATTTAAATTCAAAATTGTTTACTTTTTCTCTAAGAATAATTGTGAATGCTAGAATAACAATTTATTTTTTTACTTTTTTCTTGATTCGCGTTGTGCTGAAGTGTTGGGTCAAATTTAGTCTATCAGTTATTGAAAAATTGAGTGTCTGTTTATTGATTTTCATTACTGAGCTACTGCCATCAATGTAACGTGTGAATCACAATGGGTCCTTTAACTGGTTTTATTTTTAGTGTAATTGTACAACCAAACATGAAAATAAATAATAGTTTGCCCAAAAAATTGAATGTCGCGTTTGGGATTGTTTCATACAATTTACGAATTATCTTGAAAAGTGACAGTTCACAGTTCTTCGGTAAAATATATCAAAGTCGGTGACATATATGGTGCATTTTGTGCTTGACCGTTGTTGTGAATAATTTCCACCGTGAATCGCAACTTTTTAACAAGTGAGAAATTAAATATTTTTGTATGAAACAAGCTCAAACTCAATTTTCAGTGCGTATCAGACAGACTATTTATTTCCATTTTTGTTGTTGTCATGTCTGCAATCAAGCGTGTGCTTGCAACTGTTAATACTGCCATGTATGTTTATGCCATTTATAATTTATTATAGTTATTATAGGTATGTCCATAAAATAATAGATTAAAGGTTCGACTACATTTAAAATAAGTTTTTGTCTGTGTTTAGAGAGTTGCTGTATGAACATTATGTAAACAATTCCTAAAACATACTGTACTAAGCATAGCTTGTATGTTTTCAATATTTAAAAAATAAATGTAATTGCAACTACGTGCAAATTAAACTTTTTTGCACATAAACATTTGCAGCAAATTAATAGTCTTCTTTCACAAAGTTTTTTTTTCTCTCACAGTGCTGGCGGTTTAACACGGACAATATTCACATTTGTACTTATCATAACGACCGACGACGCGACGTTTATGGAAATGTAGTTATTTGAGAAAGCCGATCAGAATTTTTTAATGTGTAGTTGTGTCAGATTTTAATTTCTACCCTCTACCCTAATTGTTTTATCTTATTATCATTTATGCAAACAATAACTACATATAAGAGAATCAACTATTATATAAATGACAAGTAGAGTTCCGCTAACAGCATTTTTGTTTCAGATCACTTTGATGCCAGTAAAAACGAACAGAAAGTGAACAGACACTGGCCGTGCAAAGTCTGTGGAAAAGTTTTTACTTTAGCTGCAAATAGATCCAGACATTTTAGAACTAGTAATTGCGGAGGCACACAAAATAGATACCAATGTTACATTTGTCATAAAGTTTTTACTCGTAGTGATAGTTTAAAAACACATTTGTTGGTAAATCATCATATTAGTTAAATAACGAAGCAAAAGTTTGTTATGTTTTCTCTATTACGTAAGTATAATAAGGTTTGTATTAGAATTTTATGATTATTGCAGTATTTGTTTGTGTATTATTATTACAATTGAAGAATTTTAGAAGTAGAAGTAAATTTAATTGTATAGTATTTAATATTTTGTGTTAATTGTGGTGATTGTCTATGATCATATTGATTAGATGTAAACTTAACGCTTCAGTATAACTTCTTTATGTGGTAAATATCTAGAGAATAAGAAAAGATATTGAATTTCTGTAAACGAGAAGTTGTAGGGCACGAAGGGGGCCATAATATGTCATTGGAATTGTTGAGTGCCTGATAGGTATATATTAATAAAAAATATCTGAAAAAGTATTACATTTAGCTAGGAAGTACTCCCACACTAAATGAAAGAGAATTTAATCCTAAATAAGATTTGATTTGTTATATTAAAAAATCTAGTTATAGCCATTTGAAAATGACAGAAATGGTTTCTCTCAAATAAACAAGGTTTACAATGTGACCAAACGGTTTTGGTATCATACTTCTTTATTATAAAAATACAAAACTTTGTAAACTTTATCTGGGAAAGTGTTGAATTGTTGTATGTTGCGCCACTATATTGCTCTAAAAGTTCTAATAACACTTTTACGCAGTTTTCCTCTCAACAAATTTCTAGATCTTTTAATCGTAGCAATTTTTTTCAGAATACAATTATAAGTGCCAGAAGTGCCATAAAATTTACAAAAGATGTGATTCCTTGGCTCGTCATGTTGGAATCGAATGCAATAAGATTGGTAAATTTGCTTGCATTGTCTGTAATAAAGTGTTTAAGCACAGATTTGCCCTAAAGACGCACGAAAGAATTCATTGGCCTAAATAAATTATTCTCGTATTTGCATCACTTGTCTAGTTATTTTTTTTAACTTTCTGATTACCTTTAGTCTCTGGGTTATTCAGTACAAAAAAATTTAATGGTACAAGTTGTTTACCTTGTAATTTCTTAAGTAATATTACATCTGTTGTAGAATTTGTAATGAAATCTTACTGTAACTAACCTATTGGTAAGTAAATAATTTTGTTTAATTTATGTTTAGCATTACTAATGGAATTAAATGTATTTAAAAAGTGCAAAAATAAAGAAATACATAATAATTCGTTGCTAATGAGGTCCCGAAAGTTTTAACTTAAACTTTCTTTCAGAAAAAATTTTTCAATGCCAACAGTGTAATAATAATAAAGATTACAGAATATGCAATTTTCTGAAATGAACGCAGGAAAGCAGGAAGTTATGCTTATGTTTTCCTTACGTAATTTTTACATCGAATTGTAGTAAATTCCGAATTATTGTAGGTTGTGTTCATCCACCTACAGTTAGAAAGCGTCGGCCCTTCAAGTGCAGTCGTTGCACAAGATCTTACACTTTGCAACAAAATTTGAGGCGCACCAAAGAGTCGAATGTGGCAAGGAGAAGCAGTTTCATTGTGATCAATGTTCAGTTAAATTTTATTATAAGCAAGAACTCGTGCTCCATTGTTACGCAAAGAAACACAAAACTGCATTGTAACTGTAAGGTAATATAATTCCGCTACTAGCGTTATTGTTTTGTGCATGCTGTAGAATACTTACATCACATGCATAAGAATCGCGTGAATCTATACCTTCATGATATATTTTCTTATGCAGATTCACGCGATTCTTATGCGTGGGATCTGATATCGACTTGCGATAAACAACGAAATAGGAAATGTGGAACACCATTAATAAAAAAATACGTTCGTTTTTTTTATATAACTTGTTAATTTCTATTGCAATTATTGAAACTAACAATTATGTTTATAGCATTTGTTCACCAATAAGGAGGATGGAAATATCGCTCTTTCAAATGCAACAACTGCCCTCGATTCTACACATTACTAAGGAATTTGAAAAGACACCAAAAAGTTGAATGTGGGAAAGAGAATAATAAAAGACAAGCAACTTCGTTTTGAAAAGAAATCAAATAATCAATAAAAATAAAAACAGAAGGATGCGCAGAATTAAAATGTTTCGTCAAATTACTCGCAGGCATTCGTAGTGCGTGCAGCACTTGCTGATTTACTCGCGCACAACGCTGAAGGAAAAGTGGCATGCTCTGCTACATCTTTAGTCTCTTTAGTTTTTCCCTTTTATGCTGCCTTTTGCTTTTTTGCCTAGGTTTTTGCCTAACTCTTCTACCTGTACTAATAACTCATGTCAAAATGTAACATTTTGTAGTTATCGATTTGCGCCTGTTATTTAATAAGTTATGTTTTTTCTTATCTGCTGTATATTTTTCTGGTGCGGGAAAAATGGTAGGAAAATCTAGGAAGCAAGTTAGACACTATGTAGATGAGAACTGACGATATCCTTGCCTCAAATGTAAGTGTTCGTACAGCAAAAAACGCATCTAGTTAGGCATATTAACTATGAATGTGGTGTAGAACCCAAGTTCGCATGTCAGTTTTGTGGGAAAAAGTTTAAACAAAAAAGCAACTACCAGACACATCTAAAATTGTTACACCTCTCTGTGCAACGTTGATTGGTTAATAAATTATCTTAAAACAACAAATTCTAAAAATTTTAATGAACGTAGTCGAATCGATGTAAATGTTAACGCTAAAGCTTTGAATCCGCTAATGTATGCAGGTTGTCTCAAAAATGGCGTAAAAAGATACTCAGCGCTATACTACGATGAAAATTGAATTATAACTGGTTCAAAAATTTGCATTCGCCACTATTCTTCGCAGAAAACGCAAAAAAAAAGCAAAACTGTGGCAGCACTCTTAGCGTTAAAACAATTCTAGACATTTTATTAATAAGTCCCAGCTTTACTTTGTTAAAGTTCATATTGATGTATAAATAAAATACTTAATTACTTCAACAATATTTATTTATTTTTACCTGATACGTATTTCCGAAATTTTGTCGAAAACAGTACCTGTCTTCTGCTATACTATGTATAGCGAGGAAGGTAAATACGATTTAGAAATATATGTTCAAAGGAAAGTTGTAGTACAGTTACTCTCAAATACATTGTATACGTTTGGAAAAGCTAACGATGAGGCAGAAGATAAACAATCCAACTACTCTTATATTCTTCCAACCTTAGAAAACTCATCTATAGTAATTTTAAATTAGAACATAATCTTAAGTAATGTTTACGTATTTAAACTATCCATAAACATATTACCACAATATTCAGTTTCAGTGTCGAGTCTGCTTCAGGAAATTTAAACGTAAAATCAATATGAAGGCTCATTTTGTAGTAGAGTGCACGCAAAAAAAAGTTTTATTCTAGATATTATATGTAGTTGTAAAAGTTTTGCGTAAAACATTAAAAAAATATGTAAGCTATAAAATGTAAATATTTTCTAGGGAAATCATTCACTAATTGTTCCGTACTGTTTTATTATTTGTTTATTACTAATACAATCAATACTTTTAATGAATTATTTCTAGAGTAAGTAGGACAAAGTAGTAAAGTGATTCAGGAATGGTGAAAATAGACGACATGTTTATTAATTAAATTTGTATAGATGCAAAATTTGTGAAAACTGGTATACTAAAAAATTAAACTTAGTGAGACACTTGCAATACGAATGTGGAAAAGAACCGTAATTTTAATGTTCATTTTGCAATTATAAATCAAAACGATAAAATGTTAATAAACTTGACGTAGCTAACAGGCAAAAATTATTACCAAGCCCTTGCGTTAATTAAAACCGCCCCGAATAGGGTATCGCACCAGAGAAGAGAGAAGTAAAGGTAAACAAAATAGGGCAGTTGTAGCAACCATTGCAGATATAGGTATTTAAAATATTTTAATGGGCCGACATTTTACAGGAAAAGTATTTATCGAGTTTTAATAAAATCGTAACTTATTCTGTTTTGTCCTCCATTTATAAGTACTGGTATTTTACTCTGGCTACGATTATAACACTTGTTATATTGGGGTGCACTCGAACTGCACGCAAATTAGCTTTGCAGGATTATTTCTGGATTTTTCAAGATAGTTGTTAAAAATGTGTCTATTTTACCAATCAAACATTATTGAGTTACCTTTTAAAATTGATTTTGTTTCTTTTTTAGATGAATATGTTGGCAGCTACAACTGCAGTACTTGTGGCCGTTCATACAAGTTACAGAGATCTTTGTGGCGTCATAAGAAATACGAGTGTCATAATGTACCTATGTTTAAGTGTCCAGTGTGCTTTCATGGATCGAAACAAAAAGGCAATTTACTTAAACATATTGCAGTGACACATCCTAATTTTAATATTTAAAATGTAAAATTGTAATAAAAGTCTTTCGTTTAAAACTTTTTTTCGTTTCTTTTTGGCGGTACGTACTGATTGTTGTGGGAAAAATTAGAATTTCATAAGTATAAAAAATTTCCATTCATTCTAGAAAGTAAACCGTAATTACACACCTGTTTCTGACTTTAATAGCAACGGAGATCTTTTGTCTCCAATTAATGTATCAGTTATGTTTTGTACGATTACTTCTTAAAAATGTTGTTTCAATTGAAATAACTGAAGCGCAATTGTTTTCATGTTTCAAAGTTGAATTTGTCTCGCTATCTGTTAGCGTTTACCTTTTATTACTTTTTTATTAAATAGCATAAGGCTATCAAGAAGTTATAAAAATAGGGATGTGCAAATTTGAATCATATTTGTGCTGATAAAATCATGACCATGATTTGTCGGTTGTTATAGTATTTTATTGCTATCTCTATTTTATTCACTTATTTTTGAATGAGTACCTACAGAAATAACTGTGAAACCATTAATACCTTGCATATTAGGTAATATTATATTATGTTTTCGTTACGAAATTTCACTTGTAATTTTGCATTTACTTTGATTATATTGAAATATATTATTTTTATTACTATTGTACTGTTTTAGATGATCCGACCCGAACAAGATTCTGGACATGTTCGAAGTGTGGTAAAATATATTATAAACAAATTTCTCACTACTACCATGTAAGGTTTGACTGTGGCACAAACCGACCATTCGAGTGTCCTCAACCAAACTGCAAATTCAAATCTAAGCGAAAGTATGATTTAAAAAAGCATGTGGTATGCAAGCACAGCACGACCTCTTAAGGAAACTTAAAATCTTATTTTTTTTTTATTTCTGGAAATGTAGGCATGATTGTTAATTTTTTATTTGTAGTACTTGCCCAGTATTTTAAGGAGTAATTAATAACAATTTTATTATTGCCATATTGTAGTATTACTAAAACAACAATAGGTATAAATTGTATGCTACTTTTAAGTTAGTAGAAAAAAATTTCATTTTATTGCTCTAAAAATTCAAGAATTCTTAGTTTTATTTATTTGTTACGCAGCACTTGATAATTTATAGGTTCTTTAATTTCTACATCCATATGTACTGTAATAAAATGTTTTTGTTAGAAAGTAAATTAAATGAGGAGTTTTATTTTGTATCATATATTACTATTACCTTTTATTTCAATATGCACTACGGGGATTTCATCTGCCAAACATATCGTCCCCATCTAACACATAAATTGAGGCGGCAACGATGCCGCTGTTCGAACCGGAGACCGCTAAGCGATCGTTTTCGCTTACTCAGTTTCTGCGAGCTCTTAAACATTATTAATAAAGCTATAGTCGGCGTTTAATTATTAATTTTGTTGTTTTGATCAATTGTTGTTACTCCGTGCGACCTGAAACAAATGTGATAAAAAGTATATTAATAACACATACAAATAGGAAGAAAAAAATTGAAGAGTCCCACTTTTGCAAAATCATACCCACTTAAGTTAAAGTTAGTAAAACATTTGATATAAATAAAATGTTTTTGGAAATAAGAAAGCTAATGATTTTTAAAGTATGGGAAAGTCCAGGCAAACTGCTTCACTTATGTTACATCAAGTAAAACCTCACATTTGTTGCAATTGCAACAATGCAACACATGTGCTGTGCATAGAAGATCACTAATCGAGCACATAAGTTATAAATGTGGAAAGGAGCCCTAATTACAATATTTAAAATGTTCTTATCAAGCGAAAGCTCACATCCAAAAACATCGTTCGTGAATGTAATCTAAATTAAATAAAAATTTCGGAAATTTACATCTTTAACTTTAGTTTATGTTTGTTGTAAGCATTAATTTTAATAGATATGTTTTTTTTATAATAAAATAATGTAGAGTTTTTCTTTATAAATGCCTACATTTTACAATTACAAACCTAATTCTTCGTTCGGAAATTCATTTTCTTTATTTTGAATGGATATTAACCCATAGAAAAATTAACTGCAATATTCAGAAACCGCACAAGTGCAATACCTGCAATGAAATATACAAATAAAAAGACGAGGATTGCTGCAATATAAATACTATGAATAGGGAGTTGAAGCACAATTCGTATGTCTTAAAGGAGGATGTCGTTGTAAGGCAATGTTGAAGGAAAACTTGATATCGTATTTAGTGATTTTTCACGAAGCAATTTTTTCTTCATTTTGTATATGCAAAGATCCAACTACGAACATATTGCAACGCATGTTGATCTGACTTGTGTTTTTTTTGAGGATGGAATCTTATTGTGTGATTAGTCAAAAATACATAATTTATTTTCAAAATAGTGTTTGTGTTGTTTCTTTAGTAACAGGGAGAACTAAATGCCTAGTGTTAGGAGGTGTATATATTAAAACCAACATGTCCTAACGAATATGCTTTAATAACTGCCTGTTCCCAACCATAACGACATCGTGTTCCCCTTTCAGCTACACAATTCAAAGAATCATAACATTCAACATAAATTTAAAAGAACCATAACATTGAATATTAATAATCTAAATATAAGGTTCCTTCGGGTCCGGGACGTGATTCTGACGAGTTTGGTATCAAATGTCAACATGTGTGAGAGTGACTTCTAACACTAGTAAAATGAGTCAAATCGGTTTAATGTGTAACTGGGAAATTAACGAAAAGTCGAAAACGTTTAAACTATCCAATGCGTTGTGTTTCCGTACAGTTTTACGTTTAATTAGTTTCATCAATTGATTAATTCAATCTGCATCTCTAAACAACAAAGGAGAGAACGCAGGGGCGTAGCTTTCAATAGGCTAGGGCACGCAGTGCGTAAGGTCCCAACAAATTAAGGGGCCCTCGGCCTTCAGCAAAATTCCAAAATTTCGTTCTTTTTTATTTACATTCTTACAGTCATTATTTCGCAACGTGAGTTCCCAATGTATTAGAAGACCCTTAGCAAAATTTAGTTTTTATTTGACTATATTTATTATATTTCGGATTGTTAATCATCGTTTATCGCTCTCCCATGAAATCAGTCTGCGACGTGTCAAAAATAATGTTTTATTATCGTTCGTTGCAGTTTTACGAGTTCCGTGATCCTTGTGCATATAATAAATATCATATCATATTACCTACGCGTAGCATATTTTTCAGAATCTGTTCATTTTCTCGGTCAGCTTTTTCTCCGAATATCGTGTCATTTATTTTTGTGGACGGATATTGGGTAGATTATTATTTATGTTTGTTCATTTTCACTTGCGAGAAGGGAGAAGGGAAAAATGTTTCAAAATATTTCAGTAAGACTTCGCATTTCAAACAGTATGAAGCAGCAGGCCTGTAGCTAGGGGGTGCCAGGGGGTGCCTGGCACCCCCTGGAAAAATTTGAGCACCCCTTGGAGAATTACCAACATTACGACCATTTTTTAGGACTTATTTAAATAAAATACAGAATACATATTTCAAAAGAAAAATGCAATTAATTTTATCTGTACTGAAACGAATGAGAAACACTTTGTGTAGAATTGGGTAGATAGATAGAAAGTTCATAAAAAGCTTTAAAAAAAGACGACGTGGGGTTGGGTAGGGGGGGGCAGCTGGGGGTCCCTGAAAATTTTCTGCGTAAGGGCCAAAAATTTCTAATTACGCCACTGAGAGAATGTCTGTCGCCTCTAGATGTGTACGTTTAGTTATTATCAAGATTTGATTATCATTTTATCTTTACCTGAAATTAGCTGACATGATGGATCTCGAAGTAAGTCACGAATCCACCATGCTGTCAGCTAATTATCACGGTGTCGGCATATTTGAAGATTATCCTTCCACTAGTCACGCTCATTTTTAGAACGCTAGTAGTCGCGCTGGGTCTCGTAGACTTTTTTAAAATTTTTGAAAACTAAATTTTTTACATAACAAATTTAGCTAAATTTGAATTGTATGGTCACTATTAGCTGTCCTTGGAGTAAATTTTTTTTTAAATATTAGTTTTACAAAAAAATTTATTGTTGACAATTTCTGAAATACAAGGTATAAAAATTACATGTTTTCAAACTTAAAGTTTCATTTTGCTTATAAAATAAATAAAAATGTTTTCTCATATAAAAAATGGTGGATTCAGTACAAATAAGTTTTACAAAAAAAAAAAAAAATATTTACATCAGTGCACATTAGGCACAGCATCTTGGCGTGTGAGGCAAAACAAATTTTTTGCACATTTCACAATAATATTTTGTCTTACTGTCTTTTGTGCAAAAATAACAACGTTTTCGACCTTTGGGTTGTTCCATCGTATCTGAAGTACTTACACCAGCTACTTCTTGTCGTCTATCACGCACATTTCGAGGTAGATTTGATAATTGAGCACGACGCTTCAGGTGGTCTTCGGTTAGTGACAATGCAAATGCGACTTCATCCTATAGACGACGTAAATGCTCTTGTTCTTTTTTATAATCCATCTAAGATATTAGCTTTGGTTACACATACAATTCTATTATTAAAATAATTGAACATTACCTTGCAATTTTGAAATCAATTGATGGCGAGAATAAAATAACGAAAAATAAAAGAGGAACATAACTAGTCGCGCCGGGTCTGTAAGACTTTATCTCTAATTGTACGCCAAATAATGAAACGTACTGACATCAAACTATACTATGTTGTACAGAATCAAAAACTGAAAATCTACACGGCTGCGCAAGTACCGCGTCCCCCCACCATTCAATGAACAATAAATAAAAATTGGTTGGGTCTGTGAGACTTGGCGCGACTGGTGGAAGGTTATTCTTTGCATGAGGCTAAATTAAATCAACCTTAATGTTCCTACTAGCTACATGTAGTACACAAAAATAATATTTTGACGCTTAAATTAGTAGTTGCACACTGCCATTCTCTACCCTGTGTGGTATTTCGGAGTATTATTAGTGTTACCTACTTAATTGTAAGTATTTTTTATTTTATGAGAATTGTTAATGTAGTAGTGTAAAACCTGCTGACATTGTTAACACATTTTTCATGTTCCATTCGTATCTTTTTCTAGGGACTGTGATATTCGGCAAAGAAGTCTCTTACTTCGAAAAACAATTTAAGTGTGACCAATGCGATAGAACTTATACAAGACCTCAAGCATTGCGTCAGCATAAAAAGTATGAATGTGGAATGGAACCTCAGTTTGCTTGTCCCTTAGCAGGATGTAGGTACAAATCTAAGACGAAAGGAAATCTGAAGCAACACGCCATTAAAAAGCATAAGATCGGGAATTTCTAGAGTTAATATATTTCCTAAATTTTCAACATGTTACTATTATTCGCATTATTGCTGCAAGATTGAGTATTATGAATTGTAATAAATGTTTGCTGTTTAGACCCACATATTGCATCATTTTTTAAACAGTAGGGATTTCTTATAAAACAGTGTATCATATTTATACTCTATTAACAATAAAACGAAATAAGTTATGGATGTATTAAAATGTTTAGAAACTGTATACGGGAGTTTTGTTAAATGTACTTTTTAATATTGTTTACATATTTTACAATCTTTAAATTATGAAAGCAAAGACGGTCGCTGCAAACTCTATAAATGTGATGCTTGTAACAGATTTTATAGTTGGCCTCAGGGACTTTTCCAACATAAAAAATACCATTGTGGAAAGGAACCACACTACACTTGGATGTAAATACACAGCAAAAATATAAAGAAATTTACGGAAACACTTAGCGAGAAAGCATATGTTGATAGAATAATATTAAACTAGCTTATCCGCAATATTTTAAAGTAGAATTTCGTAAATGTATGGTTGCTTTTTATACGAGTAACTAAGATGCAAGGCCTCGATTGTGACGAATTCTGGTTGCAACCTGCCGATGAACACGGTCACAGCTTTGTCTCTGATATTTAGAGCAAACGTGTTGTCGTATCAATGCATTGTAGAGCACTGTAGGGTGGTTGTAGTTCTTCAATACAAAAGTCAGGAATGTTTTCCACTTTAATTTACACCATTTTTGCTGCCGTGGAGTCAAAATCTTCTTTAATTGCAACTCGATTCCGGGAAGTATTGTAGATAGGATCTCAGTGAATCCTGCGTTATTGCAGCCTTTGATTGCTTCATTAAGTTAAGTTGGCGGTAAAAGCGCTCAGACAAATCATTAGATGCTGGATGATATGCGGAAGTCCAGTTACCGCTGCTAGTGTCTAAGAAATATCTGACAAACTGTCTATAACAGTCAGCAGTTAAACGGAGGGGTGTCCCAAAATGTTGCAAACCAGTTAGAATAAAACGCAAATGTCACAGCTTTAGCGATAATTTCCGGTATGCGTATAGCTTACAACCATCTGGTAAATGAATTCACGCAGATTAGATAGTGAGCATTACTCTTGGCTATTGAAGCGAAGGGCACTAGGTCGAGGTAGACCAACACCACCTATATAATAGGTGGTGTTGGGTAGACGTGTTCGAACTTGGAGGAAGGCGGTTTAGAATCTTTAATAGCTCATTAAAAGTACCTTCAAAAGGAACCTCAATTTTCATGTCCAACCGGAAGTTGCTCATATGGGGCCAAACAGAAAGGTGGAATAAAGCAACATCTTGATAAAAAGCACAAAATATTTGAATATAAAAACGATATTATGTTGTAATTCTAGTTTTCTAATATTATTTATTAATGTAATTAATTTTAATTATGTAGTGTACATATTTTGTAACTATGTTTGTGATTTATAGTAGTGTTCTAATTATATTTAATTATAAAATGATGCCATGTTGTAAACGCTTTTAAATAAGTAAAGATGTTTACTTTGACAATAATCATTTGTTTACGTATTTTCATTTGCCTTGCGTCTACGAATTTTTCTTCTTCTTGATTTTATTTTGTTAGCGGTAGCGCATATATTTTACAAGTTGAAAGAAAGTATCCAAAAGGACATTTAACAATTTAGTCTTTGCCTATTAAAGATTGTAGAAAGGTTCCCTTTGACTTGTACCGTAGTTTCTAATTTTGGTTTAGCAACTTTTTATTTTCTAGATTTTAAATATCCTAAGATAATAATTTGTAAGTAAAACTTCAACTTTTACCATACATAATTTCTTTTTAGGTTGTGCAAGACCGGACGATTTCTTATACTTTTGTAAAGATTGTGGGAAAGGATACAAGTGCAATACATCGGTGTACAAACATATGAAGTATGAATGCAAAAAAGAGCCTCAATTTTATTGCTTCGTTTGTTCATATAAGTGCTTCCAAAAGGGTAATTTTAAGAGGCATCTTAAACTTAGGCATAATATAACATGACAATGTTTATATTTCATGTACATTCAGAGCTTTGTTTAATTAAAAATATTTTGACAACTTTCAGTTAGCTCTTTCTCTTCTTCTAAGGCATAGTTACAAATTTATGGTGTGAAAGTGTTAATGCGCATATTTGTTTATATTATTTGTTACTTTTGGGGATACAACAATAAACCTTGGGTTGTTTTTTTGTAATTCTTGTGGTAAGTGATATTTTTGCTTAACAAAGCTAATGTGTAGAGACCGTACTTTTAGTCGCAGAAGAGCAAAGAATTTCGTTAATATTCAATAAGTAAACAAAAACTATTCTACGCTTATATAAACCCTGTATTATTTTATTTAACTATTACATAAGCTTTAATTCCAATTGACCAAATAAATAATAACTACCTGCACAAGCTAAATTAAGGTCAAACATATGGATGTGGTACCATTCTAAGCTCGTAAATAATTCGTTTAAAAGTTTACGTATGCGCCAACTATACATTTAAAGGAATAATGACAAAATTGCTTAATCATTGATTGCCTCATAAATTAAATGCTGGCAAAATACTAGACTAGAAATACGGACTATACGTAATGTGTGTACAGTTTTATTATAATTTTTTTAATTATTTTAAGAATAGAAGATGTATCATTTAAATATGCATGCATTTTAATGCTTACGTGAAATTTCATAGGTAAAATGTAAACTTCTAAATTTTTAAATTTAAGCTTGATTTTAGATATGTGCATCTACAGAAAATGCGGCAAAATATACAAACATCAGAAGTACATAATAAACCTGAAGATACGTGTTATAGAAAAGTGTAAGTATTTTATTAGAAATATTATAATGAGATTTTAATTTTCTTATAAAGTAAGCATGGCGGCATAATAAAACAATACCTTTCTATGGCTATACTCCGTATAGTGAGGAAGGTAAAAATGGGATGGAATTTAATTTTTAATTTGCTTATGAAGTATTGGTGCCAAAAATAATTAGAGTTAGGAGAGCATGTCACACGTCGTTTAGACTAATGTATATAACTTTACGTTATTGAAGTGGCACATTTATGCTGTTTTTATTGATTAAAATAATATTTCCTTTATATATAAAAAGCTCTCAATGCAACGTTTGGGAATGAATATAAACATAAAACATTGTTGTTAATGTATTTGAAACATGAATGTGAAAAACCACCACATTTTCATTGCCATCCTTGTCTTTTTAATTCGAAATAGAAAGTAAGCTTGAAGAGTCATCAGCAAGCGCAATCAATGGAACCAACAAATAATATGTTGCTATCACTTTTGGTTACATATCCTTTTATTTAAGCACTAGCAAGAAGTAAATCAACTACAATTTATCAACACGCACATACATTTCATTGTATAATAAGAGTTGTCTTATTTGATATTTGTTTTGGTATTAAGAAAAACTTCAAGTATTTGCGTGTTTGTACACAACAGAAAACAAATAACATACACGAAAAACACCTTTGCTATAATAATGCGAACAGACTTAAATTAGTGAAGTATTCCTTAAAGGCAAGAAATGTAAAATAGAACCTAAGTTTTTGTCTGGATATTGCAGTCAAAAATTTACTCATGCTTTTTATTTACGATCACGTATATGTGTAGAAAGCAGCGTGTCAGAAAATAAATATTTTGTGTGAATATTAAGATTTTTTCTGGGTTTAATAAGCGCATTTGAATTTTCTCTTTATTTACAAACTATAAATTCACTACGGGCATTTCGTTTTTTTCATATATGGAACTTCCTACAAACACAAAAGAACACTTTCGCTTCATATTAAATTCGTATGTGGCGTTGAACCACAATAATTATAATGTGACACTTGTAAACGTAAATTTAAACGTACGACAAGTCTTCGGACTCATATTGAGTTAATACTTCGTTAAATAAGTTATTTATTTATTAACAAAGTGCACTAAAGAAATTCTTGTTTTGAGTATATCAAGTTTATTTAAAACTTAATTTTATAAAGTAATTTTAAGGATTATAAGGAAGAACATTGTCATTTGAAATATCTCTTTTTTTTTAAATTTATTAGCAGCAGATTGCAAAATTTGTTATTGTTTTTAACTTTTATATACTCCGAATATTGGCTATTTAGATCTTTGATTTTTATGTGGCTTTGCGATTTAAATATTTTCTTCTCTTGAAATGTAAATTCTTAGCAACTAGCTATCAAATACGCTACTGATGACCATTAAAATTATTGTTATTATCTAACTAGCAATTACACTATTTTTTTCATATGCTCTTCTCTACACCGAAAAGACCTTAATTCAACAATTTTTCTAGGTACAACACGTAGCGGTTTTCCATATTATATGGATGCAAATGGACGTTTTGCGTGTTTCAAATGTGGAACTTCGTATAAGCGCAAGGGGTCTTTATCAGAACATCTTAAATATCAATGTGGTGTAGAACCACAGTTTGAATGTGGTAGATGTAATCGCAGATATAAACTTAAAAGGGACCTTCGTTTTCGTATTGATAATGTGCATGTCAAAATGTAAAGTATATAATCGAAATACTGTATATCTCTAACAATATCTATTAATTTGAACCTGATATGTTATTATCAAAGGTAAGATTAAAAGTAAACAAGTAAATTTCAGAGATCAATTTGTTCATTCATTTAGTGTTATTAACGTACCTAATAATAAATCTAAAACCAAAGTTTTCAATTGTCTGGCCTGACTTGTTAAAAATTTAAACACACATGCATGCTATTACGCTAAACACTTGTTACAACACAATCAATTGAAGACATTTATTAACGTTACAAAAACGTACATTAGATATACTATAGGCATTTGAAATTTACAAACAATTAAAAAATGTACATCTAATGAATGAACGAATTGATATCCTGAATTCGCCATTATTGCACGTTTTGGATTAAAAATCAAGTCATCCGCAGACAGATAAGTAAGATCAAGTCATTCAGTTCTATTGTTTCTATGACATGTAAACATGTTGATATACGTGTCAAGTTAAAATAAACAATTATTGTTGAAGTGGTAATATATTTTGTTTATACGTTAATTAGAACTTCAAAGAAGTAAAGGTGGAACCTATCAATAAAAATAAAATTTAAAGTAATTGTTTAAGTTTCTTTTGTAACTTGATTTTATTTCTAAATTATTTATACTTACTTTTTTAATACTACAAAGATGTGCATTTCTAGGTCCAGTTAATTGTATTGTTAATAATATTGCTGTTTGAATTTGTAGTTTCTAAATATAGTAATAACCAAGGAGATGCTAACAATGCCTTACGCGCTTTTGATGCTTGCATTACATTATAAATCGGAGTTCTACCTGACTCAGGAATCCTAATAAGAACAAAACGCGTCATACGTTGTTCCTGTTTGTAAATGTTAGCACCTGTTTGCTTATTATTTCTATTTGTGACGAATTTTCGTATTTTGTACTCAGAGGCCACCTGGCGGTTTGATGCCGGCTTAGCCGGGTTCTGCCATTTTTGCGTGGATTGTAGCTTTGCTACTTTATTCCTCGCCGTACAATTATATAGATGTCTCTAGGGACATCTACCACCGTTATTCTAAATATATTAATTATAAATATTTCATGTACTCGTTATAATCCACGAGTAAAGTTTATGCAAGTGGAAAAGAAAGAATGGTTAGAAAATATCAAAATATGAAAAATAATGTATTAGTTTTCTACATAAGAGGTGAAATAATGAACAACAGACGCATGAACTCGACTACAACACCACTAAATATGAAATACCTATGTTGTTGAAAATATATTTGGCATTATTGTTGATCTTTCTATTATTACTTTTATAATCTACAGATACATCACGTCTAAAGTTCGAGCCGTGGTTGCTTTTAAATTACCGTTATTTATTTCATATTTATATTATCCTGAAACTTCTATTCTTGGCAACAAGCTACCAGTTACTGTATGTATTAATCACCATTAAGATAATTGTTATTGCCTAACCAACGTTCGTTTTTTTACAACACCTCTCGTTTTCTCTATTCTGCGGACACAAATGGACATTTTGTTTTCCTTCAAATGTGAAAATTCATATTATCTTAACATTTTATCGTGGTGTAGAATCACAGTTTGAATGTTTCATTTATAATAACATATTTTAACGTAACAATTACCTTTTTTTTATCTTTTTTTTGTACCTAATTCATCTGTTTGTAAACTACTAATTTGTACTTACGTATTAAATGTCAAGAAAAATGTGTATTTGATGTTGCACTTAACCAATTGTTAAAATATTGCTATTAGAATTATTACAAACTGCAAATACTATCTTTAGATACTAGTTACATCGAATACGCGCCTGTACACTGCTACAATAACGATTAAAAATATTAATTAGTATCAATGTTTCTTTTTTATGTTGTACTTGGCATTTCTGTACACATCAATTGTACTATTTTGCTGCTTTACATAGATTTTTTGCCTTTTTCTATTTATTTTCTTAATTCTAAGATGGAACCGAAACTTGCCAGTTTTAACTACTAACATAAAATTATTTTTCAGGGGTTCTACATAGTTTTCCATACCGCATAGAAGAAAACGGACGATTTGTTTGCTTCAAGTGTGGGAATTCCTATAAACACAAGTCTCGCTTAGCAGAACATGTTAGATTTGAATGCGGGGTTGCACCACAGTTTGAATGCGGCATTTGCAATCGCAAATTTAAACGTAAAAGCAATCTTCAGGTACATATTGCTGGCGTCCATAATTTAAGTTAAAACATTTACAGCTTTTAGTTTTACATTAGCTGCATGTTTGTAGTTAAATAAATGCCATATAGAGAATGAGCAGTTTATTGAAAATTAATGTTAAATTTTTGGAAACCTTTTATTCGCTTTTTAGTTATTACAATATTTTATTGTTTTTAAGTAATAGGAGTACCTTTTTTTACTGCATACGAAAAAGACTGCGTTAGTTGTTGCAGTTGTGGAGTCTCATACAAACACAAAATAACCTTTCCCTTCCACGTTAAAACAAATGTCGAAGAAAACGTAAGTTCGAATATTATCTTGGTTGTAGAACATTTAAACACTCTTCTTCGTAATTCACATTGCCGTAATGCATCGATAAAATGACTTACTTTGTCTTTGAAGCGGTAAATATTATGTAATAAGCAGTTCAGTGAAAAATTAATTGTAATGTATTGTATACATCGTTTCAGGAAAAAATCTGTTTGATATCTATATAAAAAAATTTATCTGATATTTTAAAATAACATTTGTGCAAAAATTGCATGCCTCTCTTAAAGGGAGACGGTTTACATTAAATTAGCTTCAGGAAAATTGTATTTATTTTCCAGTGGACCAATTCGACGTTAGATATTTGTGAAAAGTAATATGTTTTCAAAATATTCTAAACTAAAATATTTTTTATAGTTTGGCGTTAATTTTGAAGAGTCCTAAAAACTATAATATTTTTAGGTATCTGTTCTGTTTTAGGTAGCTGTTCTTCATCAATCAGCAAAATAGTAAATTGGGCGTTTCGATTGCTTCATATTTGGATCTTTATATTAATTACAATCTAGACCTTACAAGAAATGTTAAATCCGAGTGTGGTTTCCCCACGCAATTTTATATGTAATTTTTGCAAATCATGGATTTTCACGCAAAATTGCAATACGTCTAAAGCAAACGATGTGTTTGAGAAGACAGTTCTTTACTTGACTTTTTTTACATCCTAATTATTGTTTTCCTTTGCTTGTATCTAATGTCTTGTAACTGATATCAATGATAATTAATTTTTCTTGCATTTTATTTATCGCTTGGGCTTTTCCCTAGAATTATTCTTGTTTTTCGGTGAATATTTCGCAAGTACTTAAGTGAAATTAAATACTTTGAATATATTTAAGTTAGACTTGCTGAAGGTGATTTATTTACATTTCTGAACTGTAAGTCGAAAATGTCGATAATATGACTAATGTGCAGTTTTTATAGGTAGGCAGAAACTTCAATATATTATAAATGAAGATCGACGTTATGGGTGTCTGAGATGTGGTTTAACTTACAAACAAAAGAGCCATCTTACAGCACATCTTAATTATGAATGCGGAATAGAACCAAAATTTACCTGTTATATTTGCAATCGCAAATTTAAACTTAAAAGTAATCTTCGTGCTCATCTTCATGTGCATTCTAGATACCAGTGATTTGTAGTAATACTAGTAGTAGTTAGAGTAATAATGTCTACTTGCTGTCTCTACTTAGATATGGTTTTATTTTATAGTCACGACTATTTTATATATTGTAATTCTCACGTTCGTTTTTAAGGTAAATATTGGTTTACTTAAATACTTTAGTTCTTCTTTGTTGCGCTAATTAATTTTTATAAATAATGTTTTACAGCCACCCCAAATGATTAGTTCAAATAATAACAAACAGGAGTATTTTCCAATCTTTGTGTTCACTTTATTTCCGCCTGTGCACTTCTCAAACGAAGCTTGGGGGTATAAAAGTACTACTTTAGACTGCTATTGAATGATGAATATCCAAAAAAGAATAATATACTAACAGGGTCCATTAATAAGCAGAGGTATTTATAAATAACCTATTTGTTGCATGGCATTTGTTTTTTTTTAATTTTTTAAGTTCGTGATAATAGAATTAAAGAAAACGTTTGTTAGATTATTTTTATATCACCCAATATCACATTTATTGTACATATTTAAAGGTCTTTATTTGATTGGTTTCTGGTTTTTACTTAATTTGGTTTAAGTTATTTGGTCATTTTGGTTTTATAGAAGTTTTATAATCAGATACTTTTTATATTACAGAATTTTTGGTATTGGATTCGATTGTACCACCCAAAGGCAATGAGGTGTTACTCTCTCTTTTGCAAAAGTCATCGCCGTCAAATACTCAGTCTCTAAATGGAGGAAATTCCATGCGTAAATTTAAAACTTTAAGCGAACACGTAACTCGTCCAGGATACAGCAGTGATTCTCAGTTTGCATGTCGCCATTGCGGAAAACGATATCGCTGGAAATCAACGATGCGTAGACACGAACAAGTCGAATGTGGTGGAAAAGAACCAAAATATCGCTGTCCTATTTGCCCGTATCGCGCTAAACAGAAAGGTAACGTAGGGGTGCATGTTCGCAAGCACCATTTGTCTTTCACTTAAGAATTATTATCTAAAAGTTGGGATTGGGGTTTTCTATAGTATCGCTTATGATGACTGTGCCTTATGTTGTTGGCAATACGATTAAAAGTAATTTAATTAATTTTGACTTTCTAATCAGCATTGGCGTAACATTATTCATTTTGGATTTGCTGAAAGTTCGCTCATAATACACGAAAAATCTTTCAGTTTGTTGTTATATTGCTACTGGAGCACAGTTACGTTTTGTTCCAGTTCTGAATATCGTAAGCTAGTTGTGGGCGAAACACCTGCAAATCCGAGAGACTTCAATCAGAAGTACTATGTTTCTATAACCTTAGATTGTAAATAATTCGAAAAACAATGTCAGTGAATAAATAAAGCAAATACAATAAAAAGTCTTATATTGGGAAATATTTGCATATATTATGAACAGTACCATGGTAAAATTAGATTTAACATTGTATTTTCCATATTGTTGACAGTGGTTGCAATCTATATTTAGGTATTTTACCGTTCAAATGTGTTTTTTGAATTTGTATAACATGTTACAATTTTTATATCTTGTTAAGTTTGATTGTAATTGATTTATATTTTACATTTATTATACACTCATCTAATGTAGTATATTGTGGTGAACTGTACTGTTCATTAGTGTAGTAGTGTTTTTGAAGATTTACAACTGTTATTATTTGCACATTGTAGGAAATGGGTATCTTGTATAAAAATGTTTATATTGGTTGATTAAATTAATTTTCAATAAACGTGATTGTTTAATTGATATTTATAATTTTGACGATATTTTGAATAAGGTAAAGGGTCATAGTAAATAATAATATGGTGATGTTTTACACCACTATTATGTACAAGCTGTGGAAAAGAATTTAAAACTAACGATGGTTATGGAAACCATAAAAGATACGTGTGTGGAAAGGAACCAACGATATTCTGTCCTGTACCAAAGTGTATGTATAAAACCAAACGTAGGAGAGACTTAAAGCGACATTTTAAAATACATTTGTCAAATTCTAGTAAGTCTAATAGATTGGAGATGCTTTGGCACAAGGACAATTAAATAATAAAAAAGTAATATATTGTACTTGTACCTATATAAGAAAAAAAGAAGCGTTTCTCGATCTAAAATATTTATTATAACAAATTCTTTATGTGCCACGTACAAGAGTTTTAACACAACTGACATTAATGTGTCACCAACAACAGCTTACCTTGAACGACTTCATTGGTTTTAAGAAAAGCTGATGGCGAACGAGAAATTCGATGCGGTGTAGGGTAACAAAGTTGAAGAAACACTGAAATGCTTACATACTATATGTATATTGTATAACTAAAATTAAGTTTGGAATACGCTTTAACTAAGGGTCGTGAACACGTGTGGTTGAACTGGGGTAGATCCGTTTTGCATGTAGAGTGGTTTGGCATGCTTTTGGTTTGCTCTGCATGAAAACTGTGTGATTTACCTGTAAAACGATCTAGTGCTCTAGTGGTTAATTTGTAGATGATCAGTATGATAATCTGGTAGCGGTAGCTACAGTGATCTGTGTTGTTTGGAAGGTGAGAGCTACTTGTACAAGTGTGGTTCACCACGGGATGGCAAAAGGAATTGCTAATCAAGGCTTAAAAACCTTGAATCCGGTGACATGATACGCGCTATGCCATTCTCGTTTTTCCACCTCTATTGACTTTTTCGGGGGTGCAGCAGTGCAAACTGGTTTAGAGGTGTTAATCTGAATGTTGACGAAAAAGATTAGTTGTCCAATGGCAAGTGATGTGGAAGTAACTACTACTGAGATGTAGCCAATCACACTGTAATGACTAATGAGATGTCAGAAATACTACGAATTATCGGTTCTGTCAAGACGTGAGGGGTGCCTTCCCCCCGTTGAGTTAATCAACAGTATATCATATAGCGACAGATTGGCGAGTCTCTTTTCTTTGTTTCATGTTTCGATATGTAACGTCGTTTCTTTGCGACCCTTGTCGGTTATTGGCGCTTGCACGACTCAACTCCAACACTCCACCCCCGGTTACAAGGAATGCGTGAAGCGTGGTTTATGTTAAACGATCTTGGCTACATGTATTTGTTGTTGACCAAGGAAATTGGGAAAGGAAAATAGCGCTCCTAACACATTAGATCATTCTATAAACTTGTTGGGAATTCTCTATCAAATTAACTTGGTACTGATTTAATGCTCTAATGCCAATGATTTTTTCATTTTCTCCTGTAAACTTCTTCTTTATTATTATGAATCAGTACACAGAACGGTTTTATTTTATTTTGTTGTTCCCAACATAATATTTTCATTTTAGGTACGCGATCTTGCGACCCAACTTTTGAATTTTAATTAAAGATAATTAAAAATAACAAATCCTAGCAAGGGCTGACAGAGAACAATCCTGGTGGTCACGTCTAGCTGCAGTGAAATGCATCTGAAATGAAGTATCTAACAAGAGTAGTTAGTCCAGTCGCATTAGGATCCGCCTGCCGAAAAAAAAGTGAGCTGAAATTTTGCATACACCTTTATTTTGACATTACAAATAATGTCTCAAAAGTCCCCATCGATGTCGCGCTTGCGTTTTCAGTTATTCAAGGTCAAAGGTCACAGAAATCAGTTTTTTGCAAATATCTCGCTTCCTATGGGTTGTATGACTTTTTTAGTTATTACAAAAAATGAAGGCTAGGAAATTCTCTACAAAAAAGGTTATATAGATTTTTTCGTACAACCAACCATTTTCACGCTATACTTTAGAGAAATAATGAGCAGCGGTGCATCCGTCACAGTTTTTTCCGCCAGTTTAAATCGTGTTCCCGAGCAGTTCAGACGCTTCAACGTTGGCTTCTTCGCCACAAAAAAAAACACAATGCACGAAAATCAAAAGAACCATAGCTAGAGCGTACTTTACGAGGAGAACACTGAGATGTACTAGGAGCCTCGTCAACTCGGCGCCTTTTAAATGCCACTATGCTACTCTTACGAGTATACTCCTTGCGACAGTGTGTATGTATCGTCATCGAATCCGCACTCTTTAAACGTTCTGTATGTTCATCTTCTCTTTCCGCACTTGCGTCTCAAAGCGTTTATACCGCGTTTTACAATCACCGTATCACATTCCAAGAGCGATTCATTGCAAATAAAACAATAATCAGCCATCGCGACGACTAATTGAATAATAACGAATAAACGAAGCGTCTGAACTACTCGGGAACACGATTTAAACTGGCGGAAAAAACTGTGACGGATGCACCGCTGCTCATTATTTCTCTAAAGTATAGCGTGAAAATGGTTGGTTGTACGAAAAAATCTATATAACCTTTTTTGTAGAGAATTTCCTAGCCTTCATTTTTTGTAATAACTAAAAAAGTCTTACGACCCATAGGAACCGAGATATTTGCAAAAAACTGATTTCTGTGACCTTTGACCTTGAATAACTGAAAACGCAAGCGCGATATCGATGGGGACTTTTGAGACATTATTTGTAATGTGAAAACAAAGGTGTATGCAAAATTTTAGCTCACTTGGATTTTTTCGGCAGATCCTGTTTTTTCAGCCTAATGTAACTGGACTAACTAGGCAAGACGAGAAGAGGCAGAATTAGCAACAGAAGCGTAAGAGAGGCGACGATATCTAATCTACCAAAATCTCAAATCTGAAATACTTGAACTGTCTCCGTATTTTAAAATTGAACACCGTTTCAAAAACGAGTTAAAATAAGAAAAACACTAATAAAGTATATTGTGTATGACATGAAACGTTTGAGTTCGCCGTAGCTGATCATTTATTCAACCTAAGAGTGGCATTGTTATTATAAATAAATAATAATGCGGAAAAGAGTTTTTTCATTTCCATCTTTAATTGAACGTTTTAGTAACATAATTTCTTATTCTACCTAAAATAGTCTAGAAGTGTTTGAAAATAATTATACCTGGTATTAAATTTTTATTTGGTTTGCTGGCAGCTATTGTAAGCAAACATATTGCATGCATCATTTTAGCAACTGCTACTACCACTGCGTATCCACTAGATTACTTGGTCATTATGAGCAACTGTGGGCGTACTACGTGATGATTCTATTGGCTGCAACTTGTTATTAGAAATTAATTTATTGTCTTTGTTTATTTCAGATACTACTGGAAAGAGTTCTGAATTGCACATCTGCAATAGATGCAGCAAAGTGTATAAACACCAATCATCTTTATGGAAACATAAAAAGTTTCAATGTGGAAAACCACCTTTGTTTAAATGTCCTTACTGTATCTATGTCATAAGTCAAAAATACGATTTAAAAAGGCATGTGGGTCGACAGCATAAAGAAAAAGTTGTTGAATTTCAACACATTTATAAGGAAATGTGATTTTGTACAAAGTTCATGTACAACAACAATTAATAAACATAATCAAATTTATTAAAATGTTTTAAAATCAAAGTTTATGTTTGTATTTTAAATCATAAGCATGTCTTAATACAAAATAAATATAAGGGCAAATGACTATGATCGACATTATACTTTTTAGCGCATCAACGTTCAGGCATCACTTTCGAATGTTCGATTTCTTAGAAGCTCTCGATTTTGTTTATACTTTATCGCGATAGCGTGCGGGTTAACCAACAACAATCAATTTTTAAGTTTGTTCGGCTCCAAGCGCTTTAATCTCTTTTTAACAATAATGACGATCAAAATTAATTTTTAAATACTTTACTGGAACTTCAAAAGTAAGTGGGAGGGTTACAAAAACTATTTCTGAGTTGGTTGTTGTATTGTCACGTATTAAGTATAATACTCGTAGAAAGATGACCAAATACT
The DNA here is from genome assembly GCA_958336395.1 of Ctenicera cuprea. Lineage (NCBI taxonomy): Eukaryota > Metazoa > Arthropoda > Insecta > Coleoptera > Elateridae > Ctenicera > Ctenicera cuprea. Next base: position 42,375,758 of record OY284492.1, on the reverse strand, counting down.
TTACGTTTTGCTTTATTTAATTGTGAATGACGCATGTTGGGTATTTTTACTTGTTTTAATATTTTAAGCAAAATGATTCTAAATGCCACCAAGCTGATATTCACCTGATACATATACAGTTTTTTTTACAAAATGCTTTTAGATAAGCCTTACGGCTGTTACTACAGAGATAAACCAAAGGACCACCCTAAAAACCATTATAATGTGCATCATACTCATACCCAAATGCCGCAATAGATTTACTATAGCAGTAACATGATTTAAAAAGGTATCAGTTTAGATTTTTAGGTATTGAAATCGTAGCCTACACCGAGTAAAATTTCATTATTCTGATTGTGTTTTGTGTTTTCTAATTTACGGGATATTATTATTCTACCGAAAGGAAAGGCATATTTGAATTAACAAATAAGTTGTACATGCACAATACTACAATTGTGATGCCTACGCCCAACAGGGTATGCAATCTAGCTCACACATTTTTAAAACTAATATAAAATTGAAGTAGTAAGCCATACCTACGTAATGTATTTAGTTTAAGAGAAATACAATATTTAGAAAGTACAAGACTTCCAGATTTGTTAAAAATAATGTTTTTACTTAAAAAAGATTAGATTAGTTGTAACAATTTGTTATTTTTATAAATGTATTTTTTGGTTTTAGGTACTGAAGGTTTATTAGCTAGGATTCCGGAAAATAAAGCCTCAAGTCAAAAATTTATTTGTGATCAATGTTCGAAAGGATATAAGTACAAGAAAGATTTGCTGCGACATATGCGTTACGCATGTGGTATTGAGAATAAGTTTCGATGTCATCTTTGTCCAAAATCATACCGTCACAAATGGTACTTAAAGTATCACATGAAGACACACTCTCTTTAGCAAACATTGTAGATTTAAATATTATACAGTACATACATACGAAAACGCTTAATATAGAACTATTTTAATTATTGCATTTGTATGTTTTTACTTCCATGGGTACATCCCTAAACAATACCTTGCTCTAGCTATACTCCATATAGCGAGAAAGATAAAAACAGCTTGTGTTGTTAATTAGTGGACTATTATTCCTCTTACAACAATAATTATTGATCCTTCGAAAGGAGTCCTTTTCGAATGAAAGGCATAGTCTGTCTTTTTGAATTTACATATTTAACTAAATTTATGAAGATTGATTTACAATCATATAATTTGTAATATAAACTCGAACGCTTAAATTCTTTTATTAACATTAATTAACTTGCAAATTTTAATGTATAACTTACAGAACGTGTCTTTTTAGGTCCTTATTACATCAATGAATGTAATAGATATGCTGTGCCAGGTGTGCGGCATCCTATAAGCGCAAAGGGCATCTTATTGCACATATACGACACGAATGTGGCGTACCAAAGAAATTCGAATGTTCCATCTGTGGAAAAAAATACAGACAAAAAAGTGCAGTCAAACGACATAGTATAAGAGTACATGAAGCATGAAAACATCTGTTTAAGGAAAATAATAATGTAATGAATAATAGTTATTTGTAGAACAAGTGAAGAAAGTGATTATTTTTCTCACGAGCCTAGACAATATCTACGCGAGTGGGGAAAGACACTTTCTTCACGTGTTGTTCACTAATTTATTCCAACTCAGTCGCAAACTGTTTAAAAACATGTAAAAACTTAATTTTTAAATTTGGCTTTTACTTGACCTTTATCACAATAACAAACAAGTAGCCTGCCATGCAGTTACATTTGACATAGTTGCTAAGGCAGTGCTACGTGTTTCTTCATTGAATGAGGAAAAGTACTTTCTTCGCAAGTGACGAAAGTACTTTCCTTACTCAATGGGGAGAATTTATACTTTGTTCTCTAAAATTACAATTGAAAGGTGGACTTTCTTCAACGAAGTTGGGAAAATAAAATTTTTGGTGTTTGTTGTTACTAGGATTAGAAATAATTCTGGAATGAACATAAATAATGAAAAATATGCATATTTTTACTTGTCGAATTGTTACCTATTTTCAGTCAAGTCAAATGCCTAAGTTATAGAAACAAACGTGGTATTAAGCCTCATATACACCAATACCTACTACGACTGTTTGGCAGATTTCATAATTAGACGCAAATCATATGTTTAAAATTAGTAAATAATAAGTACTATTTAAGTGAATATTACACTTCAGTTAATGACTACACAAGCGCTTGCTTAGTTACCTATTTTATTAACTGCTATATTATTATAATAAATGTTAAAAAATGCTTTTCATTTGCGTGCAATACCAGCTTCGCCGTGACGAACCATACTGGTTAGCGCTTGTACCATGTAACAAGTAATCCTGGTGGCAACAATTTTTTTGATAAAAAATCAGTACGATTTATTTTAGTTGTTTTAGTATCGCAAAGAGGCGCTGGTGGCGCTGCAAGTGTAACCCGACTTGCCAGAAGATACAAGCTGAAGCTCTCTCTTTCAAAGATTCGCAATTCGACCTATTTTCCACCCAGTTTCTTAGGTATAAACCAGGATGTTTGCCCAGAAAATTGCCGAGAAAGGTGGCTCCGCGGTTAACGCTTCCGCCTTTCATTCGGAAGGCCCTGGGTTCAATTCCTGGCCCGGTTGACTGTCCTGGCTCAGGTTTTTTTTTGCAGTTTACCTGAGCCAAAAGGTGATTGCTGGGACAGTACATTCTGCGGAAAACCTCCTTTATCTAAATTCCTTGTTCTAACCCATCCTTGCCGTCTTTTCTCAGCTGAAGAGGGGCTTAGGTCTTGTGACAGGGTAAAATTATATCCAAAGTGTAGTGCGCGCAGAATTCGCGTATTTGTGGTTTTACAATTTTATTTAGACGAGCACCGCCTTTAGTTCTCGAAAAAGGCGCGGATGGCGCTTCTAGTACCGACCCATCTCAGATGAGCAAGGACATCTCCCACTACAAACAGAGAGGGAAATGCGCGAAATTCGAACCGCAAGATGAGCTGGGTTAGCTATAAAAAGTAAAGGAGCTGCCGAATCCAGAGACTCAGACCCTTAGGGTCAAACCGACGAGTCGAACAATTCGCTAGCTTAACTGGCAAATATATAGTTTGAACTTAGCCTGTGTATTTGAGTTCACATTTAAATAATTACAGTTTAAAAGTATTTAAAGAATTCATACCAGAAAATCCAGCCGTTACCGAATTGTTTTACTGAAAACAAACCGAACTGTTCAGCCGTGCACGCAATTAACTTGAATTATAATTGCTGTAATTATTTTATTACTGTTCCAGTTACCAGTATACCGACATCCGAGAGATCCAGCCTGTTTGCATTCATGTTCCGAATATTGGCAAGTATTAAGGTACATCTCACAAATCACTTTTTACCTGAAATTAAAAGTTGCGTTAAAACTTATCAGTTGCGATTTGGGTCCACTGTCGAGGTACTAACCTGTTTATGTCAGAGGACAGTAATTATTAACAGTCAACTCTTGGAGCGTGGTGTTCAATGCTTCAGAGGCCTACTGTCTCTTCCGTAGTGAATTATCGATAAATTTGGAGGCGTAGGATCTTCAAGTATTGATAGTACACTATCTTGCTAAATAACCGTTGACTTTTTCCTGGGTGAAAAATCACAGGGGAAATCGATGTTAATCTCAGATTACGGGGTGCAATATCCTGAGAATCTTGAGGTGTGTTATTCTGGGGAAATTCCAAACTCACTAGGCGAAAATGTCAGTAGTTTGCTGTTAATTTACCCCTTTGTAAAAATACTTTATCGCATGGCGAAAGAAGTTAAGATTCATCGAACCAATTAGTATAATAATCCCTGAAACAGATAAGACAACGAATAGGGGATACTCAAACGCAGCCTGGTTGTTTAAAGCGTAACAAACAGGTGTGATTTTAGTGGGAAGTATTTTAAAACTAGCAAATTGTTGTTCACTTACTGTTGGAAATTGCAGGCGAAGTCACTACTTTGTACTAGATTGGTAACCGTTTATTGTAAAGTCAAAATATCCGTTAAAACGTTTAGCGTCACTTTTGAACTGTTCCCGAATTTATTTGTCTTGCATTAATACGTGCAATTCGGCAGAACACATACTAATCTTTGTTTAGGTTTCAAATACCAGTCCGATCGTTTGGCCGATAATACGTGCAAAGCGGCGCAGAAACCAACATTTAGACCAACAAGGTCGTTGACGCTCCAACGTACACAGACGTCCGGAGCGAATTCAAAAACCGTACCATACAGAGTGCGGCAGCAATTTAGATGCCACAAGACGTATTAAAACAACGTTTCCGAAATTAATATTTTATTTATAACAGGTTGAAATACGTAATTTATTTTCCAGTGAATATATACATTTAGTTAAATTGTACATAGTTATATATATATTATATTGATATTAATTTAACCCGTTTCCGATTTGTACATTATTTGAAAGGTTCTGGTAACCCAGGTGAACCCTGGACAACTCCCTGAAGCTACTCGAAACAAATATAAATAATTTAACGTAATTCGAACGTTGTGAAGCGACGAAAACTTTATATGGCGCCCGCAGCAGCGACTTGAGCTTGGGGAAAAACCAGAGACCAACCGTGTGGGAAAGATACCCGCAGATCCAGATTCAAACAGCCAGAGAACCGTTTAAACCGAAAAGATGGGTTCTGGCTCCGAGGAAGAATACTCCGAACGTACTGAAGGTGGACCGCCATCCAGCTGGATATACAAAATCAAGAAAGAAGACTTAATCAAAGAGTTACGCAAGTTTAGGTTAGACACCACCGGCTCCGTAGAAATCTTGAGGACCCGGATGAGCCATTTCTTGAAGACCGGTGAAGGACCAACCGAAAGCCGAACCGAGGTGGAGAGACCGACAACACCGACCGCCGTGAGAAGTTTATCACCTGCCCGACCAACCGCTGCCCAGATCTGCGATACAGTCCGCAAATGGGGAGTGAAGTTTGACGGGGTAAGTGATCCGCTTTCCTTCTTAGAACGTATAGAAGAACTGAGGAAGTGTTACCAATACGAAGGCAACGACCTACTAACTGCCCTACCCGAGATCCTAAAGGATAAAGTTTTGTTATGGTACAGGAACAATAACCAGGAATGGCAGACGTGGGACGGATTCGTAAAACAGTTCCGAGCTCGCTACTTACCAGCGAGGTTTCAGTTTAAATTGGAAGAAGAAATACGATCCAGGACGCAGAGAGAGAAGGAGACCGTCGCCGAGTATCTTACAGCTCTGCAAACACTCATGAGAAGATTGGGGAACCTCTCGTCCGAGCAACAGCTAGAGAGAACGTACGAAAACCTACGACCGGAGTACAAAATGTACGTAAAACGCAGGGAATTCAATACGCTCACCGAGCTCGTTGAACAGGCCGAGGAATACGAAACCCTACAAAGCGAAAGTAAGGTTTTTCGCTCAGTACAGACCTCCAGCCAAAAATACCGGGACGAGACTGCGTCGTACCGCATCCGGGAAAAACGTAACAACCCGGCCCGTTACCCGAAAAACGACGTCAGCGCCGTAGTGCCGAATCCTCACCCGGAGGAATCCAGAGCAACTCCAGCGACCAGAGCCGACCGATCCAGAGGGCACCCGAGAGGCCGTAAAAACCGATCACCGAACCGTACCCGTACACCAGAAGCCGTAGCCGCAACCGATAGCAGGAGCGACGTACCGAGGAATCCAGGTCCCCTTACCAACAGCGCATACGTGAGGGAGCGAGTATGCTGGCGCTGTGGGAAGGCCGGACATTGGCGGAGAAGATGCCAAAGTGCTCCGCGTATTTTCTGCTCGTGGTGTGGAAAGAACGGGGTATATTCGACGCATAAAGACTGCACTGTACCACATCCGGGAAACGACCGAAGCCGGCAAGAGTAGTGAGGCCTCTTCGTCAGCTTTCCGCCATAGCCTCTCCGAAAACTACAGCCGCGGAATGGTCCGGATTGCTCCAGAACGTGAATCAATTCATCAACCAGCCAGAACCTGCAATAAACCGCCTAGCCGCCCTAGAGTCACGACTGTTCCTGACAATCACAGTACACGGCCGTGAGTTCCGAGCGTTAGTAGACACCGGATCGACCAAATCCTACGTTGGAAGAAGACTGGGTGAGTTTTTAGAAAATAAAGGATATAACCTGAATACGCACCAGCAAACCGAATTACGACTAGCCGATGGGTCACGTGTGAGGACCAAAGGAAGTCTACAATTTCCGATGAGTTTAGGCACGCTCATAATGGTGGTATCTTGGGAATTCCTGCCGTCCCTGTCAACCGAAGCCATTGTGGGGTTAGATTGGATGCAGGCTGTGAATGCTACAATCCGGCCAGTACAAAAGGTATTAAAACTTGCGGATGAAGTGATTAAACTGCACAGTAATGAGAATGTACCAGAGTTGGGAGGACTTCAGGCCCTATCCGAAAGTCAGTTGATGCAGCTGAACCAACTCTTGGACACAGAATTACCAAAATTCTCAGACATCCGCGGACCTACAACAGAAGTAGAACTTGTGATAAAAGTGAAACCTGGAACGCAAGCAATTAAACAAAGATATTACCCCCGAAATCCAGCGATGCAGCAGGTGATCGACGATGAAGTTGATCGGATGCTAGAACAAGGCGTCATTGAGAAATCCGAAAGCGCTTGGAGTTCACCTGTGGTCTTAGTAAGAAAAACAACCGGCAAGTATAGATTTTCCATAGATTTTAGGAAAGTAAATGAGGTAACGACTCCAGGTGCATATCCGATTCCGTTCATCCAGGGCATCTTGGACAAGCTACGTGGAGCAAGATTTATCAGCACCATTGACCTGAAACAAGGGTACTGGCAAGTTCCCTTGTCCGCCGAGAGCAAACCGATTACGGCGTTCACTGTGCCCGGTCGAGGGCTGTATCAATTTAAAGTCATGCCGTTCGGATTACATGCCGCCCCCGCAACGTTTCAAAGATTGCTGGACCGAGTAATCGGACCCGAATTAGAGCCGCATGCATTCTGCTACCTGGACGATATCATTATCGTAAGCAGCACCTTTGAAGACCACGTGGAACACTTGAAGACAGTCTTCAACCGCTTGAGAAGAGCTGGACTCCAGCTACAGCCCGAAAAGTGCGTTTTCTGCCAGACGGAGCTGAAGTATTTGGGTCACGTAGTCAATCAAGAAGGTATCCAGACAGATCCCGACAAAGTGGAAGCAATCCTTCAGGTAGAACAGCCCAGAAATATGAAGGCCGTGAGGAGGTTTTTAGGTATGGCTTCATGGTACCGGAAGTTCATCCCGCAATTTTCCCAGATCGCCGTTCCATTGACCGAGCTCCTACAGAAAAATACAAAGTTCTTATGGGGTCCGAGACAAGCAGAAGCTTTCGAGAAGTTGAAAGAAGCACTTACTACCGCGCCAGTCCTGGCTTGCCCAGATTTTCGAGTTCCTTTTGTTTTACAGACAGATGCCAGCAACACGGGTCTTGGTGCCGTATTAACCCAGGTCCAGGAAGGACAAGAACGTGTCATCGCCTACGCCAGCAGGACGCTCACAGCCGCAGAAAAAAACTACTCTACGGTGGAATTGGAGTGTTTGTGTGTCGTCTGGTCGATCAGGAAGCTGAAAGGATACCTAGAAGGATATCACTTCACCGTCATCAGCGATCACCGAAGTCTCCGATGGTTACGTTCAATGCCGAATCCGACTGGACGCTTAATGCGTTGGACACTCGAATTACAGCACTACGATTTCGAGATCGTATACCGGAAAGGCGCCTTGAATCAGGTCGCCGATGCGTTGTCGAGAGCACGGGAGAACATTGAATTAGCATCTCCTGCCCCAGAAGCTCTAGCCGCCGTAATCCCTGAAGAAGCGTGTACATGGTATCAGCGTATGAAGAGGAATGTAGAAACTGAGCCGGACGTATTCTCTTCATATAAGATTCAAGAAGGCAAGTTATACCGTTGTTTTCCGAATACCAGTACAGCCATCACTGAAGGTTTTCATCCGCTATGGAAACTTTGTGTACCGAAACCCCAGAGGACAGCCGTCCTGGAAGAATGCCACGACAACACGGGACACCTAGGAGTCACCAAGACCATCAACCGGATGGTGAAGCATTACTTCTGGCCAGGTATGTATCGAGATACCGCTCGATACGTCCGTTCCTGTCAAACCTGCCAGCAGTACAAAATGTCTCAACAGCCTCCAGGTGGGAAGATGTGTTGGTCGAGGGTAGAAGGTCCTTGGGAAGTGGTAAGCACCGATTTGATTGGCCCATTAACTCGTTCTGCGAAAGGAAATGCGTACTTATTAGTGTTTCAAGACAGATTTACCAAGTGGGTAGAAATACATCCTTTGAGGAGGGCGACAACGAAACCCGTTATCCAGGCCTTCCAAGACAAGATTTTGTACCGATTTGGGACTCCGAAAGTAGTCATATCTGACAATGGTTCACAGTATACAAATAAGATGTTCCGAGCAATGACCGAGACGTACGGGATCAAACATCAATTCACGCCGCCGTATACACCCCAGTGTAACCCTGTGGAAAGGGCGAACAAAATAGTCGGTCGCATGATTGCGCAACTAGCCCGGGGTAACCAGAAAAATTGGGATGCACACCTACCAGAAGTAATGTTTGCAATCAACACGTCGACCCAGGAATCAACCGGATTCTCGCCGGCGATGTTGAACTACGGACGTGAACTACTTCCACCCAGGTCTATCCGCGAGCAAGCCGATCCAGCAATTGACTTAGCCCGCATCCGAAAGTATCCAGAGTACCAGCAGCAGATGACGAAGCTAGAACAGATATTCAAGATTGTGAAAGAAAATCTAGCAAAAGCATTTGCCCACCAAAGTCACCACTACAATCTACGGAGACGCGAGTGGCGTCCAAAGGTTGGTGACCTGGTGTTCAAGAAAGAACACGTACTATCCGATGCCTCAAAAGGTTTCATGAAGAAACTAGCACCGAAGTACGCCGGACCGTTTAAAATAAAAAGAATTGTGTCACCTGTTATCCTTGAATTACAAGAGGCCCAGAAAAGGAGGTTCGCAGGACGTGTTCATATAAAGGACCTTAAACCAGCCTACGACCTCGACAATCCTACTTCTCAACCGTCGGGAGAGAGGGCATCAGGTGAGCCGCAACGTCTATAAAGCCGTGATCCGGAACCTTCTAGGACAGTTCGTCTGAAGCAAGTGCAAGTGTATCCTAGAAATGGCTCCAGTCAATCGCAAGTTTCATCGTCGGTTCATTCCGAAACGTAGTGGAAGACTCCTGAAGATTAAACCCTGGAATCCGGCCCAGTACCTGCCACCTCCGCCCAGGGTATCCAGTCCCGATGGACTCATGGGGAAGGCCACCGTTTCCGAGACAGGTACTGTAACTTTGGCCATTCCGTCTCCGAAGGATCCAGGATATTCTCCGAGTCTACCCAACAACCTTGAACCGCAAACTCCTGCAGCAGAAGTAAGAGAAAAATTAGCCCGTTTATTTGGCCCGTCGCCGAAGACACCTACCTACCCTGCCGAGCCGATGCTGTATTTTTCACCGTCACCGAAAACACCAGAAGGGATCCTACCGTTAACCCCTGGTACACCGCCACCTACAGCACCGATTCGATTCCCGGCATCGAAACCAGAGGACATGGTGTCAGAGCAGCCAAGTAAGCCCAATCCGCCAGAACCAGCACCTAGAACCATGTTCTGCTTGACCGCGCTGGAGAAGCCGTCCATCGTTCCCGCAGACACCGCGAGTGTCGCTCCTGTGGATGTTGCCGAAACGAAGGCGAAGTACCGCCGGAAACGGAAGAATCGGCCACGTACCAAGATCTTCTGTGGCGATGGATCCTTTGTTCGTGTACGTGTGGACCAGTTAGCAAGCATGGGGATAGAAAAGCTGGAAAATAACCGACATGTTTTCCCATGGTGAGAATCACAAATTGTTCCAGAACCGGAATTTTCCGCAACACATGAAATCAGCCTACACCCGCATCATCACCTTCAACCGGAGGGGAGGGGCATGTGTGACAGGGTAAAATTATATCCAAAGTGTAGTGCGCGCAGAATTCGCGTATTTGTGATTTTACAATTTTATTTAGACGAGCACCGCCCTTAGTTCTCGAAAAAGGCGCGGATGGCGCTTCTAGTACCGACCCATCTCAGATGAGCAAGGACATCTCCCACTACAAACAGAGAGGGAAATGCGCGAAATTCGAACCGCAAGATGAGCTGGGTTAGCTATAAAAAGTAAAGGAGCTGCCGAATCCAGAGACTCAGACCCTTAGGGTCAAACCGACGAGTCGAACAATTCGCTAGCTTAACTGGCAAATATACAGTTTGAACTTAGCCTGTGTATTTGAGTTCACATTTAAATAATTACAGTTTAAAAGTATTTAAAGAATTCATACCAGAAAATCCAGCCTTTACCGAATTGTTTTACTGAAAACAAACCGAACTGTTCAGCCCTGCACGCAATTAACTTGAATTATAATTGCTGTAATTATTTTATTACTGTTCCAGTTACCAGTATACCGTCATCCGAGAGATCCAGCCTGTTTGCATTCATGTTCCGAATATTGGCAAGTATTAAGGTACATCTCACAAATCACTTTTTACCTGAAATTAAAAGTTGCGTTAAAACTTATCAGTTGCGATTTGGGTCCACTGTCGAGGTACTAACCTGTTTATGTCAGAGGACAGTAATTATTAACAGTCAACTCTTGGAGCGTGGTGTTCAATGCTTCAGAGGCTAACTGTCTCTTCCGTAGTGAATTATCGATAAATTTGGAGGCGTAGGATCTTCAAGTATTGATAGTACACTATCTTGCTAAATAACCGTTGACTTTTTCCTGGGTGAAAAATCACAGGGGAAATCGATGTTAATCTCAGATTACGGGGTGCAATATCCTGAGAATCTTGAGGTGTGTTATTCTGGGGAAATTCCAAACTCACTAGGCGAAAATGTCAGTAGTTTGCTGTTAATTTACCCCTTTGTAAAAATACTTTATCGCATGGCGAAAGAAGTTAAGATTCATCGAACCAATTAGTATAATAATCCCTGAAACAGATAAGACAACGAATAGGGGATACTCAAACGCAGCCTGGTTGTTTAAAGCGTAACAAACAGGTGTGATTTTAGTGGGAAGTATTTTAAAACTAGCAAATTGTTGTTCACTTACTGTTGGAAATTGCAGGCGAAGTCACTACTTTGTACTAGATTGGTAACCGTTTATTGTAAAGTCAAAATTACCGTTAAAACGTTTAGCGTCACTTTTGAACTGTTCCCGAATTTATTTGTCTTGCATTAATACGTGCAATTCGGCAGAACACATACTAATCTTTGTTTAGGTTTCAAATACCAGTCCGATCGTTTGGCCGATAATACGTGCAAAGCGGCGCAGAAACCAACATTTAGACCAACAAGGTCGTTGACGCTCCAACGTACACAGACGTCCGGAGCGAATTCAAAAACCGTACCATACAGAGTGCGGCAGCAATTTAGATGCCACAAGACGTATTAAAACAACGTTTCCGAAATTAATATTTCATTTATAACAGGTTGAAATACGTAATTTATTTTCCAGTGAATATATACATTTAGTTAAATTGTACATAGTTATATATATTATATTGATATTAATTTAACCCGTTTCCGATTTGTACATTATTTGAAAGGTTCTGGTAACCCAGGTGAACCCTGGACAACTCCCTGAAGCTACTCGAAACAAATATAAATAATTTAACGTAATTCGAACGTTGTGAAGCGACGAAAACGTTATAGTCTCCGGTGCGAAGTCCGAAAGACCCCCATAGCGGCCCGCCCCTTCACGGGGAATTAACTAACACCGATTTTCTTTTTTTTTTTAGAAAACTTCGCTTCTATTACCAGTCATACTTTTTAAGATTTATACTTATCCAGAAAACTTAACCTGATTTAGACTGTATATTTGCCATAATGTATTGTTTTTTTAATTTATTATTTATCATTCCCGTCAGCCAGAGGTAGCCCTCTAGCTGCACATTCTAGTTTAAGCAGCTTGACTCCGTAATATTTTGGTTGTAAAAGTTTCTGCAGCTACCTAGAATTTACTCCGCAAAACTATTATTGTATTATCATGCCAAAAACCAGGCAAAATTTCGTTTAAAGTCGATACAAATTATTTTTCTCTATATAGCACAGCTTCTTGAAAATTCCAAGACCTTACAAGTTGCCATTAGCATAAATCTCAGCATAAAAGACGAATTACTGAATTACTGTCAATTTAACCCAATAAAGGGTGCATTTTGGAATTAAGTTCATGCAATTTTAATCGAGCTTACAGACACCTGCGCGTGGAGCAATCTAGGGCACGTATCATTTATGTCGCCAGTGACGTACTTTTTTGAAAGGATATTTTTGATTTGTTGCTGGTAAGTAGTTGATATTAACTAGCAACGGCTGCATTTGTTTCTAAATTACGAGTTTAGAAATAGTGAAAAGGTGCATTTTTCGAAACGGACACTTTCTACGGTTTGTCAGGAATTACCTAAGTTGATTGTGTTTTATATCTTGCACAATACAAACAACGTTAGTTGTGCCAGCAACATAAACATTGAAAAGTAATAGAGGTTTAAGAAATTGTGGATGTATGTCTATAGGTACCTATATTAAATTTGATTTTATACACAACAAACTTTATGACGAAATTAAACTAGAAGTACAACTTCTCTATTTATGTGTTTCTAATATATTCTATTTTCAGACACATCAACCGATACCGTTTTTTACGTATGTGCAAAGTGTAATAGAAGATATAAGCAGAGAAGGCACTTAAACGTACACATAAAACATGAATGTGGCGTAGAACCAAAATTTGTATGTCAAATAAGTGGTTGTAAATACAAATCGAAAAGGAAAGAAAACTTAAAACGCCACTTTATGGTTAAGCATGCAAAATTTTAATGTTAGGTGATTTTGTAACATAATTAAATATTCCCTTTTACATGCTTCTTAAAGTCAACTTGGCTTATCGAACTTAGACAGTTCACTGTTGATGATTCCCTCGATTATATCCTACAGTTAAATAAAAAGTTTGTGTTTCTGGATAATTCTAGTTTTGCTTATCAGTGCTAGTTAACTGTATGTCTATACATACCCAACAGATATGAAAGTATTATTATGGTAAAAGTATTGAGATACGAATGTAATAAAAAAAAACGGAGTTTTAATACCACTTTCGAAATTATCTCCAATTATTAGTACAAAAGTAATCAGAAGGGGTTATGATAATAGGTCATCCGATCCTCTCGCACTTAAGCCCATTGTGCCTCATATCTAAGGTAGGTCTCACTGAACAAGTTGGTCAATTTAGCGAAGAACAAAGTCCTGTTCAATGATGATCCTGAACTTTACTTGTACGAAGGGAGAGCCAAGGTGTTTCTACGGTAAATGCGTCAGGTGGCTGTGGCCAGTTAGTAGGCTCGTCTCTATTCTAATTAGTTTTCTGTTAAGACCCAGCAAAAAATATAGGCGTAGAACCCCAAATAAATAGGCAATTCTGTCGGGATGTTTGAAGATCGGTGGAAGATGATGGAAATTGTGACTACTTACGAATATTTCAAATGCCGGTTTTCGTTTTCTCCAATTTTACTATGGCGGTAGCCCTTAATATTTTGTAAGGATTTGCCGACATTTTTGAAAGAGTCGTGACCCGATCTTAGGAGAGATGATGGTTTTGATGGCCACTTGACCGTCTGAATAGATGTAGATGAATCTACTTTTATAACCTCTTCTAAGGTTGTTATTTGCACAGGCTACTATCGCAAAGATCTCAGCTTGGAAGAGAGTTGGGCACAGACAGAACGAAAAATTTCATTAATATAAATATTTGGTTATCCACTTGCAAATGTATATGAGCACATAAGTGTATTATTTTAAATTATACAACTGTCTGCTATTAAATTGCTTTCGAAAAACCAATGAAAATATGAATTGATGATAAGAACGCAAAACAGATAATATTATTGTTTGTGCTAGTCATTGTTTGTTTAATTTACTACATTTAATAATTTTAGTCTATTTTCCTGTGGTCCTTCTATCTGTTAGGTGATACAGACACATACACATACAATTTCATGCTTCAATTGCGAGAATAATATCAATAATATAAATCGTCGCTAATAAATTACAGGAAGTGAATGCCGTAAGGAGCCTCAATTTCTATGTGAGTTACAAAACGTTTAAATAAGATAATTTCAGTCGTTATTTGTTGACGCAGCAACTTTCACAACCATCTTTAGAACGGAAACTTAGAGAAACCCTATAAAATAATATATATCATAGTCAAGTATCTTAAAAAAGGAACGCTTAGTTTTCTTGATAGTTGTTGTTAGAAGTTGTTGATAGTTTAATAGGATTTTCATTTTCTAACCGTTGATATTTTTATTCAGTAATATGCGTGTTGTGTTGAATGGGGCTATATTGTTAAATATTATTTTTCATTTACAATCATTCTGTAAAGTTTAAAGCAAAGTTTGTCTTCTAATTTTATTATTTCTAGATGCAGATGATAAAGCGACATTCACTTGCCGCCAATGTTTGAAAGTATACAAAAACAAAGGGACATTATTCAGACATCTCCAGTATGAATGTGGGAAGAAACCTTCGTTTCAGTGCAACATTTGCTCGAGATCTTTCAAAAGAAGGGAAACCCTTAAATCTCATGTTATTGGAGTTCATAAAGTCACAATTTAAGTTCTAGGGTTTGATGTATAGATTTATCAATATCATTAAAAGCGTGAGAATCATTTATGGCATATTTAGCGTGTTGTTGGATCTGTAAAGCCTGTTACATACTGGATTTGGCATAAAACAAGACCTAAACCATCAAGCGTAAGTATTAACGTAAGGGGTACAACAAACGGTCTAATTTGATCTTGTTTTAATGTATAAAAAATGGTTTAGTATATCCCTAGCACGATTTTCTTAACTTTATTGACTTTATTCACCATCTCCTGCTTACCACCTTCTTCTTTTCTTTATTAATTGTAAAGAAACGTTCATCAATTGTGCTCTTAGCAATAAATTTATTGTTTTCTTGCTCTTTGTCTATTATTTGCAACTACATCTAAATAAAGGACTTAAATCAGCCTGATAATAACAGAAGATATAGTACAATAATGGCTCCTGATTGGCTAACCCATAACACATAAGAATTGTATTGTGTCTTCAACGGAATTGGTTTTTATGTCTATGTTTATGTCGCATGTCTAAAAAAAAACGTGTGTAACAAGCTGAATGATGCCCCGATTAATAAAACCAAACTGGTAATCTTTTTGTGTGCCATGCGGTCTTTTCTCGCATTTTTACATATAAAATTTAGTCAGGTTTTGAAGCTGTATATCATTTAAAAGGTTACAACGCAGGCTTTGCATTGCAGAAAGCTAAATACTCATCACTTTATGCACAGCACCTTAGAAGATAATAGTTTAAGCATTGTTTATGGTTTATGTTACCAATTTTTAAAAAATTGCGTTGTTTTTATCAATATTGCACTATCGATTGCGCTGTTAAGAGCGTATTGTATAAGTAAGAGATATAAAATCCAAGTTTATCAAATCGAAATAACATTTAGTGTAAAATAAAACAAAGGCAAATTTGATGCGTTTTAAAAGCTTGGATTTTATACAAAGGATTTTAAGGAGTACCTCTTTTCAGAATACCATAGCACAAAGTACGTATTGATTGTAATGTTACAAGTACTACTTTAATAAAAGACACTGCAATTTCTTATCTATTTCTACTTTCTTTTATGTAGAGTTTTTAAATTTGAAGATTTGTTCTATGAAATTCTAATATTACACTTTTTTAGGTGTCGTGGCGGTTTGTGATTCATGTGGTAAAGCATACGCAAGACAAAGATCTTTGTACCATCATAAACACTATTACTGCGGAAAGGAACCGCAATTTAAGTGCCCTCATGAACATTGCGATTATAAATCCAGAATGAAAACTAATTTAAAAAGACACATGTTAACGGTCCATACTGTCTCGCCGATGTAATAATATAAACTAATTGTAATGCATTTTTGTTAATTATTTAATTAGTTAAATAAAACATAATGGTAATATTTATTAACGGTAATAATTTACATTTCTATTTTTTTGATTATATGTCTGGTGATTTTGAAAACCGTTGAAATAGTTATTCCATGAAATGCTTCCATACGTAACTCTTTTCAGTGAATAAAACTGACAACGTCACAATAAAGTCAATTTCACATGAAAGAATAGGGCAAAATTGATCCGAAGAATTTGAATGCCCTAATTGTGGAAAGCCGTACAATTATAAAAATTTCGTCTAAACTCACATGAAAAATGACTGCAGACAAGTCGCAAAGTATTACTGTTAAGTATGCAACTTTTCATGTAAATTTAATCACGTATAACAATTTCATAGGCTATCTGTAACACATCATAAAAGACAGTTAATGTACAAAGAGGAAAAAGTACTAATGAATATCAGACTTGGAAATTTAAAAAAATAAAGCAGAGTCTAATGGCATATTCATTCGTGAACAGCCGACGTAATAGAACGCTCATGTTACTTCGGGCGATGCTAAGACCGATTTCACCACTCGCCGACGTTGCTAATAAACAAAAGTAATATTGATTTTGTTAAAACGAAATTGTGTAGATGGTAAAATGCTACTCTATATGTTCCCTGGAAAGTTTTTAGCGAAAAACGCAGCTCCGCCGCATCGTAGGCGCTGCAAACTACACACGGTTGTAATTCGCATCGCCCGAAGTAACCTGAGCGTTCTAATTCGTCGGCGTTTTATGGATATGCGTCCAGTAGCTGAAATGTGTTGTTACCTACTTTGGTAGACTATTGGTGTGTCAGTTGTAGTAGGAAGTATAGCTGAAATACTGCTTTAATCAGACACGTAAGGTATAACTGCGGAAAGGAACCAATATTTGGCTGCCGACATTGTAATTACAGAGGTCATCAGAAAATACATGTTTAAAATCATATTAGAAAAATCCATAATTTTTTGTAAATCATTAATAATAAGTTGTTTTGGAGTTTTGCAATTTGGACAACAAATCTGAGTTATTTTATTTTAAAATCCATAGACGAAGACTTTGTAAATGTGTCTAATTTATTTAATGTTATTACAAATCAATTTTTTTAATTATAAATTTACATTGAAACATGCAGATGTTCAACAGAACATTTACCAAGAAATACCAACGCTGTCGCAATTGCAGGATGACTACCGATTGGTACTCTTGTAGAATATTGCTTCAGAAAACGTCATTCTGTTGGTTCACGAAAATCATTTAACTTTGTTTTCTACAGGAATGGAACCAGTACCATCCAAATGCAAGCAAATAGTTTACTTCATTTTATAGTGTTTTAATTCATTTGTAAATTACAATATATTGCTATGATATTTAGAGGTGTTTGATTTGTCTGGAGTATTGTGATTCCTGGAGAGCAGTTTTTGAAGTGCTTGCTGCAATTCTATTTGTGATAGGAGTTTTATGAACACTGTAAGGTTTTGATACTCTAACTTTTAAACTCAGGGTTGCGTATTTTTGCTATAATTCTTGTTATAAATTCTAATAATTGTTATTTTTCATATGGTTTGTTTTTACTGAAAGAAAAGAAAAACACAACAGATTGATACGAATTTTATTTATGTTAATTGTAATTATAATTTAGTTCAGAATTGTTCAAAACGTTTAATTTATATGAAGTTTTAGAGTTACTTGATTTGTGCGTCGATAAATGTCAGTTTGGATGTCAGTGACAATGTCACAAACGTTTTAAAACTCATGGTCATGAGATTTGTGTGTTTGTTAAAAAAATGGAAATCAAAGAAGGAGGAAAAAAGAAGAGAGATTTTGTTTGGATAGTTACGGCTGGTCTTTGTAAATAAATACAGAGAATTGAGATTCTCTGGAAGAAAAAAGAGGAAATACGAGTCTAAAAGCCATATAAAAGTAATTACGAGTATAAAAGAAGAAAATACAAAGAAGTAACAACGAATTGGAAAAAAAATCCAGAAGTATTACAAGTAAAAGGTGATCGAGAAAGTTTCTTCGTTTGCGATGGTGGTAAGACCAAGTTGGAAATAATATAAAACAGAGCAGAAGAAGATTCAGAGTAAAGGCGAGTATCTGTGGTTACTTGAGAAACCAGCAGAGCGAAATAGAAGTTGGACACTCAGCGTATTGCTCGAGCGAAGAATATCCTAATAAGGAGACGCTAAGATAAGTGTTCTATTTTTAAAAAAAGGACGATAGTAATTAGTAAAACTCATTTGATTTTTCGGAGACCACATTTAGAAATTCATTTATTAAATAAAACCTTATTTTGTAAAGTTGGTATCGTTGTGTGTGTTTATTTCTATTTAAAATTAATTTAAATAACTTATTTTTCAAGCTAAATAACGACCCTGAGAAAGTTAGAAGAGTCTCATAGAAAGTTTAATTTAATTGCGTGAATTGCAGGCAGTTTAGGGAATTGTTTTCTAGTGGTCACAAGTCCACGCATATCATTGCAATATTTTACAGAAGGTTTAAAAAATAGCAAGGCTAAACAATTTTTGTACAATGTCGAAAATCTTATAAATTACAAAAACATCGTTGATCCGGCACAAGCGATATGAATGTCAAAAACAAAGTACGTTTCTTAACATGACGTCGATGTATGGCAACCTCTTTTTCATAAATAGTGCATGTAATAAGAGTTATAAAGAAAAAGTACATTATCGGCTGGACTGCGCTACTGTTGAAAAATATAAATATCTTATGTGTTTTACAGCCTTAAAAGAAACTCTAATCTTAGTCGACGTATTATAGGCAGACACACACTTTTCCATACAACCTAATCAGTAATCGTATATACTTATTTACGATGGCCATATATCACCTTCAGTGTTTTGGATTTTCCTGCACATCAACACATTTACTGTATTTAAAATAGAAATACGAAATGCGGTGGACTTATTTCCTGGCGTCGGTCGTCGGTATTAAGACTTAGCAGCAGAAACAGGGCGACGGTAAATTATAAATAACAGCAACAAGCGCAATACATCTATCTACACAAATGGATACAGCTTTCGACATTTTACTGTTAGAAAATTTCAGTGTCATTTATGTCGATATAGCTGTAAAAGAAAATTTTACATCAACCGTCACATAGTCATGAAGCACAAAAATGTTATAAAAAGTGATAAAGATGTTTAAATTTATGTTTTAAATGTAAATAAATAATAAATTATAATGAAGCGTACTGTTGTTTTATTTAAGCATATTTTTAAAATCAGTGAAGAATGGCAACGACATTAAAACTAACTACTCTTTCTTAGATTTCAGAAGTACGTGTAGGTGCCACATTGTTAATCTTTGTCAACAACTATAGAACGAATATTTCTGGTTCTTAGTTTTTTCTCATTTGTAGTAGGTTGTAGCCATAAAGTTGTTGCAGTGTGTTGTGTTTCGATTACTTATCAAAACTTTAAACAGTCGTGTCAGATGTGGATGTTCAAGAATACTGATAACTGTCAATAGAAGACGTTACACCGTCATTTACGACTGAATTTTATTCAAAGTCCTTTAGTTTCTTGTCAAACGTGATCGCAAAAATTGCCACATAACATATGCTCCTAACGTATTTGCGGCAGTTTTACAAAATTTTTATTCAAACACTTTAACCACGATCTTGTAGATTATCAACAGCCAACTCATGATTATTCTGAAACTTAAAATAGAGTTTGACTTGATATCTTTATTGATCATATTAAAAGTGCATTGGAATAGTCATTTAATTTGTGCCATTTTTTATTAGCTAAGTTGTAGAGAAGCATTAATTATTGTTAGTTCCATATTTTAACACTATCGCTACCACGAATTTTTTTTAATATTATTAAACATAAATAAATATCCAGAAATCAGAAATATAAAAAATTAATTAAATTCGTCTCTAGATTATTTTTTGGTGCTGGCCTATCAATTCAATGTTGTTCAAAACAAAATCGATGTAGTTATGTTGCTAGGCTTTAGACCAACTTCTTTGTCTATTTTTTTATTGAACTGCAAAAATCGTGTTTTGCGATAAGCTTTTAATTATTATTTTAACAACTAATTTAGTCCATGTTTTAGGAAAATGGGATCCTAAGGCTACTACTTGTTTTCAATGCGGAAAAGTTTATAAGTTCAACAGTTCTCTGCGACGACATTTAAAGTATGAATGTCGAAAGGAACCACAGCAAGTGTGCCCGATTTGTAGTAAAAGAACGCACTTAAAAAGTAACTTAATTCAGCATATGAAAATGGTTCATACAAATAACGTTATTTTAAAATTTTACATTTAAAAATTGTTATTGGACTGTATACGAGGGAAGCACTCAGTACAGCTTTCTTAGAACTAGAGGAAGAAGCAAAAAAGGCAGGTCTTAAAATAAACAAAGAGAAAACCAAATACATGTGCATGCGAAGAGATGGCGAGCAACAGTTACAAAATATTCAAATAAACAACTATGTATTTGAAGAAGTAGAATGTTTTAAGTACCTAGGCAGTGTCCTGACCAAACAAAACGACACCAAGGAAGACATCAAGGTTAGAATAGCGACAGGAAACAGAAGTTACTACGCACTACAGACTGTCTTAAAATCGAAAAATATATCTGGAACTGCAAAAGTCAAAATATATAAAACCATAATAAAACCCACAGTCACATATGCTTCAGAAACGTCGGTACTTACCACAGAAGATAAGCGTAAACTGGAGACTTTCGAAAGAAAGGTGCTGCGAAAGATATACGGACCAATCAACGAAGGGGGTGTATGGAGAGTACGAAGAAACCAGGAGATAAGAGACCTATATAACGAACCCAGCATAATTAATATCATAAAAAGCCAATGATTGGGGTGGCTAGGTCACGTGATGCGCATGGGAGAAGGAAGATTTCCAAAAAAAGCATACCAATCGAGAGTAGAGGGCGGAAGGCGAAGAAGAGGTAGGCCGAGGAAGAGATGGGGTGACAAAGTGGAAGAAGACCTCAGAAAACTAAATGTCAGGAGATGGAGGACGAAGGCGCTAGAGAGAAGGGAGTAGAAAGTCGTGGTTGAGCAGGCCAAGGTCCTAAACGGACTGTAGAGCCAAGGAGAAGAAGAAGAATTGGACTGTATATTATAAGAGTTTATTGTAAATATTTTATTTATAACGCATATAGTAATGTCTGATTTAGTTTGCTTCTAAAATAAAATTTTTGAAAAAATAGATTAATAAATAAATTATCCGTTTGTGTTTAAAGTATCAACTTTCTTCTTGATAATGTAATTTTTATTTGTTTACGCTATTTTAGCATAACATGTGATTGTTATAATTATTCTATCTCATACCTGAAATTCTATGCATTCTATGCACGATTATTTATAGTTCTGTGGGTTAAGAGCTCGCGGTTCTACCCGATCGACCCGTGTTCGGACCTAGCTGTAGCTGGATTTTTATAAAAACTTCGGAGCAACCGGAACGGGCTTGATAGTTAAGTTGGATTTTCCGGGTGGGACCCCTGAAAATGCACTATTTGTGCTGAGCCGGGACATGCGGGGTGGAGAGAATCCTGAGTTGCGTTCACAACTCCTGGAGTTGCGTTTGCAACTCCGAGATTCTCCTAAGTAAAAAAATTGTTTCTTCTTTCGTAGAACACTTACACAAAACCTGCAACTAATTTATTATCTAAGTCACGTACATAACATTTACTAAAGTTATTTAAAAAATTTCTAAAAAGTGCTTAAACAATGGAAAATGTATAATTTGTTAATAAATATCTTGTATGTTTCTTACTTGTATTGAAATTGCTTTACCACAACACCACAAATTTATAGTTGTAACTGTTGTGTTTATTTAAAAATTCAATTAGTTTTACGAATTTGGCTGTAAAAATAAACTAAAAGAAGAATACAGTTGTGTAAAGTTTTTGTTACCAATTTATATTTATCAGGTGGTACGTGTACTCGTAAGCGACAACGTTGCTTGATGTTGTGTAAAGAATCAAGATAACCTTGCGATATTTTTCAGTACAACTAGGACAAACGAAGTTATAATCATTATTTTTGACAATTACATGCATAAACGCAGTTTATTAAGACACGTGAATTTGGAGTGCAATAAGCCGGGAAGTTTTGTTTTACCTGTCTGTACAGCAAAAATCTAACTTAAAATACATTATCAATCGATAATGTACATCGTTAAAATATTGAATTAAAAAAATTATATGTGCTAATACGTTTACTTTGAATTTTCATTAACTGTAGTGCTGTTACTTTTGATAGAGATGTGCGTTATATAAATACCTACCAAGTGCATAAAGAATAAATATAGTATATCCCATCTTTAGCAGACGAGGTCAGTACTTTTCTATAAAAAGTTGTAGCGGTGTTTTTATAAAAAACTTTATCAGCTATAAAATCTGATTTTTTATATTTTATAGAAATATTGGTACGAAAAGAAATGAGAAGTGGCTTATACGACTTTACATCTTCACCACCTTCTAGCGGAGGTCATCAAATTGACAAGACCAAACGGATGCGGACTTCGTTCACAAATAATCAGCTGAGAACACTGAAGGTTTATTTTATTTATTTTTAATTGTATGTATTATGAAGAGTGAGTGCGGACAGACAAACAGACTGTGTTTTGTAAACACAGAACGCACATAAAATATAGTTTGAAGCTTTATATCCAGTTCATTCACAATAGAAAGGTATAATTATTTTTATATTATCTGATTACTTGAAAATTTTTTAATAACAACAACAACAATAATAATAATAATAATAATAGTGGTTATTTCCATAAGACCACAAAAAAGTGGGTATTAATATAATAAATATTACAAAACAGAAGTACAATTCCTAACAGAATCAAATCATCTTAATTACTATGCGTAAAAAACTTATTAAGACTGTAAGAACAACTCTTTAGAAGATAAACTTTTAAAATATAAAACCTGCTGAAGTTTTATTTATAATAAAATAAACTTTTGAATTCTTTTTGGATAAATTGAAAGTCTTGCTTTCTTTGGTAACTCTAGATAAATGGTTATAAACATTGGCCCCCACACAAACCGGCGACTTAAAGGCTGTTTTTAATCTGCAAACAGAGACCTGTATGCCATTTCTATGGCTGGTATTAAAGTTATGTAGAACCTTTGTCAACGAAAACTTACTTTTATTACTAAATAGATAAATGTGTAATTTGTCAATTAATACACGACTCAATGAAACAATACCGTATGTTTTAAAAGTATTTCTAAAATAATGGTTACTTAACACTCCAGCAATACTTCTTACCACTCTTTTCTGGGCTACGAAAACATCCGGTGCTATGGTTGTACTACTCCATAGGCAGATTCCGTATTTTAACCTCGATCGAAGCTGCACTTATACAATGTCACAAGCTGCTCTTTCTGGAAAACTGTCTTTAAATTCATAAATAACTAGGACAGTGAGTTTAATTTAAAAATTACTTCCGTACAATAAGTATTTCTCCTAAGACATGCATCAAACCAAATTCCAACACTTACCTCGGTTATTTCAGAGTTAACTTAGTAGTTGTTCTACCATTTGTATGAATGATGGATACATATTGTTTTCTATCTTCTAGATAAGATGATATAAAGTTGTAAGCGACGCCTTTGTTGCCGTAGATAAATAAGCTACTGAATAATACCGTGTGTTTAACAGAGTCAAATGCCCTAGAGAGGTCACAGAAAGCCCCCACTCGTTTGATTCCAGAAAATCAATAATTTATGCTTGAAAATTCAGCATAGCAGAAATGGCCGATTTCCCTGTACGGAAGCCGTGCGGTTCTCATTCAAAAATTTCAAATTATTTCTAAAATTTAGTAAGCGATTTAAAACAGTATTCACAGATTTTTGAAAAGCTATTACAGATCATTACTGGCCTATAGTTTTCATGGGAAGGGGGATCATGTTTCTTAAAATAAGAATGACTTTGCCAACCTTTAACACAGAAGGGAATTTGCCATTCATAAGTGAAAGATTAACTAAAACTGTGAGCGGTTCAGCTATTTCCAAGAGTGTTTCTTTAATAAGAAAAGTGAGTATGTCATCTAGAACAGATGTTTCATGTTTTAGACTCTTGCGCAAGCAAATGGTTGAAGAAACAATGACCACTGCTGCAAAGGAATGTCACCTTGAATGTCATTTTGTTACAATCATTTAAAAGTATTTGGTTAATAACTTTCATAGTAGCGTGTTGAAAAAATTCGTTTAGATTAGAGGCTATCAGCATTGGGTTTTCTTCAATTTGGTCTGTTCGTAATGTATCCAATTGTTTGACCTGACTTATCTTTTTATGTATTTAATGGCTTTCACTAACCTTGGGTCCATATTTATGCATAAATTCAATTTGTCCATTAAGTACCACTACTTTACTACGTAACTCTTGAATTATAATGTCCTTTTGTTTTAAAATGTTGTTAAACAGACGCACACCAATCTTTGTATCGTCACCTGCTGTTTCTTCGATGGCATAAATAAATGCGGCATGGGTGTCACTTATTTCTGCTAAAGCACAGCACGTAATTAAACCATCACCTATAATTATAGTCCGGATTTCTAGTCTCGTATTTTTCCAGTATTTAAATTATGAGGCAATCAATTATTAAGCAATTTTGGCATAATTTCTTTAAATGTATAGCTGGCGCATACCTAAACTTTTAAACATATTATCTACAAGCTTAGAATGGTAACACATCCATATGTGTGACCTTAACTAGCTTATGCAGGTAGTTATTGTTTATTTGGTCAACTGGAATTGAAGCTTATGTAATAGTTAAATAAAATAAAACAGGGTTCATAAGCGTAGAATATGGATGGTCAAAACAATTTTATGAAACTGCAAAAATATATATTTTTTTAATTTAAATATAAAATAGCAACCACGAATTAATGAAAATTCATTAATACAACGAGAATTTTTTAAGAACTTTCAACAATCATAAGCGACAGAAAACCATCGTTGAATGAAAAACTTAGGAATTGCAGTACACAACAACAACTTATTTTAAATTCTCAGCCGAAAAATTAGTTCTCTCGTCCAATATGTTTTACGCATAACTTAATGAATTTGGGTACGCCCATGGTTTTTGTTAACTGATTGATCTTCTGCGACTTAAAGTCCGGTTTTTACTTATAATGTTCACATTACTGCAAAGTTTGGCACAACTTATATGATATAAGCTTCTACAATTTTTACAATTCTTGTTTAATAATTTATTATTATTTTAGTTTACAGTTTATAAGGGTCGGCTTTTCTTATTTTTTAATAATACACATTATTATCTTTTTAGATGACTTTTTCTGCATGTTGTATGCAGCCAGTGTAATAAACAATATAAAAATAAAAATTCCTTGCAGTGTACATGTCGTTTTAGACTGTGGCAAAATACGAAAATTTACATGCCATGTTTGTCAGTGCTCTTGCAAACGAAAACATGATCTAAAAAACCATATAACCTATAACCATGAAACATTTTGCAGTCAATATAACTGCTTAAGACTAACATTTCCCACCTTCTCAAGATATGTAATATGTGGCTTACATTCAGTTTATTATCAATTACAATTGAATAGATACTGTTGGTTCAATAACATTTTAGATGTTTAAATAAAGTAGCCTTTCAGTTTATTAAAAGGAATAGAAGACAAATATAAAAACAAGTTTGTTTAATTTCGAAATAGTATGTTGACATAGATGAAGAAATCGCTAGTGACTGGGGTACATGCTGCTCTATAAGCATCCAATAACAAAACAACATGGCAAGTCAGTGTGTGTTTTAGAAAATTATTAGAAATAGCACCTTCCGGAGCAACTACAATAAAAATTTCTTAAAATGTCAAAGGGCATTTCTCTGCTTGAAAATGCTTCCTTTGATACTACCTCTTCCGTAGTAAAGTAGTAAATCCCAAATCTGCAGTCCAGTTCTAAAAATAAATATTGCTAAACATGTCAAACGATTATTGTATAAAATGTGAGTTTGTGCTTCACAATTTTATAAAAAAAAATATGCAAACGTTAACAAATGTATTGCGAATTTGTATTTCTAACTTGTTGGGCTCTTTTGGCATATAAAATAGGATTATTAAAGAACTTCTCATATATTTTAAATCGGTATGATTAATAATTATTTTTGTGTTATTTTATAATTTTGTTTGTCATTTTATAATTAAACTTTGTTCTATTTATAGGAAGTATGTATCAGCGTCAAACATGGAAAAATCGC
This sequence comes from Ctenicera cuprea, assembly GCA_958336395.1. Classification (NCBI taxonomy): domain Eukaryota; kingdom Metazoa; phylum Arthropoda; class Insecta; order Coleoptera; family Elateridae; genus Ctenicera; species Ctenicera cuprea. The sequence continues at coordinate 42,349,495 of OY284492.1, read as the reverse complement.
CCTTTTAAGTGCCACAGTTGTCCTAGATCTTATACCCTACAAAGAAACTTGAAAAGGCACCAAAATATCGAATGCGGAAAAGAGAAGCAATTTACTTGTAGTTACACCGAAAAAAAATATTTGTCGAGGTAACCAAAAATTAGCTACCACAGCAAAAAATTTTAGTGAAAATAGCCCCAGTTAAAATATTTGCTGTCAAAGCTAATAATTTTTGCTGGTTTTATATTTGCTTTGATTACAAAAATATTAGCAAGTGCAACTAATTTGTTTATGCTTCAGCAGCAATTTTATTTGTTGGAACAACTAAAATATATTGTTTATAGTAAGCAATACATTGACTTTCTGAACAAATTTGTTTCGTTTATGTAACTAATTTATATTTTGTTGTAGCAAATATGATTTTGCTACAGGAAGTAAATACGTTTGTTTTGATTACAAAAATATTAGCCAGTGCAACTAACTTGTTTATGCTTCAGCAGCAATTTTATTTGTTGGAACAACTAAAACATATTGTTTATAATAAGCAATACATTGCCTTTCTGAACAAATTTGTTTCGTTTATGTAACTAATTTTTATTTTGTTGTAGCAAATATGATTTCGCTACAGGAAGTAAATACATTTGTTTCACAAGCTAATATATTTGTTATAAAAATACAGGGTGTTTTTTTTAGAAATAAGAACCTAATACCGACATAAATATTTTATTAAGTGAGAATAAACATACAATATAAAATATATATATACAATACGCATTAACTGGGAACAGAAACAGAACATAAAAACATATAAAAATGTTTAAAAATATAAAGTTTTACATTAATTTCTTTTTTAAACCATACCAAAGCAGAGAAAAATAAGACATCAAAAAGAAATCCAATCACAGGTAGACTTCCAAAAAAAAAGTATGTCTAATAGTGCTAATAGTGCATACACATTTAAATATCACTTTACCAAGATACCAAAGTATGACTCAATCTAGGACAACAATATTTTTAACAAAACCGCCCGCGATTGGATTACTTTTTGATCACTTGTAAAGGGGAATTAAATAGCATAACGTAAACAAACTTGCCAAATATAATAATACATAGTAAACATTTAATTTAATGATTTTTGAACTGGGTAAATTAAAAGTTTTATAATTCTAAAAGTAAGGCATGATAAAGTTACCTTTAGATGAATAATAAAACCTTCTTGCACTTCTAGTTTCGAGGGTTTCCAATACCCACCGACTTTCTTCTTAATTGTCACAGGCTTCATCAAGTATGGAAGAAGAAATAATATTCTGTTGGTTTTCCCATCTATATTAAATTTTAAAAATGGGCTAAATCAATAAGATTAATACTAAATGGATTGTCATTACCCTCTCTAGTATCGTTTTGAATTTCAGCCAGTTTTTGGCTGATCGTTTTATCTTTAAGGTTTTCGCACATCTAACTATATTTTCGGAAAATGTTGGCCAATTGGAATATAATTTTAGTTCGCTGTCCGGGTATAATTTGTTAAAATCCTGTTCCAGCAAAGTATACCCCAGCCTGTGCTTCAGGGCCGGATACAAACAAACCCATGTAAGATTGCACGAACCTTCTTCATTTGTTAAATGCTTGTTACGCAAACAAAATGTAGCATTCCAAAATTCTTCATCTATAATCAAAGTCGGCGCTTAAAATACAATACCTCCCTTATCATTAAACATAACATACCCCCGTTATCATGACCATCAAAATTAGCATCAGGGGATTCTTTATTAATGGCTAGTAATCCCGTTCTTTTTAAACTGGCTGCGCATATTATAATACTTCCTGAACAATTTTCCTGTGCCTGTTCTGTGAATTTATCCTTGAATATTTTTTATATTTATAGCAAGATAGATCTCCTATAAAAATAAATATAATTAATTTGGAGAACTTTACTCATTTTTTAAACAACCTTACCCTGATTTCTGTTGGGAACATTTGGACCATGCTACTTGAAATGTCTTGAAATGTTTCTACTGTTATCCTGAAACCATGCAATATAATTATCTGTTCACATAAGTCATAAATAACACAATTAATAACAAATCTGAGACAGCTAACAAAAATCAATGTTTCTTTAATGTGATTCTAATATTTTTACTGTTATTTGTGTGAGCTATTATGTAACATTAACTCTTCAGGTAAATAATTTGAGGAATGCTTTCACGTCATACTTCACCTACTTGCACCTGTATTGAAAATTTAATACGTGAGTGGGTAATTGTTAAATTTCGCATTTTAATCAACTGTGGAAATAAATCATCATTAAAAGAAAATCGTGCGTTTTCCTTATAGGGTTAAGATGGCTTCAACGTGTAATCAGTTTTACACCATTTAATCAATATTAGTGCTGGTTGTTGAAATAAATTCTGTAACTACTGCGAATTTACTCGTACGTACCTTCAAAAACTGGGATCAAGTCCTCTTGCAATAATTCACTAACACTCATGTTGAACTAAAAAACCTAAATACGCACAAATCACCGACTAACTCTGTTGGCTTCTTACCATGAAATGAAAAAGCCGTTAAGAAATTGCAACCTTAGCAAATATATTTGCTACCTGCTATCAATATGGTTGTTTTTAGAACCCAATTATTCGCTTCGTCATTAACTTATGAATGTTAGTCAAAACACACTTACATACATGCACGGTCGAACTTGCGCAGTTAGTATGCCGTCAAGCAGTGAGTGAATGCAACTTTTTCGTATTTTTTCTTTAAAAATATAACTGCTATTACCCTAAACCTTGCGTAAACAGTAAAAAGCATATTTTTTTTTAAAAAGCAGTATAAAATTAAAAAAAATTTTGGCCCCAACCTAGATTCGAACCTCAACTATTTATGTAGTAAAAAATGGTACAACCGTATACACCCGCATATACATCTGTGCCATTACGACCTATTGTTAAAAAAGTGCTAACTGAATGCGTGCTGAATAGGAATGCACCGATAAGAAGTAGACACGGTTGTTAAAGACAATACTATTTTAAAAATATATAATAATGTTTTTTTAACATATATGTGTTATTTTGTACATAAATATATTTTTAAATGAATATTTATATGTTTGTAAAATACCGAGTGTGACAAAAAAAAAGTATTCTGTTTAAAAGCTTTCCATTGGCTGAATTTGAGATATCGATGTGGAATTGTATTATAGATGGCCACAAAAAAAAATTAAACATTATGAGTACCAAATTTCAAATTTTTGTTGCAAAAAATAAATGTATCGAAAGTTCACATGTGCTGTTCAGTTGTTTTATAAAATAATAAAATGGAATTTGGTTTACACCTAGTGTTTAACTCTTCTTTTATGATCACCCAAAATTCTTATAATCTTGCAAACAGAATGCATTGTTTTGCCCCACCTGTTTTAGTTTTGTTTCGAACGGCGCGCGCCTCATACCTTGTTGGTCTAAGCAAATTTATTTGTTGTATTAACAGAAATACCGTTGCAAATAATATTTGTGTATGTAACTAATGCGAGTTTGCAGCTATTGGTTTTGGTTTGTAATAACAGCAAAAATGTATGCTTTTATTACAAAAAATATTGCAACTGTTACAAATACAAGGTAGCAAAGTTATTTTTGTTGGAGAAACTAATACATTTTTTTCAGTGTATTGTCCTGTAAAATTTTATTATAAACAAGAGTTGCGAACTCATACATTTACGAAACATAAACGTATAACTTAGTTAACTGAATAATATACTTTAGTGCTGGGCTGTCACATTGCAACACAATTGTATGACACATTTTTATAGCATTGTTTGTTGTAAGTTAATTAATTGTTGCAATAGAGTTAGTTATATATTATTAGTTTTGTTCGGTGTTATAAATTGGAACATATATAATGATAATTTAATATGGGCCTCAGTTTTAAGTACCTCACGCAGCTAAATGTATGTAAGCACTCTACTTGAAATTGCTTTCTGCACAAATTTGAAAAGGAATTAATTTCTATATTAAAATAAGATATTAGGTGTGTTGGCACATAACGAATTGGTTGCTGAATTTATTTTTGCAATGTCGTGCTTATATACTTATGATTGCTTTATGTATTATTCATTTTCTGTGACCTTACTCAAATATATTTGATCAATTAGGGATAAATTGTTTTATTACATTTTCTTGTCTGTGTTTTAACATTTAGAGCACTGCTAATTTTGCAGTTTTATTAAATTCCAGTTCCGGTGCTGATTTTATTAGCGCAAACATAAAACATTTTAATGTATTTAATGTATGTAAAATGCACTTACATGTCAATTTGTCTTAAAAATTTAAGCCAATACGGGACTATAGTAAAAATAATGTAACAATCTACACATTACGTATTATTACAAGAGTGTATTTACCTGCATTATATTGCAGTCGAATTTGTTTTTACTAATTATTTGTTACGTTTTAGGTAAGAACACGTATCTGTGCTGTAGATGTAACACAGCCTACAAACAACGGCAATCTCTGTGGCGGCATAAGAAATACGAGTGTGGAAAGGAACCTCAATTTGTTTGTAAAATAGTAGGGTGCTGTTATAAAACTAAGCTCAAAACTAATTTAAAAGTTCATATATTGAATGTACATAACGTAAAGCCTTCACAATGTCAAAACTATATTGAATAAAGAGGTGAAGTACTTCAAGGGATTTACAGTTAATTTATTAAACTGCGACGTCTCTAAAAATAAATAATATGATATAATTCTGCTATCCTGATATATAAACTGATACAAAACAATTATTTGTGTTATTTTTGTATATTTATGGAGTACATAATGTTTACAGTTGTTTTGTCCGGTTGTCAGAAAACATACAAACAGCATGCGTCTTCGTGAAATCATAAAGTAAACGAATGTGGAAAAAGTGCTGGATTTCTTAGCCTGTTTAATGAGCGCGATTATAAAGCCAAACAGAAGGGTTGCGTTGAAGCTCATCTTGTTCGCATACACCATGTAAACAGTTCTTATTTGGAGAATTATATTTGTGCGCGTTTATACGACTCTAAATAAATAAAAACTATTTTTATAATGACCATTACAGAAATGATCCTAAATAACACTTCTGTCGAATTTTTAAAAAGCTTTTTTTTGCTTGCTGATTATACGTACTACTTATTTTTGAAAACTAAACATAACAAAAGGTTTGTTTTTAGGTGACCGAGAGTATGCCTGCCCAGTGTGTTATAAAATGTAAACTCAAACGATCTCTATTATAAAATATTTAAGAAAATTTTGTTTAAATGTCTTTTGGTATTTTAACAGAAACAACCAGCGATGTGGTTGCTGCAAACGGTAAGGGGGTCTTTAGATACATCAACGATGCAGGTGCAACTATTTTATTGCATAAACAAAATCTAAAAATTTACCTAAAAAAAGCTGACGATAATTATAAGAAATTAAAAGAATTTTATGAAACCGTAAAACGATCACAATGCGTGATTTTGTTGTAATACTTACAATAAAACTTGCAAGATCTCATAAACGACTTAGATGTGCAAGGCTATGTAACTCATACTAGTATAAGACAAACAATGTATGAATGTGATAGGATTGCACGTTTTAGCTGCCCCGTTTGTACAAAACCATATACTTAAACCTACTACAGTTCGCCAACATAAATAACCGCGTAGGTCATCTGAATTTATTTGATAAACACTTTAATTTAGACTGTGTATATTTGCATATCTTATTAGAAAGTACTTGTATCATAATTTCAAAAGAATTTTGTACTTCTAACAATTAGATCTTAGTTTAACTAGTAATTATTGTGCTGAAAAATAGTATTGGCATATAAAGGATTTTATTATTATGTGCAAACAGGGACATCTTTTTAAGTAACCATATTTTTGCTACAATGTTGTACAACTTGTTTGGATATACTAATTATTTATTTTGATAACGATAATGTACGAATAATATCTTCAGTTGAACTTTTGCATTCCCAATAAGAAGTGGGTTGCCTGCAGAAACATCTCATCTATATCCACAGAAGTAAAACAAAGCCTTAAATCAAAATCACAAACTGGAATTTTGTATACCACGTATGGAAAGGTTCGTATTTGTAAATATAATATAGTAATTATTAGAAATTAATGAAATCAAAGCAATAATGATTACAAAAATGTATATTGCTCATTGTGATCACAAGTACTCTCTCTTATTTCATATTGACTATTATTATGGAGTACCGTGAACGATATTGACAGATTTCGAAATTTAGCATTATTTTGTAATCGTCGTATACGTAGCAACTTTGTTTTTCAAACTTAGCTTAAAAAACTACAAACTAGCAAACTAACAAAGAAAAGATTATTACAAGAGTTAATTTTTTATTTAGTTTTTGATATATTTTTTTAATTCTTGTGAATACTTACTGTGTATACAAAGGGTCCAAGAGATAAACCTACAAATAGAAAAAGTAAGTTTGTAATTTTATTATAGCATTCTGCATTAACGTACAATTGTATAGTAATGAATTTTATTTCTGTATTTATCGGATTGGGTGTGTTTATCAATTCTGATTCTAATAATGGTATTTGCAGGCATTCAAGACAACCGTGTTTATACGTGCAAAAGGTGCAGCAAATCATACATCCGTGAGCATTCATTATATGTGCATAAAAAGTATGATTGCGGAAAAGAACCACATTTTAAATGTACAGAAGTGGGGTGCTTATACAAATCAACTAGACGAAATAATTTGAACAGACGTTTAAGAAGCATTCACTCTGTTGTGTCGTAAATTTATGTCAGTTACTTTTATAAAGTACCTATATACCATGCCGTAGAAAGTCTTTTAATGTTATAATAAATTACCATCGATGTTTAACAGTTCTGTATATGTATACTTATTATACGCGGTACCATACGAAGGTAGTATAACTTCATCAGAAACACGAAATACGAACAAAGCAACTTCTACGTGCATTTGAAATATCATTGTGAAATAGAATCAGAATTTGTGTTCGTATTTTTCTAGCAACTATGGATCTACTAGAAAAACTATAATTGATTGTAAATAAAACTACATTGTGATGATCTTTGTCAGCTAAATGGTAGCAAATAATAACTATTTAAGTAAACAATTACCTCAGTCGTATTGGTTTCTTCTTCTATTGTTGATCTGCTCATTACTAAAACTGGTACTTTTAGTGTAAATATATCGTTGTTTCTAATTTTCTGCCATTGTTACAGTACAATAACTGTCAAACTTAGTAACATTTAGAGATTATCTTTTTATAAAATATTCATAGTTGTTTAATTTCTTTAATTTTAATTATTGGCGTTTTACAGATAAGTGGCAGAACAGCGGTCCAAAAGAAAACTTTTGTTCACTTTGCGTGAAAACTTTCGCAAGAAAGGATCATCTCAAAAGGCATATAAACGAGCAACACCCTGATGTATCCACTGCAATTTGGGGCTACGTTTGTATAATTTGTGGCAGAAAGTTTAAACGCAGGGGTCACCTGATGAAACACTCAGACAAGTGTGCCAAATTTTATAATAAATTTGAATGTTCCGTTTGTTCTAAACGGTACACCCGCAAAGATGCTTTTATCGATCACTTGAAAAAATCGCACATGCTGTCTTTTGAGTGTTATGTTTGCTTGTCGAAGTACTGCACACAAGACGAGTTGAATACACATTTGAGAAATTCTCATGGATCTGCTATTAATGAAACAGCTGCAGACATCATTATTCCGGAAATTGTATGTGTAAAAACGGAGGCTGAAGCTTCGGATTGAAGTGAAAACACATCTTAAAAGTATACATAACTGTAATGAAATTGAACTTATATATGAAATAGCGTTTGATTTTAGAGTATTATGACGGAGAGTATGATTTCATACTATTCTGAAATTTAGCATTTATCTTGTAGTAACAAAAATGTAGTTTGTAATGTTAAGATAATGCATTTTTCTGTGTGTAGTTTTATAATTTTTATGTAAATATATGTGTAAAAGTATAAAGTAGTTAATAAAATAGTTTATAGTGACTCTTCAAGAATTTCTTAGAGGTATCGCTAGTTTACAGAAACATCATTATTGTAATTTAGGAATAAAAAGATCTTTACCCCATTATTGAACTGGGGTCATCCCTCTCAGAGCCATGCGTTGGGTAAACCAAGCTACAACTGAACTTGCTTTAATTAAATAAGGAATTCACAGAAAAACAGATGTTTTATACTAAAACAGAAGCTTTCAATCTTATTGCAGTTTTGATAATATGCAGGGTGATTCGAAGTTTACCTTTGGAAATTTATATATTTATAGGACACGTGAAAATCACAGGAGTTTGTTACATCAACTTATGTCGAAACCCCAGTTTTTTCTATATACAGCGTGTTAAAAGTTACATTATGTTATCATAATTTTCATTTCCCTACCTCAACCAGAGGCGTAACTACTGAATACATTAAAAACGTTTTTTTTAAATCTACTAGTTCTTTGCAAGAAAACGGTATTCTTGTAACATTTAAATAAAATGTACTGTTCTTCTGTACAATGATCTTCAAAATCGTACATTATGGCTCTTATGAAAAAAGAATGAACATTTTTTGAGTTAGCTGTGCGCTTAATAAGAAAATTAGATTATCTGTAGGGTTGCTTTTGAAATATATTCGATATAATTTTTCTATATTATTTGTATCATTATTACTACTAAAATCTGGAGATCTTTGAGAAAAACATAATGTAACTTTAACTAAATCTCGGTAACGATGCTTCCATCGAAAACATTTATACAAAATTTGAATCTGTTTATTGTTAATAAAATAAAATAATACCCTAAACATTTTAAGCGTTTTATTCTTTTTTCTGTTCTAACGATGATCGCCAATGTAGCACAAAATATGCTTTCGAAACACACAGGTTGTTGGATTGTGAAAAAGATCGTTGCTATGAATGTGGAAGGTGCAAGGAAGGATTTTGTGGGAAGTGGGACTTAAAAAGACACCCTGCAACTACAGTTGGTGCTTTATTATTCACCTATTTTTAATAATATTTTGCCGGGAAGACAATATTATGGCAAGAAAATGATATTATCTATTTATTAAATCCGAATTCCTTGCGCTTGTCTCAACTTTAGTGATAACCGGTCCCGCTACTGGAAGCCACATCTTTGCACGTCCAATATTCCTATGCACTGGGTTTTCGAAGCAAATAAAAAAAATTGGTTTTACGGTACATATTTGGATAACTGGAGCAGAATGCCCCTATAGCTTTCACTTTATTTCTAAACCGATGTTCGCGGCGGATGCTTTGTTGACTAGAGATTTTTGAACACATGCGCCTAAATACCCACTTACAAAAATGTGCTACAAAATGCCATGCAATGCTAGGCAACGCCTTTAGATATGTACAAGTAGGCACAAACAATAATTGGACAGATATTGAACTATTAAATTAAAAAGTCAAGTGATAATGCGGACAAAATAAATAAGCTAACAATTAATTATTAAAAAACATAACTCTAAATTCGTTCTCGTTGCGTTTAAACTAACTAGCTTGCATTTCAGAATACGATTCAAAAAAGCAATCGCTAAATAATTAATTAAACTAAGGCTTCCGCTGCACTACCTACTCAATTAACTTATTTATTATTAAAAAATAATAAAAAAACAGCGCGGGCGTGGACCACGGGTTCCGTTAGTACTCGTATATATTACTATTACTATTATATTTACATGTTTTTCATGGAAGTTTAATTTTAAATCAATTTTATCTTACATCTTGGGTATGTAGGAAAAAAAATTACATTTTTTTATAAGGTCACCGGCGTTGTTTGCCAAATCTATTAAACGTTCTAGATTAAAACAAAACAATTCTAAGAACATTTAGAAGCAAACAATCTTATAAATTGGTTCGAAGGAATATGTTAAAGTTTGCGATTTTAAGAGTAATCCACATTTTTGTGTTTCTTTTAAAACACTGTTTAACAGCCTCTCTTTTACTAATTGTCGGCTCCGCCTTTAATTATCTCACAGCCCACTAGGGCTGTAGAAGTGCAGACAGTCCAAAGATTATAACAGTTTTTAAGGTTTTTTAATAAAATTTTATATTTTCAGTTTATTATAATTGGATATTGAAATGCATGATTTCTTAAAAGAAAATTGCTAATTACAAATAATCTGATTATCTCATCGCTTTAAAACGAATATAATGGTATTTATCTCGGTAAATTTGTATTTTGCACTTCCTCACAATTGCTTATTGACCTATTTAAACGATGTTTTACCTTTACTTTTATAGCTAAACTATTCTGAACTTATGATCAATTTTGACTTAAATTGTAACAGTTTTGTTAGGTATACATATTAGGATACCGATTTTGCATGTTTAATAGACAAATATAATGTATATATCTTTTTTTTTTAGTTTTCGGTAGAAAACCAACACCAACAACTAGTGGATTTATATGCTTTCGTTGCGATTCAACGTATAAAAATAAAAGGACTTTAAACAGGCACATAAAGTTTGAATGCGGCATTGAGCCTCAGTTTCAATGTGGTTTGTGTTTACGAAAATTCAAACACAAGCAAAGTCTGAAGCTACATTGCAAAATGATTCAGAATAAAAATTTAGAAGATTTTATGTAGCTTTCAAGACATATATTATTTATACGTATGTAATTAAAGAAAATTCAAAACCCTTTAGTTCTCACAAGAACTTTTGTACTCTAAATGTACATTTCGACTGCTAAGCAGTCATCATCAGTAGAAAAAACAAAGAAGAAGAACTACAGCGAAAACTGAAATCACAGTTACGGTGCAGAAGAAACGTCCCTTGTGCTTGGTAAGTCAGAACTCACGCATTGTCTGCTTTTATGGTTTCGTGGATCCTCGGTTCTATTTGCCGTGCGTGCGTTGAACTTAAGTAATGATGAATTTGGAATTAAGCCGGAATCTTGATTTAAAATGTTGTCTTTGAATTTGTAAATAAATCTACTTTCCCATGCATCGAGTTCTCTGCTGTTTTTTATGGATTTTAAGAGTTTTAAATCCGAATTTAAAATAGGAAGTTCAGAATCTAAAATATGTGCTGCTACATAAGATTTTTCGGGTCTGTTAAAACGGAAGTGCGATATGTGTTCTTTAAAACGTGTGCCTAATTTCCTTTTGGTTTGTCCAATATAATGCATGGGACAAGTAGAACAGTTTATTTGATAAATTCCTGACTGGTCTTCTGTCGACAAAGGGTCCTTGGTGTTACCTAGTAGATTTTTGAAACTATTTTTCGTAGAAACGATGGGCCGAAAACCTGCATTTTCGAAAATGCTAGTAATTTTATTAGATGTAGGTGGGAAGTATGTTAAAGGGGTCCAATGTTTTTGAGAATCTGATCTGTCTTTTGTGTGTGTAGTTTTAAGAGAAAATTGTTTCTTGGCATTAGCTTTGTGTAGGATGTTGTTAACCAATGAAGGGGAGTAGCCATTGAATTTTGCTATTTCAAAAATATAATTTAATTCTTTGTTGTATCGTATTTGTGTCAGAGGTATATTGATTAGTCTATGAATTAGTGAATTAAAAGCTGCACGTTTATGTGCGGGTGTATGATGTGAATTTTGCATAATGTATATGTCAGTGTGTGTGCTTTTTCTGTAAATATCAAACTCGATATTTCCCTCAGTGGTTCTAATAACTTTCAGGTCCAAGAATGGAAGTTCATTAGATTTTTCAGTTTCAATAGTCAATTTTATTGAAGGGTACATATCGTTTAACTGTGCGAGGAAATTGTTTAAATTTATGGATTTATCAAAAATAGCAAAAATTTCGTCGACATATCTGTACCAAATTCGGGGGAAATAAGAGAAATTATCTTTGGCTGTTTTTTCCAAGTGGTCCATAAAAATATTGGCCAAAAAAGGGGACAAAGGGTTTCCCATTGCAGTGCCGTGCGAAAGAAGGTAAAATTGTCCATTAAATGTGAAGGCGTTTTGGGTCATGCACAGGTTTGTTAGTGAGATATATTCGGAGATTTTTTCGGAAATGATGTCTTGTGTTGTTAGCCAATCTTTTAGAACAGTTAATGCAACATCTACTGGAATGCTGGGAAATAACGATATGACATCAAAAGAGACCATCATTTCGTAATTTTGAATGTTTGTTTGTTTAATGGAGTTGACAAATTCTAAATTATTCTTTACTGCAAGACTATTGTTTGGCAAAAACGAAGAAAATTGTGCAACAAGCCACTTAGATATTAAGTATGTAGGGGAATTAATGCAAGAAACAATTGGTCTCATAGGAATATCATTTTTATGAATTTTTGGTAAACAATAAAGTCTAGGTAACACGGGATTCGTAACTGTTAACTTGTATCGGAATTCTATAGGAATTAAATTTTTGCAAGAGCTGATGACTTCTTTTGTTGACCGAATGTAAGACGGTAATGGGTTTTTAGTAACTGATAAGTAATCACCGTTGTTTAACATCGTTTGAACAGTTGTATGGGAAATCGTAAAAAGTATTCAAATATCTTAACAAGACATCGAAAATACGAATGAGTTGAACGTAAAGTGTACAGCCAATAACTTCACATTTCAAGCAAAATACAGAAGTACCCTAAAATATCATTTGAAAGTAATACACTGGGAATCTTTTACTAGAAAATAAACAAATAGATTTTTTTATTAAAATGAAGAAACTTTTTAGTTTCTAACTACTATTCTACCGCGTTCCTAGTTTTTGCCAGTGTAGTACATTATTATAATACAGCACAACACAGCACTGCTGCAGCAGGTGACTATTACATTCGTGCGCGATGCACTTATTACAACACCCTCCGCTAAGCGCCGCCACTAAAGATAAATAAACTTCATTTAGTAAGTAGCTACGAAACAGTTATGTCAATCTAATTCAATGAAATTTAACTATATAATATTACAGTACCTTTTGAGCTGCATAGTAAGTTATGCAAAATTTTTGAAAATATGTAACGATAAGTACTAAGTATCGAAAGCTTAGGTAAGTGAGATAAGTCCCATGTATGAACATTTTAATTAATCAATATATTTTTTCCTGTATACTCATGGATTAATAATAATCGTGCATTAGCAACAAATAAAGAATAAATAGGATTAATTTGTATTTTCAAAAAGTTCCTCATTAGAGGTCAAAAATGTGATCCATCAGTAGTAATCCATCAGCAGTGAAATATTATTACAAAGTTTAATCAAATATCTCAGTTTATGGCAGTTTTAGCCGTTATAAGGGCGTTCAATCGCAGCTCTACTTAAAATGACACCAGAAATGTGCGTAGTCAGCCTGGTTAAAGTGTAAAATTACATAAATGCATAAAAATATAATATAATATAAATGTATATTTATTACGTATATAGTTAACAATTATTAACAATATAAACATATTTCAAAAACTGATTTAACTGAAGACTATCGTTAAAATTAACATTTTTTTAGGTCGCTTACAATCAGATCCACTTTACTTTTGTAGAGATTGTGGAAGAGGGTACAAGTGTTATGCATCTGTATATAATCATATGAAATATGAATGCAAAAAAGAACCTCAATTCAGTTGTTCGGTGTGCTCGTATAAATTTTTTCAGAAAGGAAATTTGAAGAGGCATTTTAAACGTCGCCATACTGCAACGGACTCTTAATAGTGGATATTTATAAAAAGAAGTATTACCTTTTGCTTGGAACAAATGAAGCAATTGCTTCAGGTTATATGCATAAAAAAAATGAAGGAAAAGGTTTTGCTTCGAGGCAAGAGGTTGCGCTTCAAAATAAAAGGTTTCACTTTTTTCGTATTTATAAAAAGAAGCATTTGCTTCAGAACTGAAGGATTTGCTTCTAAAAAAACGTATCTAGTCAACAGCAACTTTTTTTGCGAGAATCTCACGTTTTTCACTAGTTAGCCAGCCAGCATACAGCGTGTATGGTGAAGGTGGTGTACGTTTAGGTGTACTAAAGTTAGTGGTTTTGACGTGTTAAAGTGTGTAAGTGTTTGTATAAGTTGAGCTTTCAAATTTGGGTGGGTGGTTACAGTGGTGTGGTTGCTATGGCTCATATGGTGCATTTACGTGCAAGGAAATATTATAAACCAAGACATACACCTCGTGAATCAGATTTCAAAACGTTATTCAGATTTGAAGAAGTCAATGTGGTGTGGTTGGCAGGCCACATTCTGGGTGAGGATATAGAAACTCGTGGAGCAGCCCTGTCACCTGTGCACAAAATGAAAGTCTTTCTGCGTTATTGTGCGGACCCTGGATTCCAGAGCGGAATTGGTGAAGAATTGGGATGTACGCAACCCACAGTGTCCAGAATATTTCATGCGGTGCTTGAGCGTGTTGTAGAAAAGGCCGGCGAATGGATTCGGTTTCCAACAACAGAAAATCAAATCATGCAGGGCAAGGAGAAATGGTTGACCAAGTTCCATTTCCCAACAGCGATTGGAGTTGTTGACTGCACGCATATTCGTATTGAAAAGCCAGCCCAATTTGGAGACGAATATATAAATAGAAAAGGATTTACCAGTATTAATGTGCAGGCCACATGCGACGCGAATTATGTTATAACCAGTATTGATGCAAGATGGCCTGGATCAGTTCATGATTCTCGCATATGGAAGAATTCAGCAGTGCGTGAAGTCATGAAAAGGACAACAAACACTGTCCTGCTAGGGGACAGTGGGTATGGCATAATGCCATGTCTCATGACTCCTTATCCCAACCCCCAGGAGGAATATCAGAAAGCCTTCAACAGGCTGTTTACATCAGAGCGAGTTGTGATTGAGCATACATTTGGACAACTGAAACGGCGATTACCTATTCTCAAGTATGGATGCAGAGTGAAATATCCCAGTATTCCAAAAGTTATAATTGCATGTGCCGTGTTACACAACATAGCCAAGTACCTAGGAGATGCAGATATTGAAGGTGAAGAAGAGGAAGAACAGGACTTGCTACATAGACAGGAAATGAACGAGGAAGCTGTTCGCACACAAGGGCAAAGACGGCGAGAAGAATTGGCTCATCTTATTTATAATAACAACGTTAGTGAGTATCACAACTGTATATTTACACACACGTTCGCTTTAAAATGACCACAAAAATGAATAACTAATCTATTTCTTATAGGACCTTAAATAAAGGGAGAAGTACCGACACGACAATGGAAAACTGTACACAACTTACATCTACCTAGTATATAATATAATCATTTAATATCCTGCATTACAATTAAATACTGTATTTTGTATCTTTTGAAATAAAACTGCTTTGAGTTACATACATACTTCATTATTAAAGATTACAGTAAGTTTTATCCCCCATGACAGCATACATGTTCGAAGGTTCTTTGTTGGATGTCTCTGCCAACTTCTGGAGCTTAGCGGAGAAATATTCTTGCTGGAGACGAGAAGTGTTCAGTTGCTGAATTAAAACCAATCGTTGAAGCTGGGTAGTCGTCAACTGTCTCGTCTCATCAGATTCTTCTGGTCTTGCGTCAACCACTGTACGGTTTGGTTTCGGTGGTAATTTTTTTGGAGCAACCTCTTGAACCAGTGACATAAACGATCGCTGTCTGTTATCTGCCGTTCCACACGCAGTCATCTGATGAGCATTACTTTCCGTTGAAGTATGTGACGAAGGTTGCAATTTTGACACACCAATTGCAACAGCACCTAGTATGCACACAAAAAATATGATATATACATAGAATAATAATATTGAACATGAATGTAGTTATTGCTCACCTGGGACCTGACTCAGTACAGGATTGATGTCTGCATTCATGGCCTCCAACATTATTTTCTCCCAGGGCAGGAGGCGAATGCGCTTGTTCCCTGTTTTATTTTTATCTGTTTTCTTTTTAAGTCGTGTTTTCATATTGTTCACCTTCTTCATGAAAGCTTTAATCTCAATCTCTTTACCAAAGAGCGTCACATATTCTTCAACGATTTTATGTAAAGCAGTAGTTTTCTTATTTTTCATCACTGGGACTTGAGATTTTTCCAGAATTTCTGGATGTGCGCTGACTTTTTCAGCGATAAACGTGAGCTCTTGAGTGACATCTTCACTACCCCCTTGTTCACTTTCAGTGTCAGACATTTTAAATAAGATTTTAACTTTCAACTACCCAAAAATACTGCACAAGTATCAATCATACAACAACACCTCTATTCACTTCTGAATAAACAAATCAACCGTACAAGTCCGCTGAACCCACACCCACCCCCTTGCACAGTGTGCAAGTTCAAACTTGCACACTGCAAGTTTGAACTTGTAGATTGTCTGAAATCGCAAATCTTCAGTACCCTTTACTTCATTTATCTGAAGTATTTGCTTGCAAGGAAAAGGTAAAGATTATGAATACGAATTGAAGCAAAACCTTTTACTTCTACCTTTTACTTCTTGGCGCTACCTTTTACTTCTACCTTTTACTTCAAAGTAAATGCTTTATTTTTATAAATACTCACTAATATTCTAAGGTTCTGAAAAGGTTGTATTGAATACTTAAATACTTACTTAAATAAAACACAGTTTTGAAATAACGTTTTATTATGGTTTATGCTTTGGAAGTATTATTTTTGTAGTGACTACGCATTTATTTGTATGTACATGCATGTTAATTTATATTAGTTTTAGATTTCTATGTCATTCTTTTCTGGTACAGCTACATACGTAGGTAGATTACAGGAAATTACAATTTTATGTGCACTATAAATACACTATAATGTTTGGGTGTTTGTTCAATGTGAATACAATATAATAATTAATAAATTATATCATAAAGTTAGCTGTTCATTTTATGTTATAAGTTATTTATTGAGAGTTAGAGTTTCCTATAGTTTATTATTTTAATTAAGTGCTGCTTTTATACTCAATAAATGCTGGGTTTAAGTAGTTAAATCTACCCAAGCTAGCATTCAGATTTATAAATTAATTATAATAAATATATTATTATTTTTAAATACGGTTGTATATGCCACAAAAGTCATTCCATTTAAATGTATGTCGTGTGGTAGGAAATACAAGCATAGGTAATTCATCTTTGTATACGTATGGGAAAAACGAATCTGACAAGAAATCAATGAGGCACCTAAATTGATCTTTCAAATGAGGTGTTACTCGACCCCCCTTTTCATTTAAAAGAAAATTCAAAATGGTGCCGAGCCGCCATTTTGAATAATACAAATTTTAATTATTGGCTAAAAATAGTTTTTTATTTCCTCATTAAAGCACAGCAAATTTTGTGGTAAAATAACAAGTCGTTCAAAAGTTAGTTTGGGGGGGGGGGGGGGGTGTTACTTTATAGACACAGTGTATAAACACGAATAGTGCTGCGACGCATTTGTATTTAAAAACTATGGAGTGCGCCACAGAAATTTTATTATTCAAAAACAAATTTTGAAAAAAAATAAACGAAAATTGTATTTTTGCTTTATAATATATGATTGCGACTTCGGTACGCCAATGGTCACAGCTGACTTACGAACTCAGCTCCAAGTTTTGAATACAATTTAATTTGCGTCGCGATTTCATAAAATACAAAAGATTAATAACGGAACAAAATATTCTAGTGTTTAACTATAATACATGTCAAAATGAAACTAATTAAAATATTTTATGTACATTAACATCAGATAAGCAATAATTCGGTAGTTGACTGCCCACAACAAAACCGCTGCAAAGGCTGCTACTGTCGAACTCGAGGCTGTTGGCTCCTGGTTTTTACGCTGAATGCAATGTTTGTCCTACACACCAAAAGAACGTAGTAATATCTGAGCAAGCTCTGACGTCACAGCGGCATGATGTATAGTCGTGATAAACATAGCAAATTTTAAATCTCTTGAATAATTTACTTTAAGAACCAACGAAATTTGGGGTTTTAAAATGGAAGAGTATCCTAACTTAAGAGATATGAATCAATTATATACCTTAACAACTGTAACGTATTGTCTCCGTGCTTAAGTTAGTTAAGACTAACTTTCGGGCCTGATTGCACCTCTGTTGCCTGTTTCTTCACGCGAGCACCTGATTATACTTGGGTGCCAGATAATATTTAGGAGTTTTCTCTCCTAACGGTTTCGCTACTCCCTCTCCCTTCCTTAGTGGCCAAGACCTGGGTACCTACAGTGGCAAACCAGACTTTTGATGAGAGGTGGCTGCCAACTAGTAGATATTTGGATTGAAGCAGATACATTTATTCTTCAAAGCGCTGTTTGAGAGATAAAACAACCTTTAAATTAAATCTTGATTTCTATTAATAATAAAAATAGTCATCCAAGCAACCAAGCTAATGTCAAACAACAGCAAACGAGCAGTAAGTATAATCCAGCAGATTATGTAATACGTCAACCCTTCACTGAACTAAAGGTCCGGGAAACGTTGAATTACCCTGGATAACTCATATAATATAGATAAGTCAGATTTCGTCGGAAATAAACAGAAGACTAAATAAAAATTACATACATTTTTTTTATTACTCCTATTTATACAATTTAAACATCTGATTGTGTATTTCATGTGATCGAATTATATTATATTGTTGTACAAAAATTATATGACAATTAAGCAAAATGATTCTCCGGAACGGTACGCCACTGGCTGATTTATCTCTTTAGAACGATACGCGATGTTTACTTGATGCGTTGTTTCCACACTTTAGCTCTGGCTCGATGCAATATTGGTTCTCTGGTAAAGAAAAATTAGTTTGTGGTGTGATATCTTGTGAATTCCTTATAGGTAAGTACAGAAACTATGCAGCTAATTATAATAAACATGAATTTCATATGAAACAACAAGGTGCAGACAGTTCACGCTGAAAAGTGTACTACTGGTGTTTCCTACACTCACTTAAAACTTTTGGGACATGTCAAAATATATGAAGTATTTCATCCACAAACTGTATTCTGCTGTTTTTCTGAAACTTAATTATGTACAACAACGACACGAAGAAGAAATATATAAGTTTGCACAGAACTAATAACTAATTATTTTGGGTTTTTCTTATTCCATTGATGAAACTAGGCGATACATGCGCAGCCAATGTAGTTTATCGTACAAGCAGAAAAGCCATTTAACAAGACATATTAAATATGAATGTGGTGTGGAGCCAAAATTTATATGAAAAATTTGTAGTCGGGGATTTAAGCATAAAAGTCATCTAAATGGTCATGTTAAGACGCATATAAAACTGAACACAGAAATAAAACCTTAAATATATTGACTACGCATGAAACGTTTTGTTCGTTAATTTGTGAAGAATAGAACAATATATTTATATTTTGTTTCATACCAATTAGTTTCGTACAATATCAGAAGTAATCAAAATACCTGCCAAATTAAGCAATAGTTTTTATATCTAAATGTGTAGCATGTTGTCGCTGTATGTTTCTCGTGAGTGTAGTATTTTGATCAAATTTATGTTAGCTACATTTCAGGATGGATGACGTTTTATAATCCACTAATTCGAAGAAAAGCAAAACCGAAAAAATATGCTTGCCCAAACTGTGGGAAGTTGTACCAATTAAAGAAGTCTGTCAGAAATCATTTACATTATGTTTGTGGAAAGAGTCCAAATTTCTTCTGTAATCATTGCAGTGCCAGATTTTATTACAAGCACCATTTAATAAGACATTTGATGATTCATAAATAAATATGTATTGTATAATACTATACGTAGTGGCAGTGTTGTATACTTCTCGTTGAAATGTGTTAAATGTTAAACTTTTAGTTACCAGAATGAGTACATTTCTTATAAGTAGATAACATGTGTATGGACACTTAATTGTTTATTATGCAATTATTTCTCTAGAACCCATTTTTATTGGCGTTTTAAATTTATTTTTCCGTCTATCTATCTCCATATCCATCTCTATCTATCTCCAGTATCATCTTTAATTCTATACTCAAAATTTATATTGTTCGACTAGTATATTTTTTTAAAGTATATAATATTTTCTGCTAGTTAAAACCACTTAGATATTATCGAATAATACAATACAAAACAAAAATGCAAGCATACTGCACAGTAATCTACAAATTTATTAAGTTCGTTTAAATTTACAACCAAGTAATAAAAATATCATTTACTTTAGAAAAGTTTGCTGTACAAAATGAAATAGAAGAAGAATTTTGAGCGTCCGTATAGCAAATCCAAGTTTTAATTAACATGTACACAACTATATGTTCTAATAATATTAGATGCTCTAAGAAGACAATTTAGATTTCGCATTTTTAATTCTGAATTTGTGATAACCCCCTTTTACTAATGTAGGTATTTCTTTTAATAATTAAATCACATTTTAAGGGGTGCTGCTACAACTTAATACCATTTTTTTGTATTTTTTTATTTTCGTTTAATTTGCCAGTGACTTCTACAATAAATTATATTTTATATTAAAGTGATGCTTGAAGGGAGAAGATCTGGATGGAAGCTCACTTTTTTTGCGAATATGAAGTACCACCCTGTAGTTCTTATAGAACATTCAACTTACTTTTGCTTTATCTGTATCTATCACAAAGCCTATTTTAGCGATAGCAATGTCCGCTCGGTGAAACTGATTGTTTAACTTAAACATCCACTAGTTATACTATTAGAGCCTGGACATTTTTGTTTGAACATAACAGACTTAGTTTTTTACAAGGAATACGTCTTTCATGAAAGTGGTGCTATTTATGTATATTTTATATACTATTATTGAATGTCCAATGTACATTTTTCTGGTATAACAATTTTGCTTAAAATATCTTTATTTAATTTTTGAAAGTTTTTTGTATTTAATTACACTCAGAACATATAATCTGGAGTGGAAGTTGAAAAACATATTCGTACATAACTAAAACTCAGTATATGGCTTTAAATAACACGTTTATTTTTAGAAAAACAGTTTTCTTGTATTTAATGTGGGCGACATTATAAATGGAAAAACCACCTAAACAGTCGTACGAGTGTGGACAAGAAGCAAACTTCTTTTGCACCGTATGTAATAAGAAATATCATCAAAAGTCGAATCTTACTTAACATATGAAAAGACACGCACTAACAGTTACATGCTAGTTTAAATGCATTTATTATATTAATTGTGAAAGTCAATAAAGTAAACTTAGTTGTATGGCTTTTAAATATTAAATATTATCAGCAACTGCACTTTAATCTTACAGCACATAGCGATTAGTCGGACAATTTAGACCATGCTACCGTTAAAAAGTGAGGCAATATTACAGTCTTTTTTGAAAAACACGGACAGTGTGCAGTATGCACTACAATTTCCACTTACGTAGGTTCTTTTATTTATTTTTAATTTTTTTTTCTTTTAGATGATGCTTACACGACCAGAATGTCCTTTATTTTCAGTGTAGTAGAGGAATGTAGCGTGTGCGAATTATCATTGCAAATTGCACACGGTTTGATAATGGAAATTACAAAATTTTAATGAATGTTACGCTATTAGTTTGAACTCCTTTCCACACCTGTTCACAGTTTGCCTTCTCTACAGAGTTTTTTAAATGCCATCAACGAAACAAACTGGAAGAATTTACGTCGGGTGACCTCGCTGGCCATAAAATTAGCGCACGCATTCTATCCGCCTGTTGTAATTTGAAAAGCCAGGATACTGCTACCGAATATAACGAAATGTGCTGATACCTTTCACCTGTTAACCCGAGCAGTGTAGTATGTTTAATTCTGTACAATTTTTTTTAGATTTAACTTGCTTACCGTCAAAGTTTTTGCTTTTGTTTTGTAATAAACATTCAGAGTCGAATATTAAATTAAAGCAAACTCCTTACTCAATGTAGGATATGTTTAATAAAATAAATGGTTACCAATTAAAGTATACACTTGCATTACGCATTAGAGATTATTTGATGATCACGCTGGGTCGGTAAAAGTAATAAATATCACGCTTGCCAAAACTGGCATGCTGTAAACATTTGGAAGGCACGCACCAAAACTACGACAGGGGCTTTCAAATTTCGAAATTAATGTTTTTCCTTGATATTTAAACCCATGTAAACGAGCTTAGGGAATTACCGCATTCTGGATAAATAAAGTTCGTTACCACAAAGTTTTTCATCTTCATAACATGCATTGTTGACAATACTTTTATCTACATGTAGTTGACAAAGTTTTCTTTAAATTAAAGTGTTGTGCAACATAAATAAACTTTCTATCTAGTTCTGTTTGTTATCATTTTCTGTTTTACCATTCTTCTATAAAGTTAATCAATTTCACAACAAACACTATTAACGGTCCCCAACAACTGAGGCACTGAAAAAGAAAGCTACAAATGTTCACAAGCACTTTCAAATGATTCTCCACACCTGAGTTACACAACACTGCGCGACGCAGCCACTACATGTCACAGTTGATTTTTTACTTTTTAAAAAGAAGTTACCAAAAGAAAGCGTGGGGCGTAGCCCACTGGTTCTGTTAGCCGTAGTTAAACGGACAGGGAAACTGATATTTTATTTACTACTACTTGTTCATATTTAATTTTTTGTAGTACTGATTTGGTGGTTAGCTTAAGATGAAGTGAAGTTAGAAAGTAGGCGTTTGCTGTACATCGCTTTAGTTTACATCTAAGCAGAACTACTCGTTTCCGCGCAGCACCGCATTTCCGTTTCAGTGCTGGAAAACTTACTCATTTTACAGCGTTATTTACTGAAACAAAACAAAAAAAGATTCTTTGGATACACGGAAACAAACAACATGATTATTCGAGAGGAATGTAATGATGGCCTATTTTTAATTATTTGAGTAATTTTAAATAAATGGTCGTAGAAAAAAACTTGCACGCAACACGTATGGAAAATGTATTTACTGAACTTGTAGGCTTACTCGTGCAGTAAAGTATCACTTGCTATACTTGATAAGTAAATAACTATTAAATCGAAGTAACGCTGCTGACCCGTTTCCAGTTGGAACTTCATAATACGTTGCACTCTTAATAATTCGTATAATATGTCTAATGCTTATGTTTATTTGTAGGTGTACTTGCAAATAGTGAAATGCATAAGAAGTTTCAATGTCAATTTTGTAATAGGAAATACAAAAACATCAACACTTTAAAAGCGCATCTAAGATTGGAGTGTGGCAAGGAAAAGAAATTTTGTTGCAACTTATGTCCTTTCAGTGCTAAAAGAAGCTTTGGACTGAAAACACACATGATCGTTCATGAAGCATTTGCAAAGGAACAGGAAAATCGATAATAATAATAAGTAATCAAACTCAATATTGTTTTTCTAGTGTTGTTACAACGCTGATATGATTAAAGCGATAATTGATTTTCTTCTAACATTGAGGTAAAGTTTCTATATTTTTTTGGTTGAATTTGCTGCTTCTTTAGCATATAATAAGATTGATTTAAAAAAAAGACATATACCATTGACAATTTATTTTTATATACATATCTAATCGTCTGATTTGTTTGTTTCTTTCTGTAGAAGTTTAAACTATTTATAATAAAGTTTCTGTTTGAAGATTGTCTACTGTTTATTCTGTTTAGAAAGAAAATAGGCCTTTTAAATAAGTGCCATTCAATCACGCTCACCAAAGTCATCTGGAAACGAAAATTCTAGTGGAAACGAAAATTCTAGTGGAAACAGTAAAGCTTCAGGCGGAATCTTACTAGAACTGTAGGTCCTCTCCATTTAGACGCCACCGTTACGCACAAACAAGTAGGGCCCAGAAGATATCTAAACAACGTCGGTCGTAGAAAAGGACCTTTTCACATACATTCATAATAATTTAGGATTTTTACTAGTGTGGTAATTGTGGAGTTATTTGCAAGCAAAACAGAAACGTGTGGGAGGAAGGTCAGCTATATGAACGGAAATAGTTTTTAAATTTTTTGCCAAGTGGAAAGGTTATACATTTTCATAAAAAGCACATGTTTTACAGAAATATTGTAGTTTGAATTAATCTGTTATGAATTGTTAATATAGTATGCGCAGCCAAACTCGAGAAAAATTCGAGCCTTGCTCAGTAGTTTAGGGAGGGATGGAGCAAACGGTACACTCCAGAAGTTGAAGATTTTTAAAGAAGAGTGTACTTTATTGGAGAACTACGAATTATAGCAGATTTACGGAGCGACATGAAGCTTAAGCACCGAATGGCTTTTCTTATAGATTCAGCGGCGCGTACTGTATTTTCAATTATAAGCAGAATATAATATCAACTAAAAGTTTTATGACAACTATTATTATAATATTCAAGAAAAACTTTGAATGAATTTTAAATTTTGACTTTATTTTATTTTTAGGAATTTCTAATATCCAACTTTACCACTGCGTGGATTGTGGAAAAGTTTACAAGCACAACTCATCGTTGTACAACCACAAAAAATTCGAATGTGGCAAGCCTCCACTATTCAGTTGTCAATATTGCAACTCTACTTTTAAGCGCAAACAAAGCTTGAATAAGCATTTACAATGGAAACGTTGTAAACTACACAATAAGAGTGTGGTAAACATCCACAACAGAAACGCTCTTGTGCGACCATTGTACTTATTATAAAAGTGATTTGGACAGACATAGATTTAACACTGGACACATTTCGTTATATTCAAAGGTATTCTGGGGTCCTAAATCGTGAAATGTAAAGTAGGACAGGCGAAGTTTTCACTATTTTTAAACACTCCTTTACATAACACGAGGAGATTTTTTATTAAATGAGCATAAATGTAACCGACTACCTAAAAATATCACTTCGACCAGTCAAGAAACGTAACATGGAAGAAGAAAACCTTGGCGCTAGGTCTACGTTTGACTTTTTTACTAATATCTAACTGAA
The DNA here is from genome assembly GCA_958336395.1 of Ctenicera cuprea. Classification (NCBI taxonomy): domain Eukaryota; kingdom Metazoa; phylum Arthropoda; class Insecta; order Coleoptera; family Elateridae; genus Ctenicera; species Ctenicera cuprea. Next base: position 42,324,720 of record OY284492.1, on the reverse strand, counting down.
TTAGGATGAACAATATATATTGATTAAAACTTTTACTAATATTATTATCGAGTTCTGAACGTTTATCTGATACAATGTACTATGTTGTTCTAACTGAATCAAGAGCTCCATTGTTAAGGACTATAAGCTACGCCACTGCTTATTTGTGTATTGTAACAACAAGGTTTGTAGAAATCAACTTTGCTGTGAAAGATTAATTTATATTTTCCCCCGACGTATCTGCAATCTTGGGAACCACCGACGTTTGAATGCGATGACCTATCTTTTACAGCAAAGTTGATTTCTACGAACCTTGTAACAGTCATGCGCTACTGACTTAAGACGTTTTGCACCAAGTGACCTATCTCGCAGCTCGCTCCTCAGTTTCTTTGTTCTATGATTAGCGTCTAGCCCCTTGGACCTCCCAGCCGATCCTACCTCACATGACTTGCGCACCTCCACTGCATGCAGCTGAAATGTGTGTGAATCACAACTTCGTAGTGGCCCAGATGGATATGCGGGTGTGTTCGGTTGTACTACTTTTTTACTGCATAAGTAGTTGCGGGTGTCGAATCTCGGTTGGGATCAAATTTTTTTTTTATTTTATAGTTTTTTTTGAACACTGTTGTTGCGTTTTGCTGTTTACGCGAGGTTATTTGTTAACAGCAGTTATATTTTTAAAGAAAAAATACGAAGACAAATACGTACAAGGCTTAAATAGAAAAAACTGTTCAAGTTAAAAACTGTTTATTTATAAAATTGAATACCTTTACCAAGAAAGATACTTCACATTTTCCGAAAGATTTTTTCAAGAGTAATATCTGAAATCTGGTCTGCACGCATCCCGTTCGGCCCAACCCCTCACACCATACTACATTATTATTTTGTGGTGCCAGTCATTTTTATTTTTTAATTATCTCTCTTTTTAGGTCAGCAAGAATGTTTTACATGCCCAATTTGCAATAAAGTCTACAAATACTACACGTCTCTCCTCAGACATAAAAAATGGGAATGTGGAAAGGTTCCGAAATTTATTTGCACGGTGGAGAATTGCGGATTCAGAACTAAACATAATAGCACTCTCAAAACTCATAAGCAATTAAAACACGCACTGGTGCCGTAATAGAATTTATTATTGACTTATTTTCTTGTATATAATGTAATAATTGCTTTAAATTTAGTTTATGCTTCTTCAGATTGTCGTATAGCATTGAAACTATTAATTGGTTGGTTGATTTGTTGAAGTGCCATTTTGTCTAATTTACTTCTGATTAATTTACCTTTTAGTTGTTGTAGTTTTTTGTTTTTTGCATTGAAGTCAAACTTAAATAAAATGTATATAACCTTTATCAAAATCTAGTAGATAAATTCGAGGAAAATGGAAACTGAGCGATATGGGAACATTCATCGTTGTCGGAACATAGAAAATTCGAATGTGGAAAGGTTACCCAATTTATGCGTTCCAAAGAAAATCGTATCTTCAAGATTAAGCAAAAGCCCAATTTAATAGTATATTAAAACACAAGTTGCATAAGGCATTGTCTTAACGTACGAGTCCAAGATTGAAAAACGATGGAGCGTAGCGACCAAGTTTTTCAATGGACGAGTGCGTCAAGACGCCTTATGAAACGAGTTGTTTATACTATTTTTTCTATTGAGGAGAATTAATGAAAAAACGTTATAAAAAATTGCTGCGATCAAATTTGGTAAATTTAGTATGCATATTTTGGCATACATACTAAATTTACCAAATTTGATCATGAATATATCATGAATACCAATCTTTGTTGGTGAAATTTTACTAAAAACAATGCTTTAAAAGACTCTCTTAAAACACCGTTTTGTAGCTAAAACAGTGCTTTAAGAATAACCTTAAAAAACCGAAATAGAAAAAATCACATATCTTCTTACTATCTTATGGAATCGAATTTTCTGAATTACAAAAATGGCTTTCGGACAGTGATAATTTGAAATGAAATTTCAAATTATATTCTATTGCAAGTAATAAGCAAGAGATAGTCTGTTTTGATTTGATTTTAAGACATTGTCAATGACAATTAATTATTTTTAGTATAGGTATAAAGGAAACCGTTCGATAAATAATGGATACAAAATGAGCACAACGGAGCCAAGCCGAAAAACTAAGATTCTATGCGATTAACATTCTATTCTTTTTTAATGCAATGCTGGAAACCTATTTTTGTTAAAAGAAATGTTGCAATTAAAACATTTATAGCAACCGACTAATTATTGTAATAAAATGGTATTTCGTTAATAATCACGGTGTAAGTACACTATTTAATGACAAACAAATATTTCTTATTACCCATTCGAAAAATATTTATACGTGTCACTATTCTGGGATCGTCTTTCAGGCGATTTGTAGTTTGTGCGTAGCACCACAGATAAGGTTAACACTACAGATATACGGTAAATATGTGAGCTATCGGCAGCTTGTTTTATATGATTAATAATCTGCAAAAAGATGGCGCTGCAATGACAATTTATAATTAAGTCACAGATGACTGTAATTGAGCAGATTACTTAGCACATATTCAAACCAAAAGTTAGACAGCCATCTGCCATGCTTAATTGTCAAATCGCAATTTTTCGTAAATAATTAATATTGAAGCCAATTCTACTTAAATTATATTCATGATGTGACAGATGCACTCAAATCCCCGATAAAACAGTTTCCAACACATTTCAACAGTAATAAACAAATAGCGATAGCAGCGGCCTAAAATTGGTCTGGTGCGTTGTAGCCAAACTAACGCTAATTTCGTCTCCAAATATGAGCGGACATTTTGTATAAAGGGTCGTATATCTGTAGTGTTAACCTTATCTGTGGTAGCACTGAGCGACATGCACCATGTAATTTAAAAATAGATTGCTAGGAAGATAATGAAAGTTTTCTTTATGCATAGTCATAAGAACCATTAAATGACTGACTCAATTTAGGTATTTTCCACAATATTAACATGTTTGATATTTGTTGATGTTTACAGTTTTGCATTATTATTTTTTTTGTTACTTTATATGAAATCTGTAGTAATAATTGTTTCAGTGTACAGTTGCACAAAAACTATATTGAATATTTTACTTAAAATGAAAGCTGCATTTATCTCCCTATGAAAATTTAAGGATTTTATTAATATCATTTCTAACACTAAATTGTTTCAGAATACGAAAAAACGTTCAAGTGTACAAAGTCCACCAAATTGTAAAAACATACGCACAATCTTATACGCCACAGAAACGAATGTAATGTAATTGACCACGTTTTATGTTCTGTTCATAATAAATTTTATAAACAGTCTAACAGTATTCGTCTTCTTGTTTTTGCTCAAAATTAGGATTGTGACCTCAATTATTAACTAAAACTTGTGATCTACGATAAACTCAGTATCGAATAATGTGGTTTTTATGAAATGGCACTCAAGGTAATTTTTTTATTAACATTTCTAGTATTAGAAATATTTCTAACAACATTATGCTGTATATTTGAAAGTAGAGCAATAAGTATTTTATGTCTCAAAAGTATAAGAAACTAAGTTCTTTAAAGGAGCATGCTTGTCACCAATGTGGACAAGAACCTCAGTTTCAATGCCGTTATTGTCTGAGAAAATTTTAAATAAGAAGAAATCTATCCGATCCATATAAATATACTGAGAAATCATTATTCAGCTTTCTTTTCGTATTCAAAATGAAGAAGTAAAGTTTATCCATGGATCTTGAAGTTTTGATTGTACACATGTTGATCTTTATATTTGTAAATATTTGTTTAAAATTTAGTTCTTGGAAATGTTTTATTAGTTATTAACGCATGGAAAAGTAATTTCATCGTTCAACACGAAACAATAAACATTATACAGATTAAATTGTTTCAATTGTACAGATTCCAATGTCAAGTCACTTTAGTTTTTTAATAATGCAGATATTCGCATTATGAAATTGTTATGTCTATTTTAACATTTGTTCTTACATTGTTTTACTTTATTGTTCTAGCCATGTCACGATTTTGGTGCCTGACTTGTGGTAGATCTTATAGCAGAAAAGACAGTCTTCAAACACATTTACGATTTTACTGCGGTAAAACACCACAATTTTCGTGTGATGTGTTCAAGAAGTTTTCATCACAAATACACTTTAAATAGACATTACAAAGTACACTTCAAGACAAAAAACGAAAACGGACTCTAACATGTATTACCACAATATAAAATTATCTTTTTTAATTTTGATAAATCGGTCACCTCTGATCATTAAGATAGATTATTGTAAGTTAAGTAATATATTTATTTAATTATTTATTGGTAAAAAATGGAAATTTATATATGGTAATCGTATGTTTGTCAATATATTAGCAATTTTTGAATTTGACTCTGTAAATTTCTTAAACAATCTACTACACGTAAGAAGTGTTTAAATGTTCAGCTACAGTTTTTATCATAATATTTTCATAGAAAACTGCAATTCATTAATATTAGAATCACAATTCGTTATTTTACTGTAATTTCAGGGAAATACGTATGGACAACTTGGAGAAACCTTCATTTTTAGTATATAAACGATGTAAAAAGATAAGCATAAAAACTAGTTGGAATTGGTTGTGTGGTAGGCATGTGGTGAAACAGTATTAATATAAATATTTAACTATTAAAAATCAATAGTATAATAATAATAAAATAAAACACTTGGTATTTATTATACCAAGTGCATATAAAATTATCACATGTATTAAAGAAGTTGTTAATGACGTTAATTCAAAATTAAGACAAGAAATAAGAATTGCCGGTACGTTGCTTTGCAGGTTCCAATTACAACTTTGCCGGTTTTTTGCTTTGAAACTTTTCCTCACCGCACATCGTAGGGGGCGTTACTTGTGTAATGCCCCTTTAATGTTAATGTTTAAATGAAGACGTTTTGTAAACGCATTGTTGTTGTTATTGGACAATTTTTCTCGATTGCTTTTATTTGGTTGTATTTTAATGTTAACTGGATATGTTTTGAATATAATGTAAGTAGTTATAACAGTTATGTGTAAGAAACCTTCTAACGTCTCTGGCTAAAATCTAAAATAGACTACAAACAAAATCACTAAATAACTGCAACAATGCATCACGAAAAGACATTAGTTCTTTTACAAAATAATCAGTTTTAATAAACTAAGTTTATAGAGATTCTAGTTTCCGACACATTCTATAAAATAAACAAATAAAATAAATCTAAATGTTGTAGTGTAGATTTCTGGTGAATAGAAACGCGCCTAGTAGTATAATATCTTAATAAATTCTGCTGCGTTAACACACTTTTTACTTTCCCATACTGTCTCTGTTAGAAGTATGGAAAGTTAAAATCTCATAAAAATTTTCAAATGTCACATTTTAACCATGTACACACGATAAAATGCTTAAAGAAGTACGTGAAATCGAAAGTAATTAATTTCGATATGAATTACTAAAGTTTGAAAATACTAAAGAAAAAGAAGAGAAAGTAAAAATGGCAGGTCTCAAAATTTTGGGAATTTTTAAAACATTAATCTTGGAAAACTGCCCACACCATTTTTTCTAACTTTGTTAGCCAATGGAGCTTGCAGTGAACTACAAATCTTTTTTATTTTTTTTCTGCTTAGCCAGAATTTTTGAAAATCTAAAAATTGAATAATGATTAATTTAAAAACGTAAACGCCAATCGTTAACTTTGAACAGTTCAATAGCTTATTTGAAGTATTTATTCGGATAAAAAAGAATTTAAAGCCATTTTAGAGATTATTAAAACTTTCTAATATCGGCAGCGCGTGTTTCGAAAGTTACGTGATTTAGACTACGCTTATATATCAGCTCTAGGTAAAAAATATAATTTTCATTCCTCGTATAATTTTTATAACTTTTTAATATAAATAAATAAAATAATATAAATAAACTATTTATAGCTGTGTTTGCTCGAGAATATTAAAAACGGAAACAGCATGGGAAAGTACCGGCAATGTGTCAATTGTTTTCAGTCGTTTTCACTTGAACTGAAGAACGTTTATTCATAAAAGTATTTTTGAGAAAGGTGACTTGGATTGAAATATATTTACAGATGGAATAATTGGTCTTACTACAGCAGCCGGTATAATTTATTTGCAAAAATATCGGCAGTTGTTTTATAGATATTTTTAGTGCAATTTTCAGTTTTACATTAAGTACGGTATATAAATCAAATACTCCTTGTAATAAAGATTGCAGGTTGTATAAATATTTTAACTAAAATTGTGCATATTTTAGGAACAAGATTTCTCTGCCCTTGCGGCAAATCATATCGTCACATGCAGTCGCTTTACAACCATTCACGATTTGAATGCGGTAAAGAACCACAGTATGCTTGCCCAGGATGCCCATACAAGGCGAAGCGTAAAAGCACCTTACGAGATCACGTGAAACGAATACATCCACTAATACAATACGAATAACACTAATGATGTTTGAAGACAATGGCCATTTTACCGTTTTGGAGTTCAACATGTCGTTATGAATAATCAAAAGGAAATAGATTAATTCTTGAAATCTCATGAATTGACCAACTATAAATATATAAACAATGGTGATGTAGTATTAGTAAATTCAATTGAATATCGTTTTCAGCCAATAAATATATAGGTCGTCTATTTTAACCAGGACACTATAAAGATTTCGGAAACTATTGGAGATACAAAATGAGTTAAATAGACAAAAGTTGCCTAATTTAGAAAACAATGTAATGTAATGGTAATTTTATTTTTCTCAAAATACCCATAGTTTACTAGATACAAGTAAAAAACTTTAAAAAAAATAATTTCTTGAAGGTAAAATGCCTTTGTTCATAGTGAATATAGAAAAAATCGTAAGGAAAAAAGTTGTAGATCTATCGCAGTTGTATTAAGAAACCGATTGTGTTTTGTTTTATTTTCTAGATGTAACACAATCATGCATTTTTTAAAATAATGAAACAAAACACACCGCGACACTATTTTTGCTAAATACAGCTTCAATAACCTACAACTTTTTTCTTTAAAATTTTATTTCTATTTTCAATATTAACAGAGATATTTTAATTTAAAGAAATTCCACAGTTTCAGTTTTCCGCTCGTATTTAGTAAGCTATGGGTATTTTGAGAAATCCAGAATTACCATTATATTGTTTCCCTAATTTAGGCAACTTTTCAATCTAATTTCACCGACTTTGTATCTTCTATAGTTTCCGAGATTCTTATAGTGTCCTGGTTAAAATAGACGACCTGTATTGTTGTATTATAAATTCAAAGAAATGCGATCCCAATAAATATTAATTTTTTATATTTTGTAATTGTAATAATGACTATTATTAAAATAATAGGGACCTAAAATTCAGCTTGAATTGATTAGTTTTTTTTTAATAAATAAAACACATGTTTTACTTAAAATTAATAATCTATATAAGGGAATCGGTATTTCATATATTAAAATCGTAATGAACAATTTGAAATTAACAAATGTAAATATGTGCTGGTGTTGTGTCTATTATATGAGATCATAAAAAATATGCTATAGAGTAAAATTAGTGACAAATTTTCTAGTTTTTGTTGTTGTTATCTGTGTTATGTTTTTCTTTTGTATTCTTTAAATACGTTTAATATTAAAAAAATTTTTCTTCCCTGAAGTACCTCTGTTGATAGAAAAATTAGCTTACCATTTGCTTTGGAATTATATTAAAATAAAATTAAAACTTTTGTAGGTATACATTTCCTTTCAAACAAGGAGAAGTATCCATATATATGCGAAATGTGCAACCGACCTTACAAGTATGTCAGAAATTTAAATTCTCACAAGAAGTATGAATGTGGAAAAGATCCGCAATTCCTATGTCCAGTTTTTGATTGTTCCCACAAATCAAAAACGAAGGGCAATTTAAAACGTCATCTTTTACTTAAGCACGCACCAGATGACTACAAACTCATTTCTATATTCTAGATTGTTAGCATGTTTATGTACTAATTAAATAAATAATTTAATTCTAAATTTGTTGCGGGTTTCCCATTTTTGTAGATTTTGTAGTAGAAAGGAATTTTTCTTAATAAAATTCTGTACTACTGTAAAATGTAAAGCATTTACAGGAACTGAAATATTGTTGCAAGATCATGTTCTACTTTTAGTTTTTAATTTTTAATAGATATAATTCTAAGTAAACCAACAGGATTTTCTGTCCCTGAAAACAGCGGAAAATACGACGGAAAACTTAAAGCCCATTTATAATAAACGAGAGTATTTTTAGAACCAACATTTGTATGTACCGTGACTGGTTGTAAATTGCAAAAAAATAACACTTAAAGTGTCACAGGGTATTTAAATAATAAACAGTATATTACAATTTAAAATATATTTAATCTCGGTACATAATAAAATAACTAGACCAATTAAATTCTAATGATACAGAAAAGGCAAGTTAAAAAATAGTACCCACTTTTTCGTATATATTTTTCTTGATTCAATAATATGTGCGTTTACTGATAAAGCAATCCAGTTTTTTTTTTTCAATTTGGTACTCATTACTTAAAATTAATAAATGTTTTTTTTAGGTTCATCAGCTTGTCCAATTTCATGTCCGAGTTGTGGAAAGCATTATAAACACAAATCGTCTTTAGCAAATCATACAAAATACGAATGCGGCAAAGAACCTCAATTTGTATGTAAATACTGTCCTTATAAAACTTTTAGAAAAGGAAATTTTGGACGTCACATGTTGACTCAACACCAACTTGGACAACCATCTCCACAGTTTTAATACTGGCAAAATCCCGTAACATAATCTCTTATGTTTGTTGGAAGAAACTACAAATTTATTTCAATAGATATTTAACGCCTAGACTAGAAAACTTATTTGTACTATTTTATAACTAATTTTGTTATTGTTAGTCCTACGATAATTAAAGCTTTACATTGTTAACTTTTTACTTTCCTATACCTTCGCTTTATTTTATTTTTGGTGGGGCTACACGTCTTCACCCTCTAATTTTTAGCTGACGACTTTAGGATGTGGTTAGCTACTGTAGAAAATGTAAATTCTAAATATTAGTAATTAAAAAAAAATGTTTTCACAAAATATGTTGGTCTTTAGATAAATTAGAATCCGAGCAGGTATGATTATTACGGATGAATCACTTGTGCTGACGTCACGAACTGACTGAGCTGCAGTATGGATGGAATTCAGGATTGCCTATATAGCTTGTTTTCTTAGAAATCCAACAGTCGGTGAATTGTACAACGTTATAATTATTAAATTACATTTTTGCAAATACGGTACGTATTAATATTAGTATGGGAAAGTCCACTCGAGGTTTATTTTATTATAATACTACTTGAATTAATTTTCTTCTGCTTTTGCTTTTTGAAAACTTGAATATCGTATATGAAACAACTATCGGCAGTGCTTTAAAGTACATAAACAGTGAAATTAATTAGGCACCTTTGTTATGCAAGCTAAAAGGGTTCATATTAACGAGATTTCCTCGAAATTAGGTAACTGTGTGTAAACTTACGTAGTATTACAGTTCGATTCAGAAATTTGAAACTATTTCTAATAAACCTGAATGCCAAATCCTTACAGTTTCTATTATTTGAGGACGTTTTTCTGAATTTTAAATTCACTATTTTGTCTCCCGTATTCCAACTTTGTGTCTATTATACTAACGACGTTATTTTTAGGTAAAACGTTCGTTTGCACATCATGTTGTAGCGTTTATACAAATCAGAGGTCTTTGCGCCATCATAAGCTGTATTATTGTGGAAAGGAGCCAGAATTCAAGTGTACCTTTGATTGGTGTCCTTACAGATCGAGACGTAAAGCTAATTTGAAAAGGCACATCCTAACTATACATCATAGCCTGCTTTCTTTAGATAATGCTTAGTTACAATAAAATTGTTTAGTAGAAGGATTGATTATTTGATTCACTATTTATAAAGCTAACATTTTGACGATAAATGCTATTATTTACCTACATTATCATGATATTGTATGTGAACCATATTACTTTGAATAACACATGAAATACATAACTGCAATATATTATCCTATTTATTTTATTTTTATATTATACTTACTACTGCTACCCCCTTATCACGCTTTCATATTTTTGTTAGTTCCCATTTGGATTTTGTAGCGTAAAGATGTTCTGGTCACCGCTCTGATTGCTAGAAAATTCAAGTGTTCATTATCGCGCGTGATAAAGCTAGGCCGTTAGGCCATATATTCATCTAAGAAGGTATTTAACCATAAATTTATTTAATTTACTTCAACCGTAAGAGATCCCACTTATTAATAATGTAATCAAAATTATTTCGTGCCGTACGCACAACCACCAATTGTACAATACCAGCTTCAATACCCCGCTCTACCGGATAATACGATACAATCTCAACTCCAATTCACACCAGCTCAGCCATGCAGCCCACATTTAATCAACAAACATGCCAAAACGCAGTACCGCAGTACACTATATCTGCTGCACAGTGGCAGCAATCTATTTATCAACCAACTACTTCAAATCAACCAAATATGGAATGGAATTTTGTCACTTCAAAAAAAAAGCGAGCTTCCCATGAAGACGAAAGTCGTCTTGTGAAACAAAAAACCTATACAGAGCAAACTCCTCAACTCAGCTTAACAAATCATTTCCAAGCTCTCCCAGAACTTGATAATAAAACAATGGAAACAGATAAACCTCCGGAAACAAAAGTACCAAAATCTCCACCAATATTTATTACCGATGTATTGAACATCCGCTAACCGAAGAGCTGAATGTCATCGCCAAAAATAGTTACACCTTAAAAATCATCAGGTCGAAACCAAGTAAAAATCATGACGGAAAGCGTAGATACTTTTAGAGCTTTAATAGCTAGACTAACAGAGTTAAAAGTACAGTTTCACACCTACCAACTAAAAGAAGAGCGCAACTTCAGAGTAGTAATCAAGAAGCTACATTACTCAGTTGATGTAAACAACCTAAAAGCTGAAATAGAAAGCCAAGGTCACAAGGTCATGAACATATATAACGCCAAGCATAGAATCACTAAACAGCCACTCTCAATGTTCTTCATTGACTTGGCCCCTTGCGAAACTAATAAAAACAATTATGACATCAAACATCTATCTTACACAAAAGTAATAATAGAACCACCTCGACAGAAGAAAGAAATACCACAATGTGCAACATGCCAAAGATATGGGCACACTAAAAGATACTGCACACATCAATCTAGATGTGTGCAATGCGGCGCAAATCACTTATCAAAAACTTGCACCAAAAACAAAGAAACACAGCCCAAGTGCGTTCTATGTTCCGGCTCACATCCAGCTAATTATAAAGGATGTCAAGTCTACAAGGAGCTGCAGAAAAAAAGTTCCCACCTCTACGCCCTAACGTACTTCCATCACAAACAACCCCACCTTTGACACAGACATGCAACAACAACGCAAGATCAACAATGCCACAAATCCTAGTAAATGGAATCGCAACTACCTCTTATCCAAACACACCACAAACGTCAAACTTTGAAAAGCTAGAAAAAATTATGCTCGACCTAGCAGAAAATATAAAAACTATGCTAAACCTTCTCACAACCATTGTTTCCAAGCTACACTAATAGAGCGCACACTTAGAATAGCAGAGTGGAACGCCAACGGTTTGTCCAATCACGTCGAGGAGTTGCGTACCTTCATCACTAATCACAACCTAGATATAATACTAATATCTGAAACTCACTTCACCAATAGGTCCTACTTAAGCATACCTAACTACATCATGCGATACAAAACATCCAGATGGAACGGCCCATGGAGGAACGGCAGTTATCATTAATAAATCCATAAAGCACTATCAAACAGATAAATATGATCAAGAACACATCCAAGCCACAAGTGTGGTCGTAGAAGATTGGACTGGGCCGATCACAGTCACAGCAATATACAGTCCCTCGCGACATAATATAAAAGAAGAACACTACACCCGGTTCTTTAACACACTGGGTGCACGATTTATTGCTGCCGGCGACTATAACGCTGAACATCAGGAATGGGGCGCTAGAGTAACTACCACCAAAGGAAGAGAGCTATTAAAATCACTTGGTATTAACAACCTAAGCTATCTCATCACCAGACAACCCACCTACTGGCCTACTGACAGGAGAAAAATCCCAGACCTACTCTACTTTGGTATTACAAAAAATATAGCTCAAAATTACATGAAGATCGAACAATGTCTTGATTTGTCCTCGGACCACTCTCCGATTATAATTACGATGAATTCTCATGCACTTGTCAGAGAGAAAACACCCAGACTCAGCAACAATAAGACAAACTGGGACGTTTTTAGAGATCTGGTTGATGAAAAACTAAATCTAGACATACCGCTGAAAACAGCAGAAGACATTTAAGAAGCCGTAGAACACATAAACCATATAATACAAAACGCAGCTTGGGAATTAACCTCACAACTGAACACGAATAACAAACAAAATACTCCCCTCCCCCCCTATGATAGTCAAAAAAGGAATAGCAGAAAAAAGAAGACTTCGTAGAGCATGGCAGAACACTAGGTCTCCAAATAACAAGAGCAGGCTCAACAGTGCAGCACGGAACCTCAAAACAATGCTCCACCATCTAAAAAATCGGGGGATACAGAATTATTTAAAAAATCTCTCCCCCACTGAATCATCAGATTACTCACTGTGGAGAGCCACACGAAAGTTAAAACAACCTCAACAAGCGATACCTCCAATTCAAAAGGCTGATGGCAATTGGGCCAGAAGTGAAAAATAGAAAACTGATACGTTTGCAGCACACCTTACGAATACATTTCAGCCCTTCCCGTCTGAATTAAGTACTGAAGAAGAAGAAGAAATACAACTATATCTGGAGGCTCCAGATCAGCTATGTCTACCAATTAAAAATATAACCCTAACCGAGGTCAAACACTCAATTAGACAAGAAATAGATCCAAAGAAAGCGCCAGGATACGATCTTATCACGGGAAAAATACTGCGAGAATTACCGGAGCAAGGACTTGAACTTATAGTGATCATATTTAATGCTATGTTACGACTAAATAATTTCCCCGCACAATTGAAAGTGGCTCAAGTTGTACTTATTCCTAAACCAGGAAAGCCACCAGAAGAAGCATCATCCTATCGTCCTATTTAACAGAACACCGAGGTTTTTATATCGTATTATTTAAAATTTTATTGATTAGTTTCTATAAATGACCAGTAATAGAGTGTTGGAAAACCAGTAAATCTCCACCTACGGTTATACGAGGAGATTTGCCAAACAGTTTTGCTTAATGCAAATAATTTTTTCAAACCTCTTTCTTACTCGATACAAACCCAAAATAGTGAAAGTGAGTAGCAGACCAGGGTCTTTAACATTAATGTCTCAGCAATATATTTCGTTTGCTAGTTTTTCTTAATTACAAGAAATATTAATTATATTGCTATGTTTTTAACTAATTTTGTATTATTTGCTGATACAACTAGTAAAATGATTTTCACATGCCGGCAGTGTCATAAAGTATACAAAAATAAGGGAACCTTAATGAGACACCTTCAGTATGAACGCGGCAAAGATCCGTCCTTTAAATGTGAAATATGCTTGAAATTTTTCAGAAGAAAGGAGCACCTTAAAAGTCATATTCTCACAGTTCACAAAGTTCCATTAATACTCTAATACAATACATGTCCTTTAGATTTACTTCTTACATCGCAAAAATTATGGTTTATAGGTAATTTATAAGTTTGTCTAGAAATTGTATAAATAAAATTACAAATCTTGCTGTTCACAATAAATAATAAAAACCAAAATAAGAGTATTATGCGGTTAAAAATATGTTCACTACATCAAATATACAGCTGGTATATTTGTGTTTTTTGTGTTCCAGTTTGCTTCTTTTTTGTTTTATTTCTGTATTAAATGCGTATATTAAAAAAAAATAAAGCCGTTAGTGTATGAAAGAACTGCTGTTTCTTTCACCGACAAAGACATCTATTAGTTTCTTATTTGTTTTAAATTACCAATAACATTATTTTTCAGGTGAAATCATTTGTGGTATTTGTGGTAAGATCTACACAAGTCAGGGATCTTTGTATCATCATAAGAAATACTACTGTCGTAAGGAGCCACAGTATAAATGCACCTTTGATAAGTGCAATCATAAATCTAGAACGAAGACCAATTTGAAAAGACATTGGGTAACTCATACAAGTATTGTATCCCTGTAATTTATAAATTCTCGTTGCACTTCTGAATATTATTGTTCTGTAATTAAACCTTAAATACAGTAACAAAACTGAAGACATTTTTATGTTCTTGATATTTCCTTTTTTTTAAATAGGCGATTATTGTTGCTATCAGTTTTATCTATCGAGCCGATATTTGAAATATAACACGAAGGTATTTACTGTATTCGGTCCAGAAATCGGTATTTTAAAGTCTTAAAGTTCATATGCGAGTGTGTCTGCCTATCTGTTTGTCTGTGTGTCTTTATACACTTTACGATCTAAACGCGTTAAGGCATAAAAACTAATCTACATTCAAACAATTGATTATCTTACGCGAATGAAACCGTAAAAAAACGTGGTTGGCCCACCACGAATAGAATATGTAAGGTAGAACTAAGGCGTTAATAATAATTCAGAAAATCTCTGACGTGTTATAAACACATTTGTTAAACTACAACTGTAGAGCACATCACAGTTTTGCCATGCACATTTAGCCGCTTATCAAATAAACCATGAAATACCACAAGAGCAGTCCTATTTAATTATTGCACACTAAAAATAAGCTAAAATTTGTATTGTACGGTTACAAAATAATGGACGTCCTATCACTGATCTTTCGATTTTCCAGAAATTTTGAAATACTGCCTTTAGTCTGGTTTAGTCTAGATATGCTTTTTTGGGAGGATTTATTTTGTCTAAACAATAGGTTAACCAAGCAGCTACACATAAAAAGAAGTCGCATACGTATAAAAGGAAGAGAAAGAGCAGATTTTAAGATTAAGAATTTTTAGTACTCGGAGAGATTAATATTTTGACTTATAATCGTTTCAATTTGTATTATTTAAGCTATGTATCTAGGGAAACTGTTAAGTATCATGATGACCTGTAATTTAACAAAAATTTATAATACAGGATATTTTCTGAGCCAACCCTTAAGTAAAACTGACTAAGGAAGTATAGTTATTTTAGAACCAGTAACTGCGGAGGCACCCAAATTAAATACGAATGTTATGTTTGTCATAAAGCTTTTATTCGCAGTGATACTTTAAAGACACATCTGTTAACAACACATTATATTTGTTAAACAATTCACCAAAGTTTGTTATGTTTATACTAATTATACCTTTAGTTAAGAATGTATGTATGTTTAATAATAGTTAAAAAAGTGAGCACAATTTAAAACAGTATTAAATATTCTTTATTAATTGATGAATTTATTTCTAGTTTGTTATGGGGAATAGATACGAATTTAATTTTAACGACGCAAAAACAACATAAAATCAACTGGAAATTATGAACTGTTATTGATATTATCATTTTTAAAGAAAACAAGACACAAAGTAGTTGCATAACAAAACAGTTCTAAATTAATGTAACTTAAATGAAATACATTATCTTTTTGTATCGCTCTTGTAATTATTGACAGAATAAAAATGATTCGGCAAATGTAGAACATAAATTATTATATACCTACACAGGGTGTATGTACACACTCTATTGGAATGTCGAAAACTGGAAGAGATACAAATTCTCCAAATAGCGAAGATTTTAGGAACAGATTTTAGTTCCATAATTGTTTTTTACACTTTTATGGTGATCATAGCTCACATTTTTTCACAATGCGCGGTATGAACTATGAAAATATTTAGAAAATTTTTCTTTACACATTTTCTCTAATTTTAATAATAAGGGTTTAACTCAAACTGGGAAATTTACAACTTGCGAATGTCCAGTCAGTCATGAATGTTTTGAAAGAAGTAAATATACGCACAAAATAGCATCTTTAGTCCATTATGTTTTTCCTAATAGTTTGCATGATACTAAACGTATTTTAAATTCTTTGATTTTCTTCTTATACATAATTTCTAACATAAAATATTTGATTGTATATTAAACAAACTCTATTAATTTCAGGTATGAAAAATGTAAATACTGATATTGGTAATGCAAACAATATAAATCTGGAAGTGTTTGCATGTTCAATATGTCGTAAGAAGTACAAGTACAAAACGTCTTTATCCCGTCATCTGCGATACGAGCGTGGAAAGGAACCACAATACATATGTAAAATTTGTGGTCATAAGACTAAACATAAGAGTAACTTGCTTTCGCATCTTGGAAAACACAAGGAGTATTTTGATGTCAAATAACACCAACTAAGATATAAAATGAAATTAGTTAATAATCACAAATGCATTTCGAGATGTTTCCGAATTATATCTATGAAATGAATTCATGTCAAACATACCTAACATATGTCCCAAAAGTTTTGGCACAAAATTCAATGACTTTAAATAAAATATAAATGAAATAATATTAAGTTGCCTTTGGAAACAAAACATTGTTTATGTTGTTGACTTTAAGATGACAGTTAGTTTTATTGAATTTGTTGCTTTACAATGTCGAATAAATTAGAAGTCACAAAAAGTATCTATAACTTGGTTGGACGCGTGCCCAATGCTGAAAAATTCCGAATCTTGAACGAAGATATTTCACGTAGAACGATTTATCGCACAGTAGCGGAGTGCGAGCAGGGAATACCATGTCTAAACCTCTCAAAAAATGGAAGACCACGGGTATTTACAGCAGAGAGGGCAGGGAAGTTGGTGAGAAGAGGAAAAAATCAAGTTGGAATCTCAGTGAGGAGACTGGGTCGTCTATACGGCACTTCAAAGAGTACGGTATCGTTGGAATTGAAGAGGAATGGTCTAAAATATCGAAAAAGACGTAAGTGCCCCAAATACACCCAAGGCGAACTGCTACGTAAACCACGATGCTGGCGTCAACTGAGGCGGGTGCATTTTGCGAATGAAAAAATCATTATCTTAGATGACGAAAAATATTTCACTTTGAGCAACTCTGAAATGAAAGGAAATGATGGATTTTATACGGACAACGTAGAGGAGTGTTAGGTACAAATATAAAGCGAAATTTGCCGATAAAATCCTCGTCTGGTGCGCAATTTCTAGAAGGGGTTATAGCCCGACCTTTTGTGGGAAGAGTAAGAGGCGAAGCTTTGAACACTCAGGGCTATATTAATAATTGTCTCTCCAAATTGCTCCAATTCATAAACGAACATCATCATGTTTTGACCGGACTTGGCAACGTGCCACTACTCTGGAGTTACCCAAAACTGGCTTCGACAGCATCACATACCTTTTGTTCCTAAAAACGATAACCCTCCGAACTTACCTCAGGCTCGCCCAGTCGAGGGTTTTTGGGTTTTACTGTCGCGGAAGGTTTATCTTGGAGGGTGGGAAGCCCAAAATGGGGAACAATTAAGACGGCGAATTTACGAAAAACTAAGAGAAGTCGATTTGGAGTCCGTCCAGCGCCTGATGAGAGACATCCGCAGAAAATTGCGTCTGGTCGAGGAGCACGGGCCTCTTCACTTAGTTTCAGAGTGTAGTTTAGTTAATTATTAAATTGTATTTTATGATAACTAATAAGTGTTTGAATAAATTTGTTTATTAAGAAAAAATCCCGATAGATATTTTGTGCCGAAACTTTTAGGACATACGTTATATGTATAATTATTATAGTTGTACAATCGTAAAACCAAATGTTTATGGATATATAAATTCTGTAAGATAACATCAAATACTCATACTTATTATGTTTGATGTGACTTAGTAATAAAAGTTTATAAAATTTACATTTTTAGTTTCAAATTTTGCATCCTTACTGGAAACTACAATTCTGTTTTAATAACTTAAACATTTGTTTTTTAAATAAAGTCTATAATAAAAGTTGCAAGCATAAAACTTCATTACAACGTTACCAACGATACGAATGTACAATAACTATAAATAGGTGTAAATTTTGAGATTATGAAACCTTACATACAACCAATTTATTAACACACTTAGTAACTCACACACCGTATTATTTCTTTTTAGTAGTACTTTAAAATTTATTGCATTAATGTTTAAAAATAAAGCTTTTACTAAAAAGCTTGTTTTTTAGATTATTTCAGAATACATTATGACCTGGTCAGCCAACTACACGAACAAGGTTTTTCTAACATTAGTTTTGCCACCATGACATCTACTAGTAAAAAAGAGAATGGTGACAAAGTTGGGGAGAGATTCTACTGCAAAATGTGTGGCAAATCATACAAAACTGAACGGATTCTGTCCAGGCACAAAAAGCAAGACTGCATCAATATCAAACAACAGTTTAAGTGCGTGGTGTGCTTTAATCTTTTTCGTAGAAAAGATCGTTATGTTCGACACATGAACAGCAAACATGGTATTGATTTAAAGTAATGTCCCGACATATCTAATGTAATGACAATGATGAAAGAAGGTGCGGCAAATATGTAAGATACAAAATTAAATTCCATACCACCCAGCGTAGCATATGCTATACGGGGGAGGATTTGGAGAATTGCGATTTCCATTGCCTTGTTGTTTTTCTTGAACGCACGTTACCGCCTTGTTTATATTTCCAATACGTTTTACAACAACGATAATTTTTAAATATTAGTTAATAAATAGATACTCGTAAGTGTATTTAGAAATGGTTATTTTATTAATGCGGCATTTAGAAATTCTTCTTGTTCTTCTTCTTTTTCAGTTTCTTCTTCTTTTTCTTTTTCTTTTTCTTCTACAGCTATTCCATTTATCGTCGGATATACGCCTCCCCAAATTGTTTCCATTTTTGCCTATTTGTAGCTTGTGGGAATGAACGAACTGTGCAAAGATATCAACAACTGGAGTGCGGTGTCAATGCATGGTTTGTATATCCCACTTGTTACAAATACATTATATAAAATCTTATATACATCTTCAAAGCTCCGTCCACGAAAATCCATCATACAAAGTTTCCACATAATATATTACTGTCAAGTTCACAATTATAAGCGCATTCATATAAAGATTTTCACTCAAATAAATTGTAATCATTCAGTAACACATACCACATCATAGTGTAGTTAAACTAAACATTACCGATGCATAACTATTATACTTATATTTTCTTTTTTATTTTAGGTATTACTATTATAAATGCCGACGGGCGGTTTGTTTGCGCCATTTGTGGTTTGTCCTATAAACACAAAGGACATCTGAAGAGACACGTTGAAAATGAATGCCGTAACAGAATTGCCAAATTTCAGTGTGGCAGCTGTGGACGTCGATTTACCCGAAAAGAAACTCTCGAAAGGCATAAACGATTAGTATTAAGTTGTCTAAAATCTGACTAAACTTTTCCCTCAAATCCAGCACACTCAATTATTTACACTTTTATGAATTATATTTCTTTCCCTTGTGCTTGCTTATTGTGTAACGTTTTATTATAACAAACTTCTTCATTTTAAAGGTGGGTGACATACCTCTTTTAATTGTAGTTTGAGCAGTCACAATTTTTTTTTCTTCGGTAGAAGTAGTTTTACATACAAAAGGTGATTATTTTTTGCAAATTAAAGCTACGTATAAAACAGTTCAATTTTTTATATAAAACGATAAGTCGACTATAGACCTAGTCACACAAAATACGAGTGTGATGGAACTGCAAATTTTATTTTCCCGTTTGCACAATGGCTTACACACAAAGTAAAAGGGTTAGACATTTTCGTTCTGATAATCCGAATTTTTTCACAAAAATGTAATTATAGTGCTGCATCTAATAAAGTGTAACAGTACCATGAATAACGTAAAAAACTATTTTATTTTTGTGCCTTATTTGTAAATGTTTTTATAAAAATTCCAATTCCAATAGTGAGTTATTTATTTATTTATCTCTATACAGACGTAAAGCCTAATTACATGGAAATCATAATTGAAGAACAAAAATAGATTACATCTAATAGTGGCACATGGAAAATCAGAAAACAAAACAATTACAAAACTTAAAACATTAACTCATAACCGAATAAAATCCGAATGTCAAACAAACAGTTCAGTATAATCATCTGTGAGACTTATATTTGTTGATATTAATATTGCAATATTGTTTTTCTAAATAAATTATAAATATTTCTATTTCCAGATTTGATGTATAGTTTGCAATTTTTAACATTGATATAATTGGGGTACGAGGTGTTACATTTTTGGGAGGGGTGAAGAATAGTGTTGGTCTGCTGGGAATTCTTATTGGGCATAAACTTAAAAGCTCACTGCAGTCAATGTAATTATTGCATAACTTGTAACACATCAAACTCGTCTCTTACTATTTAAAGAAATTATTTTAAGTAGTGTTACCCCAGCACACAATGCACTGACAGACAGCGTTGACAGAACCGGCGATGTCAAGTCACGTGATGCATTAGTTCCAATAATGACACGCGACGTTATTATAGATGGCGCCCCAAGTGACGCGCGTCTAGCCGACCTTCATATAAATATATGTATTATAAATCAAAATAATTATTATTAAAAAATCGACGTAGAATAAAAATATAAAAATGTTTCATGTTCCATCTGTAAATAGAGACCTTTCATTTAAAAAATGGTCCAAATTGGTAAAGCGGTAGCCGCTGGAGGAACCGGAGAAAAAAACCCTTTGTGCTTTTATATATGTATGGATTGTATTTGGAAATCGCGTGTTCGCAAGTTACTGTAGTGGGGATAAAAGCCGTGTTGTTTGTAATGTTTTGCAACTGCATAGCTTTGTTCTATGGAATTTGGATTCCATACAACACAGCAATATTCTAATTTGGGTCATACCAAGGCATTAAAAAGTGTTTTTAATGTTTCGATGTACCTGAAAACATAGGAGTTTCTGGTAACAAATCCTACAGTTCGGTTCGCATCAGCTACAATATTTTGTATATGACTGTTAAAGTTTAGATTTGTATTTAATGTAATTCCTAAATCTTTTACACTTGCAACACGGGTAAGTTGTGTAGTATTTATGAAATAATCAATATAATATGGCAATGTATTTCTTGTAAAAGTGACTACGTGACATTTAGATATATCAAAATATAATTTATTGGTCACACTTCATTCATAATCATTACGTACGTCTTCTTGCAACTTACGTGAACTTTGAAAACCATTTATAGCAGAATAAATTATTATATCGTCTGCGAAGAGAAGGCACTTTGAATACTTTATAACCGATGGTAGATCATTAATAAAAAGTAGAAATAATAATGGTCCTAAGTTTGAACCCTGCGGTACACTTGAATTAGCAATATATGTTTTTGAAGATATATTACTATAGTATACAAAGTAAGCTTTATTGTTAAGGTAATCTGAAAACAAGTTTAGAGACGGTCCTTGGATTCCGAACCGCATCAGTTTTTTTACGAGAATGTCATGGTCCATCTTATCAAAGGTTTTGATAAAATCTGTTTATATTACATCAGTTTGTATTTTATTTTCAAAGGTTTCATAAATGTCATATGTAAAAATAGTTAAATTTGTACAAGTTGACCTTTTTGGAAAAAATCCTTGTTGATTAGAAACTATATGTTTTTGGACATGTGTAAATAATTTTTATAAATGATTTGTTCAAATAGTTTAGCTGATGATAAAATACCACAACCATGATATATTTGTCTTAAAAACAATTTTTCAGACAGAAAAACTAGGAATATTTGCAATAACAATTTTAAATATGTGAAGTAAATGAAGAATACTTCATTTACTTTTACTAATAAGTTAACTTGCGAGTTTATTGTATTCTATTATTGTTTGAATTAATGTTGTGTGAAAATGTTTTTTGGGAAATAATTTTACATCCATCTTACAATTCTATAATAATTTGTATGCAATAAATTAGTACCATATTTCTTTATAAACACGCGTCTATAAATGCTTTTTTACGGAATTACAACCTACTGAAGAGGCAATAGTTTGATCTGTTGACATTACAAACGTTTATAGAAACTTTCTCATTGTTTTCATGTGAAGAACTCACTGTCAAAGTTTGTGGACACCATTTGGATACCTTGAGAAAACATTTTGACCTTGATGATGACTCGATTTTATAAAAACATTGAATTATCTTGAAAACTGTTAAATATAGCGACTTTCAACACGAGTACTACTTCTTCTTTGTATTCTTGTATGAAGAATAAATTTTATTAGGAAAAAATTGTAATGATTGAAAACATTTAGAACCGAATATTATGAGACCCCCCCCCCCCCCACCCCCACCCCACCATATGAGACACCTCCGGTGCATATATTCAAACAAAAATTACAAAATTAGTAGAAATACTCAGCTAAATTACTGGTGTTCACACATGAGATTTCCAAATTTTAGTGCAACTACTGCGAAAATTACCAACAAAAACGTTATTAGATTGTTTTTTCTTCGGAGGGCTGTAACTCATATGTTTTCTAAGACTTTTCTACTTGTTTCAGTGAATACTACACGTTCTTAAATTCTTTGACCTTTTTTTTAACATCGTTGTATACATAGATATAATTACAAGAAAAACCCTTAATTGATCTGAGATTTTTCATTGCTATTTGACAAAAATATGATTTTTCTGACGTACCTATTGTAAATAAACGGTTTCTGAAGGTTCACGTATTTTCAAAACTCTTTCAATCATTTGTCTTCATCATCATTATCATCATCATCATCATCATCTGACATGGAGTTGACTCGAGGGTCGATCCTGGATTACGCCAGGCCCACCCCATGCCAGTAGGTGGGTAGGAATTTATGTGATAGGTGGGATCGGGTGGGGTGTTGAACCGCGTTAGCATGTCTGCAATGCATACCGCAAGACCGCTGCTGCAACACCGGGTAGTTAGTAAGCTACGCATCAATGGGTGTTTTGAGTACGTAACCAAGAATGTTATGCGAATATGCATTTTAACTTAATAAACTTTGGTATGAAAGTTTCACATTGTTCTTATTTTACACATATCTATTGTTCTAAGATTACAGATTGAAAATATCTTAATTTCCTAATAGCTAATAAACTACTTAATACTAGTTTCTTAATGTTAGGTGTATATCACTACCTTAGATTATATAATAAATAACCATCTATACAAACATAATACTAAAAAAATGTATTTTCAATACAAATATCGGTAATTAAATCAATTAATCTAATGGAAGATTATTGTACTTTATTGTATGTATCGCGGCGCACGTAAAAGGATTCGTTTGCTTGAATTTTCCCGCCTGTTGAGTATGAATTTATTTTGGTTCTAACTTTCCTAAATTGTAACCTATCTCGTTTGAAATCTACCTGCTTCAAGACCTTTAGCGTCGAGTTCCAGGAATTCGTCTGTTGGCGTTCTCTATTGTCGGGTTTGGACGAAAATAAACTCTATTGCCTAACAGACTGCCCTAATAGAATAACAATATCGACTTTTTTAAAGTATTTGTATTACATTAAAGGGAAGTTACAATAGTAACGCCCTCTATGATGTGCGGCGAGGTATTGTATTGTATATTTGTATTGTTTAATATCTACTTACAGCCGCCTGTTCTTAATTTATCTTGGGGATTTTATCTATTTATGTTCTATTAGAATTACTACTTATATTTATAACTTAGCTTTAACTGTTTGCTGATTATTCATTTTCCGATTTCCTTTCATCTGTTGTGACATCGGCAGGTAAACCAGGTGGTACCTTTAATCCCGCAGGTAATTCTCGCTTCTGTGTTTTTGAGAACTGGAACTACACTACAATTGTCTTTTCAAACGGTCAAAAACGCAGTTTTGCATTTAAAAGCTGGAGTGGCGTCGTTAAACACGTGTGCCCTCGGCCACTGCTGGAACTCGACCAAAACTCTTTCAATAATTTGTCTTAAGGAAAAATTTGTACCTAAGTTTCTGAACTTGAATCGCACCATCAGCTACTATAAACTCTGGTAAACTCCCATGCGGTACAACTGGGGATGAAATATCGGCGAATCATAACTTAGCCCGACCGCGTAAGCCTTTGACTTATGTTGTTCTCTAAATAATCAAAAAATATGATTTTAAAATGCCAATTCATGGGCCTGCGTATTTTTATTTCTTTTTAACTCTTTAATCTATATCAATTTCATTTTAATTTTGAAGAGTTCTAGAAACTCATATTTAATTTCTTTAGGTTCCAACATTTTTCCATCGGTTAGAGATATAATCGAACGCTTCGTTTGCTGCAAATGTTCATCTTTATATAAATACAAGCGAGATCTTACAAGGCACATTAAATACGAGTGTGGTTTCCAACGCCGTAGTTTTATATGCAATTTTTGCAATCGGGGAATTTCACGCAATGGCTATCGTCAGTTGCATATAAAAATGAAACATGTCTAAATAAAGCGATATGGCATTTCTTTGCTTAGCTTTTCATATAAATCTGCATACATAGTTGTTGTTTGCTTTATGATTTTGCTTGAGCTACCAACGTAAATAATAATAAATTTGTTCTTACACATTATTTGTTTTATTACCTGTTATCTATTGCTTGATCTTTTTTAATTATACTTACTAAGTAATAAATCGATTAATTAAATGTCAAATAATAATTAATTTGTGTTGCAGAAGGTTATTTAATTATATTTGTAGGTAAATTCTAAACTGTCGGTAGGAGAAGCCAACAAATCCCTAATATGTAGTTGTAACAGGTAGACAGAAATTTGAATATATTAGAAATAAAGATAAAGTTATAGTTGTCTAAAAAGCGTTTTAAGCTGCAAACAAAAGGGCCGTTTCACTAACTAAATTAAATATGAATTCAACATAGAACCAAAATGTACTTGCCACCTTTGCATGCGTAAATTTAAACGTAAAACTCGCCTTCGTTATCATACTGTCGCCATGCATCGAAAGTATATCTATATCTTATTTGTTTCTTGTGCCATTAAATGGCTTGTAGTGGGAATATCAAATTCACCTGCAAAGCGGGTTTAATTATTATACATGAAAAAAATTTAGTTATTATGAGATTTCTCTCCATTAATAAAAGATTTTTATAATTTTTTGTAAAGAAACAGAAAGTTCCGCTTATATGAAATTACGTCATCGGCCTCTGATTCGCCGACGACACGGCTTCCAAGAAATCTTGAAAATTTTACGTTACATGATTTATAAAGTAACTGGACACTACTTTATTTTCGGAACACTTTCGTAAAGTATTGTAACTTTACTTTAATTTTACAGACTTCTGGAAACTGCTATTTCATTATTTGTAATGCCAAGAATTAGGCGTCGCGTCGGTCAGAAACGTAGTCGGACGCATGTATTAACCAGCATGTAATCAAATTTTACTTACAGTTAAAGCAACAATAGCGGAATAGTTCTGAAACAAAGCAACCGCAAATAAACAAACGAGAGTTTAAAACACCGTTTTACTTACGCGAGGCCCAGCTTACCGGGCCGAATTACTCCAGGTCAGACACAATCAGCCAGTCTACTATTCTTAATACATTTATAAAATAAGGCAATTATCAGTTGGAAATAAAAATAGTAGGAATTTTAGAACGTTTTAAACATCCAAAAAGCTCGGCCTTGATTCGGTAATCCTTATTTTACTAGCGTCGGTCAGCGGCGTTCACGTGCAGCGTGGAGCTATTAGGTGATTATTTATTTCATACGTAGTTTTGAAAGCAAATATAGAAAATCTTTTTGACCAGCTTTTAAAGGAAAAATTTAATGGATATTCTTACGAGAAACAAATGAAAATGAAAAAAACATGAACAATTAATTTAAAAAATAACTTAGAAACTTGTGAATTTTTTCTATTACTTTTTATTAATAATTTCATACTGTCCTTGACTGATACAATGTACCAGGTCCTTCAAAAAAATTAGACATCGTCCATTGTCAAAATAGAATTTCACAATTACTTAATAATTCAAGAAAAAACAGAAGTGATATTAAATTTAATGAAATATTCAGTGACGGTATTGATGCTGTTGGAGCACCTCTTTCTAAGCGCACTGATTCTGTAAAAAAATACAGAATTAAATTTTAAACGAATTTATTTCAACATAGTAGACTGCATTATTGTCCAAATTGAAATTCGTTTTTTAGATCTGGAAAAAACTAAATTTTACAATTTGTTTAATACTAAAAATTTTGATTCTTATAATAATGAATTTCGGGAGCAATATTTTCAAAGTGTTTTTATCGTATATGGCAAATATTTTGACAAAATCACTTCAAGAAATGAATTGCAATATTTATACAGCGATCCATCAATAATTAGAAATGCAAAGAAAGTTACAGAAATACTAAACAATATACAAGAGGGATGAACATTGTACTTGCTTGCCTCAAGTATATAAATTGCTGCAACTGATTGCAACCATACCAACAACAACAGCGTCTGTGGAAAGAAGCTTATCTACTTTAAAAACGTTTCACGCGATGGCAGTCTTCACTTACATATGCATAAAGTTGTGTAAGGGTCTTCATGTAAATTTGCATTAATCATTGTTTGCTTGTTGATTAATGATTATACATAAATATTTTTAGTTTATTATGCATGAAGTAGAAACAAGTTACATTTCTAGATTCTTATTTGTTTGTATTATTTTGGTTCCGACAGAATACTAAAGATGCTAAGAAATCACTAATGTGTAATTTTTATAGGTAAACGGAAACTTGAATATATTATATACGAAGATGGACGCTATGGGTGTCTAAGATGTGGTTCAGCTTACAAACAAAAGGGCAATCTTTCAAGACATATGCATTATGATTGTGGTGTGGAACCAAAATTTACCTGTCATATTTGCAATCGCAAATTTAAACGCAAAACTTTGCTGCGTTATCATATTGCCGTCGTGCATAAATAAAATGAATTGTTTAATTTTTGTACTACTAAATATTGTGTAATAAACAGTTTGACTACAAAGTAGTGTTAATTATTTTTCAAAAGATAATTTGAAAAAAACATCTAGTTGTCCTTATATTTTCTTCTCTCTATTAAAAAAAGAAACTATTGTTGTGAGTTTTCCTAAAGAACGGTTTCTTAAGTAGCCACTCCTTTCTTCTTTAGGCAGCTTATGCTACTAATCTGGGCCAAGCAAATATGTGTTTTCTGGCTCTGACTTACCAACGTTTTATTCTCATTTACCCGTGCTTTCATCGGGGTTGCTGCTGTGAGTCAGGTACCTGTTCCAGGACGCAAACCAAGATACCATTAACAAGACCGGTGAAGCTTTTTGACTAATTTATTTATGTTTTTACGTACACTCTAAACTATCAGTAGGAGAAGCCAAGAAATTTTAATATATTACAAATCGAAATGGACGTTATCGGTGTCCAAGATGTGGACTGTGGTTCAATTTCCAAAAAGGGCCGGCGGGTGGTCTAGTGGTTAAAGTCCCAGGTTTTGAAACTAGACTCCCAATGGCAGTTGGTTCGAGTCCACTGCTCGTCGGTAATTTTTCTGAATAAGTTAAATCCGACGGGTCCATGGATGGTGTATGTAGGTGTGTGTTGGGTTGCATTCTTTCAGGGGTGGGACATGTTAGACCGGAGAGGGTAAGGGGGTGGGATGGGAATCATGGGGTCGTGCTCACGCACAGCTTCATGATTCTTACAAAAAAAAAAGACTAATCTTCCAACACGTATAAAATATTAGTGCGAAGTTGAACCAAAACTTAGCTTTTGTCTTTGCTGTCGTAAATTTAAACGCAAAACATATTGCCGCCATACATCGGTAAACGAGTCGTTAAGGTTTTGCACCACTAAATGTTACGTAATAAACAGTTCAACTACCAAATTGTTTCATTACAGTTATGTGGGATCTTACAGCAACGTTACGAAATCTATTACGTACTAATTGACTAATGATTCTTTATGGTATCTTCAATAATACAGTACACTGTTGTAAAGAATAAATCAAACTTAGAACAAAGCAAAACTAACTTTAAAACGGTCTGCACACTACTACACGTCTATCACTCTTGTCTACTACTTTTACTCTGCCGCGCTGCCAACCTTTTATTGAAAAAGTCACTATCCTACAGTTATACGTAAGATGGTTATCTACAAATATTGTTTAGTCTGTTCTCCTTTTGAAAAAAAAAACATTTGCCTTGTCCATTTTAAAGAAGCACTTAGGTGTGCACCAATTGCTAAGATCATGTCCCTTCTCCCACCTAACATGTAGATGACGCCACAAACACTCCTGGTCTTGATTTGAACCACATACAACTACGGTACAAGATCCCAATCTATCGGTCTATCGATCCACCGTCAGCATTAGAGGCGAAGTCAGAAGCTTCGTTTCTTTAAATTGTGCAGCTTCATATAAATAGAAGGAAATTACCGGACACATTAAACCCGAATGCGGTTTCAGTGCAATTTTTTGTATTATTTGTGAAATCCTGGATTTTCTGACAACAACCGGAAACGTGAAAATGTATAAAGATGAGAAAATAAAATTTATTTTCACGCTACAGGCAAGGTAAATAGACGATACATCCATAGCTACAAAAGATGAAAATGACCAATAACATTCGCTTACTTTTTGCCCTTGACTACGGAACTTAATAGTGTCATTTACATTCCTAGGATAATAATTAAAGCAACAAGGTACAGATTCCAATATTTTATTTCAACAAGCACAGGCAACTTAGATTAATGGGTCTTTTAAAAAATAATTCCAATGACAGCAGTCAAAACGAACTTTTAAAAATATGATCAAATTTCTACCTGTAGCGTGAAAAATTTAATAAGTAACACGGAATGTATCGACTATTAATATTCTCGGCAGCCCACAAGCCTCGGCTTCGCCTCGGCTCGTATTTACCTACCTCGAATGTTATTACGTCTTTACATTCCTTGTTACTTAAATAACTATTTTATTACGCGTTTTTCCTTTGTGTTTTGTACTAGCAGAACCCGTGAACTTCGCCACCCACTTTTCTGGTAACTTCATGTACGGCGTCCACCGCTCCAAATGTTTCGGGAATGAGCCCCGGAAATGGCTTATCAACCCCCAGAAAAACATTGCATGTACTATGCGACGTTTTGCAATTTGTAAAACCACCCTCAGATTCATTTTTACAATACGAAGATTGCCGTTTTTTGCAGTACTACGACAAATATTGTATTCGTATTGCAACAAGATGACACACTTTATGATTTAGTAGGGAACATGAAATTTTACAGTTTTACGTAAGAAAGTAAAATAAATCTGATTTAACAGCAGTTTTTTTTTATACAGATAATATAAAGAAGTCATAAATAACAGAAGATGAAGGTAAATATGCTCTTTTCGGGGAAAATGGTTTGGTAGTGCTAACAATAATTGAAATTTTAATAAATCCTAGTTTGTCTAAATTTTAAAATGTTTTTTAATGTTTCAATCTTTCATCACAAAATTAGATCGAAACCATACAGTGCAGTGTGTAGTTGAAATCGAAATAAAAATCTGGTTACAGCACCACAGAAAAAATAATTACAGTAATTATATTTAAAAAAATGAACCTGATGATAGCTTTGTAAAATGCAAAACATCGCAACAAATATCTACTTACTGTATAATGTTCAACATTAGATCGAAACCGTTCAACACAAAAAGTTTGTAAAAAATTGTGAGAAATAAAGCAGTTACCAGCAAACTCAATGTTCGAGTCTTGAGATAGGTTTCTGAAAAACTAAATGCAGTGCTTAAATTTAAGCAGAGATAAATGTAACACATTTTCCCAATTTAACCCGCTCTCTAGTCGTTTCAAGAAACGTGATAATAAGCAAACAACCGTTATTTCCATTACTTCATTTTAGTTCAAAACAAGCATTTCTTATTTTTTTTAACTACTAGTGAATATATTTTAATATTCCACAAGTTTTTTATTTTAGTCTAACATACGTATTTCGACATGTTTACATGTCGTTATTAAAAGCAAGATTATAGATAGAATTTGATATTGGTTATCTAAGTCTGCATATGATTTCATTGCTTATTCCAAAAGTCCAGTAATGGAGAATTTAAAAGATCAATTTTCTCATTCATAAGAGACACTTTTAGAAATTATATCTTATTTTATTTCTTACAACAAATATGTAAAAATTTTATAATTAAATATTACAATTAATGATGTATTCTAATAAGCGTTTAGGGTAATTGCATTTTTATGTGGGTGTTTATGTTTGTAAGAACGTGTGCGCTATTAACAAAATAAATATATCTAAAATAACACTTTGTCTAATGCTAAAAAACAGAGGATTTACTAAAATAGGTCATTTACAAATTAAATTGCTCCTACTGTAATTCGATTTATATAAACCAGACAATTAGAAATTTTGATATTAGTAACAAAGAACACATACAGTGTTACAAATTTAAATACCTACATAAAGCCGGTTACGTTAAACACTCATTTAATGATATCCAATAACACTATTTTTACACTTTTGCACAAGTAGGTATACTAGAAGCATTTGAAATTTACACAGAAATTAATAATGTTTGTTTTAGGTATACATGTACTTCCTTTTCTCATAAATGAAAATGGTCGTTTCGTTTGCACTAGATGTGGTCTATCGTATAAACACAAGAAACATCTTTCAAGACATTTCAAATATGAATGTGAAGTAGAAGTTTGTTTGCATGTTTTGTGGTCGCAAGTTTAAACACAACTGCCATCTTCATAAACACATGTTCAAATATAATTCTTAAGTAATCTACTTCATAGTAATAACAATAACTAATATTTATTATATCGTAAAATGTATGTGACCTAAAAGGTAAAAGTACAATAGCCAATTAATTTGTACATTAGTTGCAAATCAAATCAAACGTGGCAGTGCTTAAGACTTTTCTAGTTATGATTTATCAGCACTGAATACAGTTTTCATTCTTTATTATTTAAAAAATATGTAGATTTGTAAATAAATATTGATTACCGCTAAAGATGCATACGCCTCATGAAGCAACTAAAATCAAAATAAATTTTTTATACTCCTATGTTTTAATTTACTTATTAAGTGTACGATGCCTATACTATAATGATACCCATTATGATACAGATTTTCATTATGAAATGACCCAAACTGACCAATAGCAGCAAAGCATTGTTTTTGGTAACCATGGTTACAAGAGTTGTTGACATCGCAAAACAGTTTGAGTTTTTTTTGCATAAAATAACTTTTTTAATGAATATTTTTTTTAGTTAACTTGTCGTAGAAAAAATAGTGTATGCAACTCTTATATAATTGCTATTAATACACTCGTTTGAATTACGTAATCTCACTCGTCAGCTATCATTATAGATTTGTTGCATAATATACTATTATAGAACAAATTTACCGTTTGCTTAGATATTTGTTAACTGTGCGTGTAGGAAGTTCTTGAAATTCCTCTCTTTACACTATGTTTTCTCAATTAATTGTTATCAATATCAATTAGAAGAATTCTGTTGCGGTGAATGTGGAAGAAGATATAAACATATGTACAACAGCAACAACACATGAAACTATGTGGTAAGGAACCACAATATACTCGTAAAATTTGTTCTAGCAAATTAGTATTCATGGGCGCCCGCAAGTGGGGGCAAGCCGGGCAGTTGCTCCCTCCCCCCTTCTGGATATTTAGGTTTTTTGAAAAATATTGTGATTTACAATGTACTTATAAAAAAGAACGTAAATGAATTCCCTCTGTCTCTATTTTTACTTCTTCTTCATTTAACAAATCATGAAAACAGTGTAACAAATTGCAATTACGACCGTTATTTTTTATTATCGTTATACTCAAAAAAAATTTCCTCTGCGGAAAAGTTTTTGACCCTCTCTGGCAAAAATCCTGCGGGCGCCCATGTTTGTGTCTAAATTTACTTTACAAAAAGTCATGAACCTTGTACACGTAAAACGTTCATTGTAACTTCAAATGTTAAATATTTGTATAAAAATGTGTGATTTTGTGTATAGTAGAATAATGTATTACAATAATATATTGTTGTAATATACCTATTGTACAATTTTAGGTGCAGTTACGACGAATAACTACACGTGTGCTAAATGTCATAGACAATATCGTCTGAAAAATTCTTTGTTAAGACATTTGCGATACGAATGTGGTAGCAAACAGAAGCAGTATGCATGTGGATACTGTGGTCAACGATCAAGCTTGAAATTTAACCTTATACGACAGGATAATTATGCATTCGCATATTTGTATATATAAGTGCATATGCAAATGCATGTTTTTACCGTTTTATACATTAAACGCTTATTTCGAATATTTCTAACTTATAATGCATATTTGTAATATATCATCATCATCATTATCTTTCTCCTCTTATACCCGAAGGTGTCGAGGGCTTTCACTCCGGGTAGGCTCTTCGCTTGTGTAATAGGAGGTAGTGGGGCCTTTTGGCCTTTAGACCGCTACGCTCCTGAAGCTTATGCCACCCTTTATGCACATTCATTCAATACCATTCACACGTGTGTTTTAATTGTCTGTAATATATGTATGTGGGGCTATTGTTACTTGCCGAGGTCAGCCAGTAAATCAAGGCAAGCGCCGTTAATTGTAACCCAACGTCGAATGGTTACCGAATTCGATACCGATCCGCAGAATTACAGAAAAATT
Organism: Ctenicera cuprea; assembly: GCA_958336395.1. Lineage (NCBI taxonomy): Eukaryota > Metazoa > Arthropoda > Insecta > Coleoptera > Elateridae > Ctenicera > Ctenicera cuprea. Next base: position 42,292,013 of record OY284492.1, on the reverse strand, counting down.
TTCTGCTTCTTCCAGGATTCGAACCGAAGAATCTCGCATTGAGAGCCTGATCCTCTTACCACTGGACCACTCGGACTGTGTAATATATAATAACTTATAATATTATATAGTACTAGTGTTACCCCAGCACACAATGCACTGACAGACAGCGTTGACAGAACCGGCGAAATGTCAAGTCACGTGATGCATTAGTTCCAATAATGACACGCGACGTTATTGTAGATGGCGCCCTAAGTGACGCGCGTCTAGCCGACCTTCATATATATTATAAATTAAAATAGTTATTATTAAAAAATTGACGTAGAATAAAAATATAAAAATGTTTCATGTTCCATCTGTGGATAGAGACCTTTCATTTAAAAAAAAATGGTCCAAATTGGTGAAGCGGTAGCCGCTGGAGGAACGGGAGAAAAAAACCCTTTGTGCTTTTATATATATATATATATATATATATATATATATATATATATATATATATATATATATATATATATATATATATATATATATATATATATATATATATATATATATATATATATATATATATATATATATATATATATATATATATATATATATATATATATATATATATATATATATATATATATATATATATATATATATATATATATATTGCTGTGTATCTGGGTATTTGAAAATATCCAGACATTTTCATAATTTTAAGATAATTAATTAATTTAAAGTTTTTAATAGAAAAATAAATATAAATAGCCCCACGTTGATGAGCCATAAATTATTCTATGTAATAAGAATATTTAAAATTCTTATTAAAAATTAAATTCTTAAATAAAATTAAATAGCCCCACGTTGGAATCGTCATAAATTATGCTGTGAAATAAGAATTTTGAAAAATTCTTTTTTTAATTTTTTTTTAAAAATTCCAAACATTTGAAAAATCATAAATTTTGTAAACTTTGAATTATTATTTATTTTTGACCCACATTTGCTAGCTCAGTAATAAAATTAATATAATTAAATACTGTGTGTTTTAATTTAGTTTTAAGCATTTTCATAAGAAAATAAATTTCAAATAAATTTATAAGCATGGGAATTTTATTTTAAAACAAGAGACTCTTATTAAAATTTTGACATGTAAATAATTGATTGACATAAATTCATCTTGTACTTAATCTCAGGGATAATTTTAAATTCTTGAACATCATGTAGCTTCACTATTGTCGATGGGTTATTTAAAAAAAATGAATTGCAGATTTCCAGAATACCACCTACTACATTTACACGCAAATACATCACCATAAAATAATATTTAAAACATCTCTGTACATTTATAATAAATAAAACAAATTTTTTTTATTGAAACACCACGAAAATTATTACTTATCTTTTTACAATGTTCATCTTTGAAGTTCGGAATCTTTGATGCGTGCGCTTCCACGTATTTGAATGGTAGCTAACTCATACAACCAATTTTTCTTTCCTGTCTGTGATGTGCTTGTGCACGGTATGATGTGTGCTGTCCTAACGCTGCCTGTCCGATAATACTAAACCATGAGTTCTCCAGCAAAATCTTCAATAACAGTTTTTCTCAGGTATGTAATTCCCTTTTTTTATTAGAAATTATATTTTTCAATTTATAATTACTTTAATTTTTCATTTATTTTTAGCATTTTTATTTTTAATTATTACTGTTCAACTTTTATTATTACAGATTTATTATTATATCACACGAAGAAGATTAATTCCATATTATCTGTCAAATACAAATCTGCACGATTGACAACAAGATGTATTTCTCCACCTCAAAAACCGGAAATTCGCAGAACTATTTTTTATCATAAGATGGTGCTCAGGTACGCCATTTTTTATCAATTTATAATTTATTGAATTTATTTGTCGAAGAAACTTTCAAATTGTTCTTTAATTACTTGGATCACTGGTTATTATAGTTAGATTTTAATTTAGTTTCCCATTGGAATATTTAATACTTGCACAAATTAATATTTTTACAATAAAGAAAGGACGCTTCACAATTTTACTTTTTAATCTTCCAATAACTTTTATATTCTTCAACGGATTTTTCTCAACTTTCTTTAAATAATAAAACACCTTATTACTGTCACTTATAACAACAATTTATTTTGTTCACATTAAAATTTCTAGTTACATTATCAAAAATTTGGGAGCTAAACATTAAAGCACCCACGCTATGCAAATTCTTACCGGAAGCTGTCTTGAAAAATTTAATCTCGAACCCCCAGACTAAATTTCCAAATATATCAAATTATACAAATATCACCCTTAAGTATCCTTTACATAACGATAACACCGGAAACAATTAAAATTCTATTGTTTTTACAAGATAGCTACGAAACCTTACAATCTAATCTAAATTTCACCCTTATTCAACTTATTACATAAATGTCATTATCCCAGATTAACTGGAATACAACTATTTTAAATACGCGATTCAAACATAAATCAACGTATGACAGGTACATTCAATGAAGAAAATTTTTCTTAAAATTTTAAAATTAACATATTTTTTTCATATTTATAAAAGCACATAAATTAAACAATACCAGCTTATTAGCATTAATAATTATCAATTAATTATTCATTAATTTAAAACCATAGTTACATTCCTTAATTAACATAAACCCTAGGTTTACAAGTAATTTATATGAGGTCATTGACTTCTTATCCCTTTTATCTGTGACTATAGTTTATACAAAAACCGTCTGGCAAATTCTTACAACCTTGACCTAAAATACAGAAAACTATTTACATTACAATATTTTATATACCGACATACTCAAAAGTAATGTATACGGTTTGTTTTAAATATAAATAAACAATTAGGTTATCTAATAAAACTAAATTAAATTAACTCAATAAACACCTTAATTAAATTAATTCTAAATTAAAATTATACACGGTGCGTCAAAATAATTTTCTAAAAATAAAAATTTTTTTTATTTTAATTCACTTATTCATTTCAAAAACACACTTTTCAACCAATAACATCTCAAATAAGGATTACCCTTTAATATTATACACAGTTCGACTCATATTTTTACACAAACGATTTTATTATTGATAAATAAATTAATTCAAGTTAAATTATTTATAGTTTGCGTCAATATTAAATTGCCTTAGCATGTTTTATTTATGCTATAATTTTTTTTTAGTCAAGTTTTACTAATATAAATAATTCTATTCTAGGAATAGTATCCTGGAAAATCTCAATGCTACTTCAAATGCATTTAACCAAAAAGAAATACAAGAAATCAAGATTACCACTGCATTACCGTCGATATAAATAAACTTCAATGAATTACAAGACCACGAAGAATATCTCATACTTTAACAAAATCTCATACTTTTTTAAGTAATAAAAAAAATTAGTAATAATTTTTAATTTTAAGTTAATAAATAAATTTTTGAATTAGAACACACAGCATAAATCCCCCTTTAATTTTTCAAAATTTGAAAACCCCTAATTATAAAAATTGCAAATTTTGCAAAAATTAACAAAAAAAATCACTCTCCCCCTTCTAACAATTTCAGTCAAAATTAATATTTTATCTGTTAATCCTGGAGTAAATTTCCGATAATAATTTAAAATCCCCAAAAATCCTCTTAGCATTCTTAACTATAAAATATCCCCCTCTAACTCCTATCCTGCCTTTATCTAAAAATTCTTTCATTTTCACCCTCTTTTTAATTTTAAATTGCGCAGGCTCTTTCATATAATTTATAAATTTCATCTTGACCTTCTTTTTATTTTCCAAGGCCTTCGCATTAATTTTATTATTTGAAATTTTCATTTTCACCTTCTTTTTATTTTCCAAGGTATCCGAATATTTTCCATATTTTATTAATTTCATTTTAACTTTCTTCTTGGTTCTACAGGTATCCGGATATTTTTCATTAATTATTATTTTCATTTTAACTTTCTTTTTGTATTTTAATTCCCCAGGATCCTTCTTATTATTTAAAATTTTCAATTTAATTTTCGCTTTTTGTTTAAAATGTTCTGGCCACTTTTTATTATTTAACCATTTTAATTTAACTTTTGCTTTATTTTTAAAAATCCTTGGGTACATTTTATCATTTAATGATTTTAATTTAAATTTAGTCTTATGTTTAAAATTCTTCATCTTCTTTATTTTAATTAAAATTTTCATTTTAAATTTCGTATTATTTTTAAAATTCTTCAAGTAATTTACATTATTTAATATTTTCATTTTGGTCTTCTTTTTATTTATCCTTGATTCCAAAAACTTTGTATTATTTAAATATTTCATTTTAGTAATTATTTTATTTATCACTGACATCGGATAATTTTTATAATTTGTAAATTTTAATTTCACTTTTGGCTGATTTTCCAATAACATTAAATAACTTTCATATTTTGAAAATTTTATTTTCACTTTCCGATTTTTAAAATAAATTTGATTATTTTTATATTTTGAAGATTTTATTTTGGTTTCCTCTTTATTCTCTATCCACGAATAAATTTTATTTTCTGAAAATTCTTTCTTTTCCTTTACTTTATTTTCGATTTGATCTTTATTTTCACTTATTTCAAGCTCTTTACCATTATTTAGGTCATTAACAATATTACTAATTTTTACTTTACTTTGATTCAATTCTGCTTTATTTATTTCATCACCATTTGTATTCTTTATTTCATATTTACTTTCAGTTAAATTTATTTCATTTTTATTTAATGATTTTTCTAAATCAGGTTGTTCTTTCGGGAAATCTTGATGTTGTTTACAAAATTCTGTTGTATCCCCCTCTGGATAAATTAATATTTTACTCTCCTTTTCTCCTTCATTAATATTTGAGGATAATTCTTGATACTCATTAAAATTTAAATACGGTTCATTGATTTCGGGTAATTCCTCCTTCATTTCTTTAATTTTAAAAATATTATTTCTTTCTTTATTTAACAATGGAAACTTGATGTTTTTATAAATTAGACAATCCTCTTCAATAATCATATTATGATATTCCAAAAAATCGCTTCCCAGCACCATGTCGACAATCATGTCCGGAACAATTAATAGTTTTGCAGATATTTCTACTTCATTGATACTTAAATCACAATCCAACCTTTCCTCAATACGACCAAACTTCATTTTATTTTCATCTATCAAATTAAGCCCCCCAAATATTACAATATTATTCTCCAATAATTCATAATTATTAACGACGACGTCTTCACTTATAAGTGATAAATCAACCCCCATATCTATAATAGTAACAAATTCAATATTATTCAATCTAAGTCGTATTGATGGTAAATTAATTAAATCATTCTTTTCTGTATTATTCCATTTTTTTTCTGCTTCAACATTTAATTCTTTATTTAATTCTTTATTTATCTCTACATGACCTGTCTCAACTTGTTGTTCTAATTCTTTAGTTATTTCTTCCACATTTCCATGATTACTGTAATTTACTTCTATTTTCTTTATTTCTTCCCTACTCTCTTTTATTTCCCTCTTCATTTCTTCCCTACTCTCCTCAATTTTTTTATTAGTTTTTTCACTATTCTCTCTCATCTCCTTCATCATATTCATTATCATGTATTCTAATTTTGAACTTTCTCCCTCCTTACTACTCTTACTTGTGCTTGCAGCACCTTCTTCTTCTTCCTTCTCAACATCTTGTTCTTCTTCTATTTTCTTTTCTGGTTCCATTTTAGATTTCTTACTCCTACTCCTCTTTTTCTTTTTAACTACTTGGAACTCTTCTCCTTTTTTTTATTACTTAAATCGCTGTTGTCCCAGAATGTTTTCATTTACCCCACATAAATTATTTTATAACCCCAAATATCATTCAAATAATCCTCAACTTTATTTATAAAAAAATATTACCCTTTAATTGTACATAAATAACCCAATCGAGCCCCACGTTGCCTGGCGACATAAATTATGCTGTGTATCTGGGTATTTGAAAATATCCAGACATTTTCATAATTTTAAGATAATTAATTAATTTAAAGTTTTTAATAGAAAAATAAATATAAATAGCCCCACGTTGATGAGCCATAAATTATTCTATGTAATAAGAATATTTAAAATTCTTATTAAAAATTAAATTCTTAAATAAAATTAAATAGCCCCACGTTGGAATCGTCATAAATTATGCTGTGAAATAAGAATTTTGAAAAATTCTTTTTTTAATTTTTTTTTAAAAATTCCAAACATTTGAAAAATCATAAATTTTGTAAACTTTGAATTATTATTTATTTTTGACCCACATTTGCTAGCTCAGTAATAAAATTAATATAATTAAATACTGTGTGTTTTAATTTAGTTTTAAGCATTTTCATAAGAAAATAAATTTCAAATAAATTTATAAGCATGGGAATTTTATTTTAAAACAAGAGACTCTTATTAAAATTTTGACATGTAAATAATTGATTGACATAAATTCATCTTGTACTTAATCTCAGGGATAATTTTAAATTCTTGAACATCATGTAGCTTCACTATTGTCGATGGGTTATTTAAAAAAAATGAATTGCAGATTTCCAGAATACCACCTACTACATTTACACGCAAATACATCACCATAAAATAATATTTAAAACATCTCTGTACATTTATAATAAATAAAACAAATTTTTTTTATTGAAACACCACGAAAATTATTACTTATCTTTTTACAATGTTCATCTTTGAAGTTCGGAATCTTTGATGCGTGCGCTTCCACGTATTTGAATGGTAGCTAACTCATACAACCAATTTTTCTTTCCTGTCTGTGATGTGCTTGTGCACGGTATGATGTGTGCTGTCCTAACGCTGCCTGTCCGATAATACTAAACCATGAGTTCTCCAGCAAAATCTTCAATAACAGTTTTTCTCAGGTATGTAATTCCCTTTTTTTATTAGAAATTATATTTTTCAATTTATAATTACTTTAATTTTTCATTTATTTTTAGCATTTTTATTTTTAATTATTACTGTTCAACTTTTATTATTACAGATTTATTATTATATCACACGAAGAAGATTAATTCCATATTATCTGTCAAATACAAATCTGCACGATTGACAACAAGATGTATTTCTCCACCTCAAAAACCGGAAATTCGCAGAACTATTTTTTATCATAAGATGGTGCTCAGGTACGCCATTTTTTATCAATTTATAATTTATTGAATTTATTTGTCGAAGAAACTTTCAAATTGTTCTTTAATTACTTGGATCACTGGTTATTATAGTTAGATTTTAATTTAGTTTCCCATTGGAATATTTAATACTTGCACAAATTAATATTTTTACAATAAAGAAAGGACGCTTCACAATTTTACTTTTTAATCTTCCAATAACTTTTATATTCTTCAACGGATTTTTCTCAACTTTCTTTAAATAATAAAACACCTTATTACTGTCACTTATAACAACAATTTATTTTGTTCACATTAAAATTTCTAGTTACATTATCAAAAATTTGGGAGCTAAACATTAAAGCACCCACGCTATGCAAATTCTTACCGGAAGCTGTCTTGAAAAATTTAATCTCGAACCCCCAGACTAAATTTCCAAATATATCAAATTATACAAATATCACCCTTAAGTATCCTTTACATAACGATAACACCGGAAACAATTAAAATTCTATTGTTTTTACAAGATAGCTACGAAACCTTACAATCTAATCTAAATTTCACCCTTATTCAACTTATTACATAAATGTCATTATCCCAGATTAACTGGAATACAACTATTTTAAATACGCGATTCAAACATAAATCAACGTATGACAGGTACATTCAATGAAGAAAATTTTTCTTAAAATTTTAAAATTAACATATTTTTTTCATATTTATAAAAGCACATAAATTAAACAATACCAGCTTATTAGCATTAATAATTATCAATTAATTATTCATTAATTTAAAACCATAGTTACATTCCTTAATTAACATAAACCCTAGGTTTACAAGTAATTTATATGAGGTCATTGACTTCTTATCCCTTTTATCTGTGACTATAGTTTATACAAAAACCGTCTGGCAAATTCTTACAACCTTGACCTAAAATACAGAAAACTATTTACATTACAATATTTTATATACCGACATACTCAAAAGTAATGTATACGGTTTGTTTTAAATATAAATAAACAATTAGGTTATCTAATAAAACTAAATTAAATTAACTCAATAAACACCTTAATTAAATTAATTCTAAATTAAAATTATACACGGTGCGTCAAAATAATTTTCTAAAAATAAAAATTTTTTTTATTTTAATTCACTTATTCATTTCAAAAACACACTTTTCAACCAATAACATCTCAAATAAGGATTACCCTTTAATATTATACACAGTTCGACTCATATTTTTACACAAACGATTTTATTATTGATAAATAAATTAATTCAAGTTAAATTATTTATAGTTTGCGTCAATATTAAATTGCCTTAGCATGTTTTATTTATGCTATAATTTTTTTTTAGTCAAGTTTTACTAATATAAATAATTCTATTCTAGGAATAGTATCCTGGAAAATCTCAATGCTACTTCAAATGCATTTAACCAAAAAGAAATACAAGAAATCAAGATTACCACTGCATTACCGTCGATATAAATAAACTTCAATGAATTACAAGACCACGAAGAATATCTCATACTTTAACAAAATCTCATACTTTTTTAAGTAATAAAAAAAATTAGTAATAATTTTTAATTTTAAGTTAATAAATAAATTTTTGAATTAGAACACACAGCAATATATATATATATATATATATATATATATATATATATATATATATATATATATATATATATATATATATATATATATATATATATATATATATATATATACTAGTGTTACCCCAGCACACAATGCACTGACAGACAGCGTTGATAGAACCGGCGAAATGTCAAGTCACGTGATGCATTAGTTCCAATAATGACACGCGACGTTATTGTAGAGGGCGCCCCAAGTGACGCGCGTCTAGCCGACGGTCATATATATTATAAATTAAAATAATTATTATAAAAAAATCGACGTAGAATAAAAATATAAAAATGTTTCATGTTCCATCTGTGGATAAAGACCTTTCATTAAAAAAAAATGGTCCAAATTGGTAAAGCGGTAGCCGCTGGAGGAAGGGGAGAAAAAAAACCCTTTGTGCTTTTATATATGTATGGATGGATGGATGCTCAAAAAGTCATTGGATCGCTGTTGCTGTGGAATTGACAAGTCATCTATGAAATTATTTATTTCTATTAGTTTTGACATTTACTTTCAAAAGTCAGCGGATTATAATTAAAAATGTTTCAAGCTGACTTTTGAAAGTAAATGTCAAAACTAATAGAAATAAATAATTTCATAGATGACTTGTCAATTCCACAGCAACCGCTATCCAAAGACTTTTTGATCATATGTTAGAAGACTTTTACATTCTTATTACTATAAACCAATGGAAATAGATATTATAAATAATATGTGAGAATCGTTTAGACTTTAAAGATCCCTACTTTGTACAAAAGGTTTGGCAAAGTTAGTAGATACCAACAAAACTCGTGGGCCACGCCGCATGCTGTTTTTGGTATAATAAACAAGACAATGAACTAGGCAGTGTAGCGGACCGCGCATCGAAACCCTAACTTTATAAATTAAGTAACTATTGCTGTAATTCTACATATTAAATGCAGCTGCGAATATACAACCTAACAGGTGCGCGCGCAACGGTCTTAATTTTTGCAAAGCTACCAACAAAAACGTAAACGTAGTTCTTTTGAAATGCAAGCCGTATTATTCGCGCATTTGTTATTGTAATTCTTGTTCCCAATATTTGGATCAAGTTTAGTTTGTTGATTAATTATTATTTTTTCCAATTACTGTTTTGATACGTACAGTGACCAGTATGTAAAACTAAACAAAACTTTCTATGCCACGCTAAATTTCTGGGTTAACAATCTGCAGCTGAACACTATCGCTTCTCAAATATGAACGAATACTCGTTATATTTTTGGCGGAATCATTAAAATATTTTTAATTAGTTTCTGGCTAGAGCAACACTATTTGGATTTTTTTGATTATTGGTTTATAGTACAAATAACATCCTTACATTTGTTCCGGTCAGTCTTAAATTTCTTCACATTGTTGGGGCGAAACACCTGCAAACCAAAAATATTGTCGAAACCAAAACTCCAATCAGAAGTAGATACAAGTTCACGAGTTCTAATAGGGGAAATGAGTATAGTATTTTAGATAACACAAAAATAAAATTAGCAGCACAGTGAACTCGCGCTGCGGGCTCGCTGAATCTGCAGCTCGGTTTCAACTCAAAATATCACCAATAATAATTATATCGCTGATGGTTATACTATATATTATGGCTGATAATAGTGACGGAGAGATAGTTCCAAAATTATAAGTTTATAATTTGTTGGGCTGTAAAAATAAACCGCTCGGACAGTAAAACAAACATGATTTAACCTTAGCTATTGAGTTTTGTTAACTCTTATTCTGTAGTGCCATACCCCAATCAGGGAATTGGCGACTTTTTTTGTATGTCTGTGTTTGATGCGCGGAGATAGATATTTTGGACAGACAGACGTGAGGACCTACAGTTTAACGTGGGCTCCGAACCAAGGAAGTGCATGCACTTCTTCTCCAGAGAGGGTATTCTGCGGAATAATCCACCTCGCTGGTTTCCTGTTGCCTTTCGAGAGAGAACGACCGTGCCGGGAGTCGAACCCATATCCGCTGATTTGGTACCCCGCGCGCCTACTACTGAGCTACGGCCGCTCTTACTATAACAATTTGTTCATTTTTATGCTAAAAATTATATGGTGACAATCAGTAATTATAGAAATTGATAGATAACTACAAATATTCTTGTGCAGATATTGCTATGTTATTGTTTTTTTAGGTACTGCACGCTTACAAAATTATGCTGTATATTATGACAGTATGCCCAAGATCATTGAAGGTAGCGCAAAATATAATGGAAAATTCATATGTTCTATATGTGGAAAAGATTACAAGCATAGACCAAAATTTAACTAGACATATGCGAGAGGTTCATGCCCTTCCAAACTCAATAAGTGAACTCGTAAACGAAATTAATTTTACATAATGTAAAACAGTTTAAAGAAACACGTTATTACATATTTACCAATCACAAGTATCTTTAATCTTATATTTTTATTGCATTTAAATTGTTTTCGTTTTAAATCGTGGCTATTTTGCAGTAAATAACAAATTTATTTGTTGTAGGTTTAAATACTTCGGACTTCAAGTTGCAGCGATATTTTTGTCCAAAGTGCAATAAGAGCTACAAACACAAACATCATCTGAACAGTCACGTAAATTATGAGTGTGGAAAATTGCGTAAATTTGAATGCAACCTTTGCCACAAGAAATTTTACCAAAAGTATATTTTAAATGCACATTTAAAATACGTACACTTAAGTACCTAATGTTTAAAATACATTATGTAGAAGATATTTATCGTTGCCACCATTATTCATCGTAAATATCTTAGTTTAATAAAAAGCTTTGTTACTTTAAGCTGATTACTGTTAAGCTCATGAAATAAATAAAGCGTAGTAAGTTGTAGACATTTTGCTTGCACTTTATAAAATTATTTAACCCTCACGGTGTGCAAAGAAAATTCTAAATTTATATATATGTTAAATTCTATCTAACAATAATCTTTTATATAATTTAAGGTCTACCATCGACAACAGGCTACAATTACAGTTGTGGAAATTGCGGAAATACATATAAATTGAAAACCTCGTTGGTGGGTCATATGAAATATGTATGTGGAAAGACGAGATCTTATTTCTGTAATTATTGTAGCCTTGGATTTTATTATAAGCATCATTTGAAGAGACACATGAAAACTCACTACTCAGTTACTAAATAGTGTATTACATATATTTCATCCAATCAGCACACTCAAGCAGTTATTTAAATGTATTTCTAATAATGTACTATGTAAAGGTTTTGTGTAGTTTACCTACAATTGTAATTTAAAAACAGATATAAATCAGGCCATGCATATAAAGATAAAAATGTTTTATTAATGTTCCTCTTCTACATTGTATTGAATTGTAGAGTAACATTGCAAGTAGAGTAAGTATTTGTTTTTATTGCAAAACGTAAATCTCATAAAAAATATAATCTTAAGCAAACACAAGGAAGAGGATACTTTTCTGTAAATCAGTACGAGTTATTTAATTATTGATGTAACATAAGGTTTAATAATTTAAGGTCTATTTACAAAAAGGTCTCGAGTTGGCGCGGCTAGAATGGCCATTCACTTGCGATCATGGTAGTGCAGCAATGCTCTTCGTGGTTGGTAGTTGGATGGGTGTCCCAAGGTCGCGCAAAACACGACGCCTCGTGCTGTCGGATGGGCACGTAAACAGTCGGTCCCGGCGGTCAAGGTAATACCTTTGGAAGTAGTCCCCTCAAAGTGTAAATTGATGAGCAAATGGACGAGTGAATGTAATGCCAAGGGTTTGGCGTAAGCTGAATTGGCGTAGTGGTTAAAGACCCAAAGGGCCCCACTACCCTCCGGAACATAGCAATTAAGCCAAACTCGGAGTGAATGGGACCAAGCCAAGGGCCTCAATGGCCTCTAGTGATGAAGATATTATTTATTTCACTTGTAAATGATGTTTATCAGTTTATCACAGATAAAAGGTATTATGCTTATTTTAGTTAATAAATGTTTCACATTTTGTTTTATGTTACCATGGAAATTAAATTTGAGGATGCATTATAATAATGTTCCTAATTGTTGCGTTCGATCGATACAGCAGCTGCAAGTTTGCACCTATTATGGCATAATGACCTAAACAGTCTTAGTGTGTTTGATTAGTAGGAGCCAATAAGATCACTGTTTCAAGTCACCGGCACATTAGAAAGAATTTTTTTAATTAGACAATAGTGTTATTTTAATATTGTAAAATAAATATTGTGTATTTAAATGTGTTTTTTTGTAGGCATATTGTAATTAAGATTAATAAAAGAAATACAAAGATTAATTTACAACGCAGTTACTGCAAATATTCCAATATTTTCATACAGGAAAGTTGAAATAATAGCAGCAAAATTTTAATTTTTATATACGAAAAGTGTCACAAAATCTACAAAACAAAAATATTGTTTGCACATACACCTTGAATTCAGCATAAATACTTATTTGTTTCAAATATTTTGTTTAAGCTGTTAAACATCAAGACGATAATAAAATGTTATTTTTCAATGAACTGCTAGTTATTCTTGTGATGCATTTTGAACAGAGAAAGATATTTAGTATAAATAACAATGAATTTTCATTCCAGAAGCTATCTACACCAACCATTTCTTCCAACAACGAAGAAAATACTCGTGCGACAAATGTCACAAGCAGTACAATGAATGAGTATGAGTACCTTGGTGAGCCACAAGCGAGTCGAATGCCACAAAGCCGGAAGAGAAGTTTGTTCCTTTTGCGATAAAATTTTCAAGCACAGGCATAATATGATTCGTCATATTGCTGTTGTTCATACACTTCAGAACACATAATCTGTATTTATGTGAAAACAATCAATAAAGTTCTGCGAGTCCCCTTAGGCTCGGTTATTTATTTTGTTTAAAGAAAGGCAAGAAGTTTACTAAATATGAACAATTGAGAAACTGATACGGTTTTTTTAAAGTAAGGTTTGTTATTTCTCCCTCTATTTTTCTGATATTGCATTTTTCTTAGTTTGCGGCTATAGATTAGTAGAACGATTAGGCGGTCGCGGTAGGTTTGTGTGTTAAGTACTGTCAGTCCTATCTGATAGACCCGAGTTCGGGCCTATATGTAGCTGGATTTTTATAAAAATTCGTAGCAGCGGGCTCGGTGGTGTTAAGTTGGATTTATCAGGGTGATGCCTGGTAAGCGCGTATACAGCATTTCGTGTGCTGAGTCGAGATAAGCGGGGAGGGGGATTCTATTTTAAAAAAGATAGAACGATCACGATATTAGCACTTATTATAAAGTAGTAAGTGCTTTTGAAATTTTTCACTTTAAACCTAGTACAATTTTTAATAAAAGATGTAAATTTACACTTTGTATGCACTTTTTTACACAAGTACAATAATAACACAACAATAAATATTTTTCTAAGTATTATTAGGTATATGTTTTTCAAACTGTACTAGTTTATCCTAAACAGTTTGTATATATTTTATTGAGTATTTTAAATAAATACTAATTAACAAATAATTGTTTTAGAAAGAAATCCATTGCCAGCAATAAGTCGTGTGAAATTTGGACTTAAAATATTCGACTGTGTAAGTTGTCGTAGGAAGTATAGTTCGCATACTGCTTTAATGAGACACGTAAGGTATGATTGCGGAAAGGAACCAATGTTTTGTTGTCCGCATTGCAAATACAGAGGTCATCAGAAAATACATCTTAAAAATCATCTTAAAAAAGTGCATAGTTTTGTGTAAATATATAGTATTGTAACTGTTATTATTTAGGTAACTAAATGAAATACGATTGAGTTTTGTTGTTTAGATAGTGAAACTGTATTTATTTATTACATAATGACTTTGTGAATACATTCTTATTTTATTTACTAAATATACAGAAGATGGTAACCCAATGATTGCCATTACTTGTCCCTCGTATATCGATGTTCAATCATCATTTTAACGTAATGAACAATTGATATTAAATAAACTATACTTTATACTACTTCAGCAATAATTATCTATTTTAATCTTATTACGTATTTTGACATGTTTATATGCCATTGTCAAAGGTAATATTAAAAAGTAAACAATTGGTGTTGTTATAGGAACAATAGAACTTGGCAACTTGATCTTCGTTATCAGTGTTTTCAGATGATTTGATTTCTCATTCTAAAACGTCCAATAAGGGTGAATTTGTGAATTTCAAATGCTGCCACTATATCTAATTTACGTTTATCATCACAGAAGTGTAAACATTTTATAGTGTTATTATGTGCCATTAAGTGATTGTGTTCTAATAAGTATTTAGCGCAATTGGATTTATGTGGGTGTTTATATTTGTAACAACGTACGTGTTCTTTGTAGTTAATATTAAAATTTTTAATTGTCTGGCCTATATAAACCGAATTACAATGCAAACAATTTAATTTTTAAATGCCTGATTTTAGCAAATCATCTGTTTTTTCTTTTGCGATAAACAAAGTGTTTAAAATGTTTTTATTTGTCTTAAAAATTACTTTACATTTATTAGCTTTGTTTATAATTTTAACAACCTATACTTTTAATGAATGAGCAAAGCGATCTCTTAAATTAACCCTTATTAGACATTTTAGAATAAGAACTTAAGTCTTCTGAAAACACTGATAACTAAGATCAAGGCACCCAGTCCTGTTGTTCCTATTCCACCACCAAATGTTTACTTTTTAATATAACCTTTGACAATGGCATGTAAACATGTGAAAATACGTATAAGGTTAAATTAAATAATTATTGTTGAAGTAATTAAGTATTTTATTTAACAACAATATGAACACCAACGAAGTAAAGCTGGAACTTATTAATAATCATCAAATACTGTAGAAGTTTTATTATAACTACGTTACAATAAAAATATTATTAAAACTAATTCTTGCTTCAAATAATGATTGGTTGCTAAGTAGACACTCAGTCCACTGAGCCACATTTAACAATTATGTTTGCAATATAAAAATAATACCCAACCTAATCTATATTATTGTCCGTGCCATCACACCACCTATTGGCCTTAGTTTGTTTGGAAGCTTTTATGATCTATTGAACCCTCAGAAAATCTTCAAACAACCACATGATTTATTTTAGATTATTAACATTTGCACCTCAACCGTGTTACAAAATCTTATGTAAATCTTGTAAATGTGAGCATTTTTCCTTTTTCGGGCGGATGAATCTTGCTACCTGAAAGGTTAATTCTTGTAAATAAAACTGCACGAATATGATTTCAATATTTACTACCCTTCTTCACATATTTTTTATTTAAACTAACAACGGATCATAGGCGATTAATGCTTATAGCTTCTCTTTACAACTTAGTTTAATTTCAAGATCTAGATTAATTTACATGAAAAAAAACCTCTACGATGTAATTATAAAAGTAAGCTGGGAGGAAGAAGGCGATGCATTTTTCATTCAATCAAATTGATTTTTTGGAGGTCATGGAATGGAACTTGGTTGCTTTTGCCATAAAATTAAATATTACTATATTTATATAAGGGGAATGTATAATTAACTTACAATTGCTTAACTTGTTTTAGAGTGTCCATCTCCTCTTCAACGAGATAAACCTCAGGTATGTGCCAGATGTAACAAGAGCTACAACAATAGTAATGCTCTAAGAGCACATCTGTGGTTTGACTGTGGTACCACCAAGAAATATCAATGTCCCATGTGCGTATACAGCTGCAAAAAAAAATCAAATCTTAGTCGACATATTATAGTTAGACATACATTTACATAGTTACCTTTAATAATTGAATTAATTTGCTTTATATTTTAGTATATTAAATAAGGTAATAAAAATAATGTTTTGACACTACGTTTGAATCAGCTGTTACAAAAATCGTCGGCTGCATAGCGGGGAGCTGCGAGTACCGGTTAAACGGTACTCAAAGTTAAGCAACGATCCGCCTGGTCACAACTTAAGATGGGTGACCCATATAGTTGGTGAACATGTAGTTTCGTCGTGTTTCGGAGGGCACGTGAAGCCGTCGGTCCCGGTTATGCATGCTAACTTATAGGGCAATCGTTAAATTATAGCGAGTGATACTAGGAGCTGTGAAAGCAACAAAAAGCACAGTTTACGCCGAATTTACCTAGTAAAGAAGTTTACAACGTTTACGGGGCCAAGCCGTTTAAAAAGCTTTGACCCTATTGCCAATGCCCTGTAAGAGTATGGCACCTGAAGAAGAACAAGCAGGAAGCGTTTGACTATAAATCGAAAAATTGGTTAAGTAATTAGTGTCAAACTTTTATTATAATATAAATTTAATATTTCACATGTATTAAAATGCCTAAAAGTGCATTTCGGATCTTTGAATTGTCGGTTATGTTATGATTGTGGTACTGTTAAAAAGTTTCAGTGTCACTTGTGTGGATACAGTTGTAGAAGGAAGTTTAATATCAATCGTCACTTAGCCGATATATAAATCTTTTTTGTACTTTAAATAAAAAAGTTTCAATATAAATAATAGAGTTTAACTTAAAAAGCACATTTTTCAGAAACAAAAAAAATTATTGTTGTATTAAAGTACGTTACATACATACATAATCTACAATGAAGAACATATACATACTTTTTTATATCTTAAATAGTACCCCTTAGTAACGAAGCTTATTACATATGTGCCAACAGGTTTCCTCTTACTTTAATATCGGAGAGATAACGTTTAAAAATTAATTATGTAGTCGGTGAAAAAATATTACAAAATAGAATTACAATTAAACTTAAACAAAACGATGTTGGGTAAAACTTGTAGGAGAAATGCCGTGTTTTTTTATTATCAATAAATAATAGACAAACAAATGCAATATAATCGTTAATCGCTTTAGTTTTATATACTATTTTCGAAAATCTCTTTTCATTGAATAGCAACTTGTTGATGAAATGTAAAATACGTATTATATTAACATTTACAAATACTTTATGAACATACTTAATAAACTTTTTCTTGTTTGAAGAGGTTAATTGCAAATCCTCGCTTTTTTTAAGTTTGAAAATCGTACAGTAAATGGCACAGTGTATTCCGGGTTGGCACTGTGTCAAGGGACTAGGTACTGCCGACGTTTTGTCGATTGTTACACGGAACATGTTCAGTATTGGAAACGTCGCGTCGCGTCGCGTCGGTTGCATCTACACCTATTGCGCGTTACGTTAGCTCGGAGGAAAAGACGCCATTGACAACGCTCGTGCAAGTATGTCTTTACATGTCGTGTAATAGTTGTACTAAGTAAAGATTTAGTGTTTGTTAATTTTCTCGGTGTTTATTGCATTTAAATTGTTCTAGGTCCGTTTTATTGCATAAAGTGTAATAAAGGATACAGACACCAACAATCGTTATATAATCATAAAAGATTTGAGTGTGGCATGGAACCGAGTTTTGTGTGTCCAGTAGAAAACTGTACTTATAAGGGAAAGCGAAAGTCTCATCTCAAGCGTCACATATTTAACATTTATACAAAGAACTTGGAAGCTACAGAAGAAAAAATGTTGCTTTCAAAATTAATGAAAAAATGTTAATAATACGAGTACAGCTTATTAGTAACGCTAAAAATACAGTTAAAAATTGTCAGCACAGCTAATAAAGATAAATAAATAATATTCACATACAATAAAAATTAATGCATAAGAATTCATGTTTTACTTCATAGTCTGCTTATAAGAAAAAATTTTAATAAAGGAATAAAATTGTTTTTTATACTTATTATTTGTTATACAGGGTTGGGCAAAAGTACGGAACAATGCAAATATTTTAAATACGACAACCGCGATGTTGAAAAAAAAATTCCATGAAGGTTCCGATATACGGAGGATACAATGAAGGTATTGACGGTTTAAAAACACTTTCGGTTTAGCCGGAAATGATATCAACTTTTTTATTTTAAATAGAACACCCCGTATATTTTTGCATATTTGGATAGAACTCTTCTTTGATAGTTCAGTGATATAAGGTTTCACTAGTGTTACCCCAGCGCACAATGCACTGACAGACTGAGCGTTGACAGAACCGGCGAAATGCTAAGTCACGTGATGCATTAGTTCCAATAATGAGACGCGGGGTTAATGTAGATGTCGCCTCAAGTGAAGCGCGTCTAGCAGACTTTCATATATATTATAAATTAAAATAATTATTATTAAAAAATCGACGTAGAATAAAAATATAAAAATGTTTCATGTTCCATCTGAGGATAGAGACCTTTCATTGAAAAAACAAAATGGTCCAAATTGGTGAACCGGTAGCCGCTGGAGGAACCGGAGAAGAAAACCCTTTGAGTTTTTATATATACTAGTATTACCCCAGCGCGCAATGCACTGACAGCCTGAGCGTTGACAGAACCGTCTAAATGCTAAGTCACGTGATGCATTAGTTCCATGAGGGAGACGCGACGTTGGTATAGATGTCGCCTCAAGTAAAGCGCGTTTAGCAGACTTTCATATATATTATAAAATAAAATAATTGTTATTGAAAAATCGACGTAGAATAAAAATATAAATATGTTTCACGCTTCATCTGAGGATAGAGACCTTTCATTGAAAAACAAATGGTCTAAATTGGTGAAGCGGTAGCCACTGGATGAACCGGAGAAGAAACCCCTTTGAGCTTTTATATATTGCTATGATATTTAGAGGTGTATGTTTTTACTGGGGTATTGTAGTTCCTGGAAGGCAATTTTTGGGATGCTTGCTACAATTCAATTTGAGATTGGAGGTTTGTGAAGGCTGTAAGGTTTTGATATTCTAACTTTTAAACTCAGGGTTGCGTATTATTGGTGTAATTTCTTGTTATAAATTCTAATCATTTATATTTTTCATATTTGTGAGGTTTGTTTTTACTGAAAGAAAAGAAAAACACAATCAGATTGATAGGATTTTTATGTATGTTAGTTTTAATTATAATTTAGTTCAGAATTATTTAAAAGGTTTAACTTATAAGAAGTTTTTAGACTTACTTGTTTGTGCATCGATTAATGTCATTATGGATGTCAGTGTCAATGTCACAAACGTATAAAAGAATACTCATTGTCATGAGATTTATTTGTTTGTTCAAAAAAAATGGGAATCAAGAAGAGACAAAAGAATGGAAAATTTGTTTAGTTAGTTGCGACTCGTCTTTGTAAATAAAGACAGAGAATTTTATATCCTCTGGATGAATAAAGAGGAAAAACGAGTTTAAAAGTAATGTAAAAGTGATTGTGAATATAAAAGAAGAAAATACAACTAATTATCAACGAATTGTGAAAAGTTCCAGAAGAATAACAAGTATAAAGCGATCCAGAAAGTTTTTCCAGTTGTGATGGTGGTAAAACCAAGTTTAAAATAACATAAAAACAGTCCAGAGGAGGATTCAAACTAAAGGCGAGTGTCTGTGGTTACTTGAGGAACCTGCAAACTAGTGAAGTAGAAGTTGGACATTCATCGTTTGCACGAGTGAAGGATATCCCAATAAGGACGACGTTAAGATAAGTGTTCTCTTTTTAAAGGACGATAGTATTTAGTAAAATTTATTTGATTTTTCGCAAATTTCATTAGAAAATTGATTTATTAAATAAAACCTTTTTTTGTAACGTTGATATTGTTTTGTATTTATCCTATCTCCTATCAAATTTATTTATTAATAACTTGTCTTACAAGCTAAATAACGACCCTGAGAAAGTTAATAAAGAGTCTCTTAGAAAATATAATTTAGAATTGCGTGAATTGCGGGCATTTAGGGAATTGTTATCTAGTAAGTACATGCACACGCATATCAATGCAATTAAAATTGGCACCCAATAACGTGGGGCTCGTTGATGTACACCGAGGCATTTTGGTAAATGTCGGGATACAGTTTTTCAACAATAAACTCATTTAATAAAGAACCCAAGTAGCTCGTATTTAGTTTTCTTGTAGATTTAAAAGGGTGATAATTTGATAAAAAAATGACAGAAGAAAATCGCAGAATGTTAAGAAGTTCAATAAGGAAGATTGATGCAGGAGAATCAAATTCAGAAGGTGAAAATGAAGACCATATAAGAGAAGAAGTAATAGCGGTCATAGGACAACAGGGGCAAGAAGAGATACAGGGAGAAGTACAAAATGAACCGGGAAAAGGAAATAAAGTACCACGAGAAATAGATTTGAAAACAATGATGCAACTGATGATGATAAGAATAGAAGAGATTGCAAGAGAAACTGCTAAAAAAATCGACGATACTGCAAGAGAATTTGAAGAGAGTATGGATAAGAGCATGGACAGAATAGCTAAAAAAATGGACAGTATGGAAGAGAGTATAGATGAGAGCATGGACAGTATGGCTAAGAGCATGGACAGTATGGATAAGAGCATGGACAGAATGATAAAGAAAATTGACAATAATGCAAGAGAATTTAAAGAGAGTATGGAAAAGAAAATAGAAGAGACTGCAAGCGAAACTGAAGAAAGTGTGAAAGGCTTAAAAATAAGAGAAGGAAATTTGGAAGACCGAATTGTTAAAAATACACAAGAAGTTACTGAAGAAACTGACGGTAAATTGGGAAATATGAATGATGAGGTGTTAAATGTAAAACAAGTTCAAGATAACACAACAGAAATCAAAGAAAATCAAGTGGAGATACAAAATGAGCAGGTTGAATTGTATGGAAAGCAATTGGAGGTTAAAGGTAGAATAAATCGAAATGAGAATAAACTAACAATTATTGGGGCTGTGACACAGGAAGAAAGTGAAAAACATGACGAAGAATTTAAAATAATAGAAGAAAAGTTAGTTGTAACGTTGATATTGTTTTGTGTTTATCCTATCTCAAATTTATTTATTAATAACTTGTCTTACAAGCTAAATAACGACCCTGAGAAAGTTAATAAAGAGTCTCATAGAAAATATAATTTAGAATTGCGTGAATTGCGGGCATTTAGGGAATTGTTTTCTAGTAAGTACATGCACACGCATATCATTGCAATATATATGGATGCCTTTATTTGCAATAATTCTAAATATACTGAACAATAATGTCTCGTAATTCTTATCTAGCATGTTAAATTCAGCAGTTTTAATTAATTTGGTTAATTAATTGATTACTGCAACCACACTGCTCAGTCTATCGAACATCAAAACAACACAACACAAACCAAGCAAATTACAACATTACATAATTTGTTTTCATGCGCTGCTTTACGAAACATTATTGTTCAACATCTTTAGAATTATTGAAAATAAAGGCATGAAACCTTATATCACTGAACTCGCAAAAAAGAGTTCTATCGATATATCAAAAAATATATAGGGAGCTAATCTAGCTTTAATTTTGTACTAATTTAAAAGCTCACTACAAACTGTTTACCTATTTACCTTTGTAGGGTACACCAACATTCCGAAATGGAATAATGTGAATCAAACTTTTAACTGCTCTAATTGTTCTAAAATATACAAACACCGTCCATCGTTATGGAATCACATGAAGTTTGAGTGCGGCAAGTTACCACAGTTTCGATGTGAAGTTCCTGCTTGTACTTATGTAGCTAAACGTAAAAAGCATCTGGTGACGTATTCTTGTCGACATTACTGATTTGTCAAAGTGTGTATATTTCTTTTTGTATTTTATTGCTTATTTTATTATTAGTGAATATTAGTTTTGTAATAGATTTACACACTGTTCGTTATTACTTTTTATTATGTAAAATTTGTACATAAATAGGTAAAGCAATAAATTGTCATAAATTGTTGCATAGCAATCACTGTTTGCCTTGCCAAACATTGTCACAAAACGCGCATGCGTTGAGTGAAATTTTCTTAAGCAAAACAAACAACGAGTTGTTATGCAGAAAGTAATTTACACCAGTTTGTTTTCAATTCACGACTGGTATGTTTTTGTTTTAATAATACATAAAAATGACTATTCAATATACCTTTTACCAAACAGGACCAAATGCTTGCTAATACTCATTATTATCTCACTCATAATGAATCGACCAATAATTACGTCGTATTTACGCATTTCAATTTTCAACAGCCAGTAGAAAATTTAACCCGATTATTTTTGAAGTACAAAAATTTAGAGTGATTAAATTTAAGAGCACTACTCAACTGTTCTATTTGATAGTTTTAAAAATAAAATTGATTTGACACTGTGATACATTATTTGATATTTGATATATTATATGTATAATTGATTATATAACGTATAAAACGTATTTAAATCATGATTGGATTATTTCACGCATAATATATCAACGTGTCAAATCAATTTTACTTTTAAAAGTATCAAATAGAACAATTGAGTAGTTCCCTTAATTTTAATCACTGCAAAATTTTACTTATTTGCTTAGTTACTTCTTCTTCCTATTAGGTCGTTGGCCTGTTTTACTTCGATTTTCAAGCCTGTTTTTGTGATCCAGTGGTCCAGCTTTTGTTTCATCTTTTTGGAGGTCTTCCTCTTGGTCTGGTTCCATGTGGTATGTTTTTCATACATATTTTAGCGGTTCTGTCCTCCCCCATTCGCTGGACGTGTTCAATGTGTCAACACATAACCGGAATTATTTAGAACATATATTTTGTCATTTCCACAATTGCAGAGTTACTTCTGTCCATTTAAAACAAAACGAAACAGCAACTTAAAAAGTCATGTGCCTGCAAAACAACAAGAATATTAGAAAATATAGGGCAGAGCCCAGAGCTAGTAATGTGGAGGTTTGGGGTTCAAATCCGGGCGCTTATGTCTTCTTGTGCATGCTAGATGAGCGGCCATATTCAGCAGTTAGTGCCCTCTATAGGTGTAAGGTAAAAAAATTAAAGTGGTGAATAATTTTACCGATGATTGTGAGTCTTGGGTGTAATAATAAACATAATTTATTTATTTTATTAATTTCATTAGACCTATCTCGTTGTTGAAACCTGTATGAAAATGTATACAATAATTGCGTATGTAGTACTTGCTTTTAAAACTGATTGAAAGGTAATGACATATTGTCACGTGGGGGTCGTAGCGTGTGACTTAAATGCCTAGGAATAATAGAACAACAACCAAAATATAAACAGAGATATATTTGTTTAATTATTTACAATGCTATCTAAAAACTAACTAAACTACTTACATGAATATGATTTACTGATCTGGGCCCAAGGCCCCCATATATGCGAGAGGTAACTTGTAGGTTCTGGACTCTCAGCTATTTCAACTGTCAACTAACTTCTGTACGGCAACTCTTAGCCTTTTATACATTTGTGAAGCTGAGTGGGGTTTGTTAATAACCAACACATTAATGCAGGTGTTCATTTGAGTCACTGCATAACTTCTTAATATAGACTGTTCTTAATATAGACTGATAATATAACCCTGAGACCAGATCAATAATTAAGTACTGGAACACACATTGAAATCACTACTAATTTTGATAATGAATTATAATATTATTAAATATTCTAAATTGAACTAATTCAATTCGCGACACTTCCTCCCCTGCAAACCAAGCGAAATCCATCTCTTAAGATGGTGAAGCTTAATTTACAAAAGAATTACAAAAAATATACATACACATTTAAAATGGTTAATACCGTTATATAGGTTACATAATACATAAAATAGTTATAATATTATAGTAAAAAGAACATTTAGATGGATATATTAGTTTTATAAACCGTGGGTTATATGAACAACATTACACAAAACTTTAATTTAGACAAAACACTTCACTAATTTACGTGATTGCGCTACTTATGCAACCCGTCGTATTTCCGTTTGTAAGTACGGTCGCCTAACGATGTTTTCCGCTGTATCCAAAACAAACCATAGCAATTCATGGATTTGTGCGGTATCTATATTTATAAGTGTGTGATGATGCCTGCTTGCTGATGGATCTAGTAGATGGCGTATAGATGTCTACAACTTTAAGTTGCGTGTGAGTACCATTTTCTGTTTTTATAAAATACAATTTACAGACATTTGTAACATTATAAATCAACTTTAAAATTATTATGTTGATAATTCATTCTGAATTCATTCTGTTTAAAACTTACATGTCTGTTATAGTATATTTATCAAAGTATTAAATATAAATGCGATGGTTCAACGCGCATATTCGAGATTTTGCAGAATTTGCAAAATTTTGAAAAGATCGCTCTGCAATGCCATTGTTCTTCAGTCGCACTGTTGAGCTCGCTCTATTTGTGTACCAGTTGTGATTTGGTGGTGTTAGTTGTGTTCGTTGATTTGATTTTTTGTGCTCGTTATCATGGAGGGTGTTGATCAGCTGATTCCACCCCTTGGACCAGGGCTGATGCCGGTTATTCGTGAGTATTTAATTTTGGGATCTGACTTTGTCCTAGATTTCCACCAAAAATTATTATTTGCCTTTTTGTTTTGTTCAGAGGTGTATAGGGGAAGGCTAATAGATACCATTTGGGTTCTCCGAGGTTACCCCCTAACACTCGTCCAGTCGGACTTGGCGACTGCACTGGGTCCCGGGACTGTTTATTTATTTATTTTTGAGGATGGCGACTATGATCCGTTTGGGTTTAACGTTCCCGAGGGATGTGTCCAGGTCCAGGTGACGATTGAGGAAGACGCTTTCCGCGTTGCCTTCGAATATTTCAATCTCGTCGATCTGGACAACCCGAACGGAAATGAAGAGTAATGTCTAACATCTAACGTCAATTTCTTTTACCGCTGATCGCAGCTTTTCACTACCGCTGGAAATTTCGTGGCACGTACGTATTATTCGTTAGTAAAAACTGACAGTGTTTTGTGTATTTGAATGTTGTTCTTATGATTTAGAAATGCAGTGAAATTACAAGTTAAAAACTTTATCTAAACAGTAAGTTAGTACATAAAAACGCTTACAATCTAACTATTAATAATTGTAAAATAATTTATGAAGTTTGCAACTTGTTTCTTAGAATTTAAGAAAAAACAAGTTTTTAAATTCTGATTTCATGTAAAACATGTTCAAACATTTTATAATTATGTAGCAAATAATTATTATATTCAAATTTAATTCATTTGTTAATGATGTAGGTAAATGCTATATTTTTAGTGAATCATACGTATGAACATGCCTCACCAGTTTGAGGTTATGTCAAACTACAAAATTACTTTTAGCTTTCAAGTGAAAGTAGCTAAAAGAGTATGATGTTTGCATTTGATCTTTTAATTACTACTTAATGTAATAATTTCATTTGTGTGAAATCTTTATCACAAAATTTAACAAAAATTAGAAAAATTTACTATAATGTTGTTTTTTCTATTTTCACTTGATTTTATTTGGAATAAAAGCTAGAATCAAACTATGAAAACCGTATAGCTTGTATTCATAAAATATGAGGTTATCCAACAATTCTAGGAAAAACGTCATATTTTGTTGTCACATTTTTTCTTTTACAATGGATTTACACTGTTTTCATTATAAAACAGGTGTTTACGAAGAGTTAAAATGGGAGTTGTGCACTCTTAAGTTAAAACTCTTGGAAATTTTCCAGGTAAACATATTTTTAATTTAATTTGAGTTAATTTAATGTTTGTTTCTCAAAACAGTCTTAATTTTACAATGCATGTGTAATTGTTTTGATGATCATGAACTAATTACTTCAAATACTTAATTTATTATGCATGAAAAGTAAATTCTTTTTCAACTGAAAGTGTAACTTAGTTCTTAATTTTACAAATGCATCATTACTTTTTAACTGTGTACCTCAATAATTTCTAATTCGGCAATCGATTTGATCACAGGAACTAATTTCATTTCCCTGTATGTCTTGATTTTGCAAATTTTATTTTTGATAAATTTAATTTAAAGGTTGCTTTGGATTACATGAATCTTTATCATTTGTCAAGTTGACTCGTAGAGAAATATGACAATTTTTGTGCAAAACAATTTTCATATATTTTAAAACAACTTGTACAAAACATATTTGTTTTGACTTATTTAATCAAATCAATTTTGTAATAAATTTTCCAAATTTTCAACATTTTTGATTACAAATTGTTATTTTTGATTTAGGTCCCAAAACAGTGTAATGCCTAATATTTTAATCAGTAGAAAAATTTTTTTAAAATGATTATTTCAAATTTTAAAGTTGTTCAATTTTAAATTTCATACATTTTATTGTTTTTATGTTCCCAAGATTTTTAACGCGAAAAAAAAATCAAATTTTCTGAAATACGAAAGAAATAACCTTTTATATGAAATTTATTTTTTCTTGACTTCAAATTTATGTTTTTATGTTTTTTCGTACAGGTTCCAAATTATAT
Source organism: Ctenicera cuprea (assembly GCA_958336395.1). NCBI lineage: Eukaryota > Metazoa > Arthropoda > Insecta > Coleoptera > Elateridae > Ctenicera > Ctenicera cuprea. The sequence goes on along the minus strand of OY284492.1, from coordinate 42,265,048 downwards.
GGACTGACTCATTCAATTCCATTAAATCACTGTGGTTTCATCAGGCAGCACCTATAAAAAATTCCAATTAATACATGGTTCTAGAACACAATTTTTCCATTTTGAAAGATCTAATTCATCTTTGTATTTAGTCCACATTTGTACAGGTAAGCTGTATATAATTATTCAACTTATAAACTTATGACTCATGAAATGCCTCTCAATGTCCTCACGCCGGAAATTGATAAGGACTTTAATTGCTTTTATTGTTAGAAATCAGCTAACAAGGTGGTTCTTATGCAGTCTGCAACATAAGAAGAGTGCAAATGCTTGCAGGTTGTATTATTTATCAATGAACAGTTTGATTTATGCACTTTGCATTTCCATGACCTGATTTTAATACATTGTAGCCTATACTTATCGAAAGTATGCTTTTATTTTATTTTTCTTCTATAATTCCTATAATTTTACTTTAATGTTTTGAATTTGTTTATATTTTAACAGCAATTATCACTTATGCTAATTCCTTAGTTTTTTCATTTTCATTTTACACACTTAATTAGGTGTGTCTTCCATAATTGGAATATTTTCTGAAGTAAAAATCATTGAACTGTATTACGTGTACAGAACTACAGAATCGTATAAACCGAATTCTTTCTATTCCCTAACAAGTTTTGCCACAGAATTTCGATTATTACAAACAGTTTGCAATATCTCTGATTCCGGGATTATTTGTAACCAAGCCTTTCTATGTTCAAATTATTAATAAAAATTGATAGATTATATTAATTGAAATTCTTCATTCAAATTTTATAAAATAGGTCCTATCCTTTTTCTGGTAACATTTATTCTTAACTCTGTTTCTATTTCAGGTTTAAAATAATGCAAAATTGGTGCAGATGATAACTTACTTTTTAAGTACCAAATGCCTTTTACTGTTCTAAAAATGACTAAATGTTTTACGGGATTGATTGTAATTTGTTAATTATTGTACCAATTACTGAAAATGGGTATTGAACAATTTTGATTTTAATACCTGTTGGTTTTGTCTTTCATTTCTGGCTGTTTATATGTTTTGAGTTATTTTCGAATTAAAATTTAAGATGATCGAATTTAATATTTTAAACTAAATTTATTGATTTATTTTGAACAATCAAGTTTTTCATTTAATTATTACCTATAATAAAAATTATTCTGATGAATTATGTTTTTAAACATTAAACAGCAATTAAGTAAATCAAATATTTTTCTTAATGCAAGACAATTACTAATATCATATTTCGTGAATAAAACCAATACATTTTAAATCTGTGATTTTAAGCTAATTTATAACTTTCTTACAGGCAATATGAATTCGTAGTTTATCATATCATTTGGTTACTTTTGTCCGAAAAGGAGAAGTTTGGCTAGTTCCTTCCTCTTTTTTGACCTCGATCAGGTTCATTTATGGATTGGAATATTTTGAACTCTGTAGTCAGTATCAAATGTAAGTTCTATAAATTGTTAATTTTTTTTTTTTTTTGTCTTTTACTTATAACAATTCTTTAAAAAAATTTTTACAACAGTTTTATACTTGTTTAGGAAAAATGTATATATTTTTATTTTTATTACTTTTAGGCCTAAGTATTCTCATTACTCTTCTATATATTTTCTTTCGCTTAATTCTTTATATTATATTTCTTTGGTGCATTATACTTAATTATTTTTCCTATAACCCCTTATACCCGTAGGTATTGAGGACTTCTTTCCTTATTATTTAATTTCGTTCCCTAACTTTGTCCAAGTATAAACAAAATTTGGTTTAAGTTATAAACTGGTTAACTGGCAATGGCTTCACATAAAAAATTTCAATGTAGCTTCCTCTTCCCTCATAATAACAACATGCGCGCTTTATAAACATCATAAGCCATTGAACCCTTCTTCTAAAAAATTTTTAAATCCATCCCTTCATCTATGTCGTGCACACATAAGATATTCCTTTTTCAGGAGTTTGACGATTTTAAAAACAAGTTAAAAGGAATAGACACTACTTTATGATATGTCCGTTGCTAAATCAAGTTAGCCCACACGAGGGATTTATTTATTGTATTGTATCAATATATTACATATTTTTGAACATATCATACCGGCCCGGATTTTAGTGTCCCTTTCTAAGAATTATTAAGCCTCCATAATAAAATTCTTGAGTAACTCATAATTATTTATTCATAATTATTTCAATCAAATTGTTTCCTACTATGCACCGTGTATCAGGGCGTCCCATGTAAATTTTTAACAAAGGTGGATCTTTAATTCCAACTGATTGAAAATATACTACCTGATTACACACAAAAGTTAACCATTATTATCCTATCTTTATTATAACTTAAATTGAGAATACCTAAGGCTATTATCAGCGGAGAAGCTAAAACACGGCTGATAACCCATACAATACCGAGGCTACGATAAATTCTGTCTCATACTATTTGAGTGGAATTATCACTTATCACTGGGACTTACCAAGAATTATCGAAATTTTAGTATATTTCGACTATTAAAATACTTGACGTTATATTCTTTTTCTTCTTGGCATTAGGAGCTTTTTCATTTAATTATACAATCATTTTCTTAAAATTCTTTGCTCTAGCTACTATAACGAGTAGAAGATATGCTCCTTATTATTATTTCATTTATTTTCCATTTGTTACTACGATAGTAATTCAACTTTTATTTTTCATTATATCTTGTGTAGAGTGTACGGGTATTAAATTTTTACCAATTTGCACCTCTTTATAATTTCTTGTATTTTATAACTGTATATTTTCCTTTCAAATTTTTCACTTTACCACTTGTTAAGGTACTATCGTTTATTACTATTTTTCTCTAGGGCAAAAACACGTCACCTAATCTCATATTATAATGTTTCAGGTTTACAATTTCATCTAACAATCTAATGAAGATTGGAAGTATTCTCATGGAATTTCATCATTTTTCAATATTATAGTTATTCTATAAGTATTCATACACATCTTTAATCAAAGATCTACTTTTTTACGTAAGTATACATATTCAATTTTAATTTGATCAACAAGCTAATATCTTGTTTTTAAGTTTTTTAAATTCAAGCATTGTTTGTTAATAATTTTCAATTATATTTTAGTTAATATAAACCTGAACGTATCAACATCTTTATAAACTCTCTTAAAATAAATGGAAATAGAACAAAATTATTAATTATTCCTCAAAATCTTTATTATAAAGTCATACTTTATTTTATTTCGACTGTAAGTAGCCGGAATTATTTATTTTTTCACAACAAATCATTATATAACCCTATCTCAGGATTATTTTTTCAAATTGTTTGCATTATTTACTCAATTCTATAACAAATTTTCTCATAATTTTTTCTAATGTCACCAATCAAAATGGTTTTAAAGAAATTATTTCTTTCTCATTAATTAATCTTATTTCTTTTTAAGATTTGTAAAAGTACTAATTCAATTGACTTTCCCAAAAGGCTAATATTAATTTTTATTATGAAAATTAATACAAATAAATCTAATGTTTCTTCTTTTTAAAATTACAGTAGAATTTCGAAAATTAATGATATCTTTCTGTTTCAGCAAAAACTTCATTCTATCATCTTTAATTTTCCCAATTATTTCCCAAAATTAAAGATTTTGGAGAGGACTTGACTACTACATCTTTTACTAGTTGATGTACGATTTTTCAACTTTAACAAACTCAGCTGGTTTCCGAGTTTTTAAACAACCAACAAATTGTGAATATGGCCATTAACTAAACAAGAAAACTCTTTTGTAGTATCTCCTATATTTTGTACGTAATTTTTCGTACTAGTTTTTCAGTTACACCTGTATCTCCACTCCTTTTTATTTATTATTAATGTGATCAAAATTTTTATCAATTTATAATTTATATTTGTATATAAGTAGCTTTTTTACACTCTAATTTAATTTGAATAACTTTGCTGCTTAATATTATTATTTATTTTTATTCTTTAGTTTATTATTTATGTTGATAAATTTTTGACAATTTTGTTTCCTAATTTGTGGACTTTTTATATTAACGTTTATTTTCATTCTGCATGTTTTTGCAGTGTGACCTATGTTACCACATCTAAAACACGTCGGTTTAGCATTTACAGTGCGTAAAGGATTTTGATTGATATTTCCTCCCCTGGCACAGAAATTAACGCCAACACGATTAAAATTTGAATTTTGATTTAACTTTTTATTAAGAATTTCAGTATTATTATATTTTACTGATTCATTTTGATACGGTTTTAATTTAGTTTTCAATAAAGGAGATTTGGTTGTTCGTAATTTAGATTTTTCTTGTCGTTGTATGGCAATACTTATTTTAAACACCAATTTCTTCAATTGTTTTAACGTCATGTTTTCTTCTTTTAATATTAAATATTGATACTGCAATGACGGCCTCAATCCTAATTCGAAATATTTTATTATGTCCGTTTCAGATATATTTTCATCGAAATTATAGCAAAGGTCTAATATTTTATAGAAATAATTATTAATATCTTCAGAATTGTCTTGTTTTTTGGATCGTAGTTTAAATATTAATTCTCGATTAACTGAATCTCTTGAGAATTCTTTTAAAAAACTAGTTTTAACGTTTTCCCAAGTACAATCTTTATTACTAGCATTTGTCCTAAATGTTTCATACCAAAAATTTGCTGGCTTTGTTAAAAATGAACCGAAAAAGACTAATTTATTTTTTTCATTCCATGAATTTACTGCTGCTACCCGTTCATAATTTTTTAGAAATTTTTCTGGGTTTTTATTCGTACTTGAATTAAATTTCTCACTTAAAAATTTTGGAAACATTGATTTGCATGGAGTTTCAAAAGCTTGAACAACTGTAACATCTGCCATTTTAAGTAATCCTATAAAAAACAATTGAATTTAGAATTATTTACGAAATTTTTATATTTCGAAGTTGTTTGAAGGTATTTTTTTCAAAGTTGTATGAATTTTGTATATTAACGACGAGTAAATTTAAATTTTCTTGTTGTAAACCAATATTTTCTTTATTTATTATAATTTATGTATCGCAGTAGTCTTTGAATTTATTGTAGAGTTTAATTTTTTGAAAAATAATCGGATTTGTTCAATTTGTGATGATAGTAATTTGATTTTGTTATTCTTCAATAACATTTATTGTTAGTTTTAAACTATTACCTTTTTACTTTAAGATTTGAGGAATAACTTGAAATAAAGCCTAACTTTGGTTTCAAATAACAGTTTGAAGAATTAATCTTTCTAGTAATTTATTATTATTACTTTACGTTCTAAAATTTTTATCATTTTATAATTTAAATTTTCTCTGTTTGTTCTTTCCTAGACATTGTTTTCGAGATCGCAATCCATAATTAAACATGTACTTGTAAATTCGTTATAAATTTATTTTTAATTTTACCTCTAGCTTGCGAAGAAAATTTTAGCAAACATTTAATAATCAACGCCAGTTAATGATATAAAGGCATCTCTTATCGTGCTAAGATGTCCTTAAATAATCAACCTTAATTGATTTAATAACAAATTTTATTTATCATTGTATTCTAACCAAGCTAGCACATTTTTCATTATGCACCCAACTTGAAACTGAAAGTACATATTAATCAAAAGCTGATGTGAGAAATGGTTAGACTATAAATCTAAACCCAAAACTCAGTGATCCTCTTCTTTTGATTAATAGCCACAAGTTAAGTTACATTTTTAAATACCAAATTAGTACACAAAAAAAAATTTTTATGGATTGAAATGATGCCCAAAGCCTCTACCAAAATGTCACGTGGGGGTCGTAGCGTGTGACTTAAATGCCTAGGAATAATAGAACAACAACCAAAATATAAACAGAGATATATTTGTTTAATTATTTACAATGCTATCTAAAAACTAACTAAACTACTTACATGAATATGATTTACTGATCTGGGCCCAAGGCCCCCATATATGCGAGAGGTAACTTGTAGGTTCTGGACTCTCAGCTATTTCAACTGTCAACTAACTTCTGTACGGCAACTCTTAGCCTTTTATACATTTGTGAAGCTGAGTGGGGTTTGTTAATAACCAACACATTAATGCAGGTGTTCATTTGAGTCACTGCATAACTTCTTAATATAGACTGTTCTTAATATAGACTGATAATATAACCCTGAGACCAGATCAATAATTAAGTACTGGAACACACATTGAAATCACTACTAATTTTGATAATGAATTATAATATTATTAAATATTCTAAATTGAACTAATTCAATTCGCGACAATATACTACAAGAACTTTTATAGTTGATATTTGGTATCGATTTTCATTACAACGAAAATTTTTATCAAATTCAAATTCACATTATTGTCCGAAATGTTTCAAATACTACCAAACCCAAAGTTCTGTTACCCGCCACTTGACGTATGAGTGCGGAAAGGAAAAATATTTTAAATGCCTGTATTGTAACTACATCACTAAACAAAAATGTAACTTGACCTTACATGTGGGTCCAGTTCATTCGGAAAAACGTCTACAGTTTGTACTGTTGTATAAAAACATCAAATCACAAATTCTACATAGAAACAATACAAATGTTCAGAAATGATACATAGTGCCTTTTTACATTTGCTAGTTGTATCTTTATATTATAGAACGTTTAGCAATTTTTTAATAAACCGTTTATATGCTACACACTTGTTTGAATCCTGTCTTTGTAATATAAAAATTCAGTTTTGTGCTACATTTTAATAAAGAAATCAATCTTACTGTATAAACGTATTATATTTTTTATCTATGACTGTAACTGTTCAACCTGGATAGCTACATAGAAGCTAGGGTTCGTTAGAAATACCGAGAAGATTGAGAATAAAATTATTTACAATGTTTATTACTTTTAAATTACAATTCAAAAATATCTGGATATGTAGTTTATGTACTTTAGTTATTATTTACAAAATTACATTAAATATACAACAAAATCAACGAATCCCCCTCTGGAACGGAACGACTCTGGTTGCCCGACCCCTGTGGGACGCTTTCCTAGTGTTTTTCGGTTGGTAGGCTGTTTTAGTACGGAATTCCCTACTGCTTTGTGATCGTGCATTGATCTGATTTAATATCTGTATCTGAAAATGGTGGTTGGCAGTTTCAGGATCTCTGTAAATTAAACTCACTGTTTGTGCACACAAAATTCATATAATAATTATAATAATAATGAATTATTTGCCTTGGGTAACTACAAAGGTAAAAGGTACGTTAATTACAAAAACATTTACAAATATATACGAGTATATCTGGATTCTGGATTAGTAATGGGAGTGTGAGTTAACTCACGCGCACTTAGGTCACAATAGATGGGCCCATTGCACTACCTCCTCAGCAGCTCTCCAAATTGAACATCACTCAAGCCATCCAACTTTTTGGATGTACTTGAGGATATCTGCAATTGGAGTGTTGCTGATTTCGGCTATGTTAGGCCAAAAGTCCCCCAGCATGGATCCTCTGGTTGTTGCGAGTGCTGGGCAGTGACATAGGACATGTTTTTCTTTGCATGTGTTGCTTTAGGGTGCTGTCCAGATAGGTTACCCACAACTAGTCGCAAGTTCTTTCGAAACAGTTGCACACAGTATTTGGCTGTGTTTGGCGAGGGTGTCGTAATAGCGGCCCTTGCTTGACGACAGCTTTGAGTGTTAACCCATCTTCGTGTGAAGTATTTTAAGGTTTCTTGGTACAGCATAAAGTTCAATGTTTTCAGGGATATGGGGATTACGGGTTCTGGCCCCCAGGTAGGTTGTTCGGAGGCCAGTCTCGCAATCTCGTCAGCCTCCTCATTGCCGTAGTTGCCGTCATGTCCTTTCACTCATTCAAGGGAAAGGACATTATCTTTTGAGATATCGTCGAGAGCTTCACGACACCGCGGTACCACCCTGAGGTAATTTTGCAACTGCCCAGGGGCAGTAAAGCGGCTCTGCTATCACTGTAGATACCCATGCGTTGGTTCTTGATATGTCGTTCAAGAATTGCATTTGCACCATGCATTATTCCCACTACCTCCGCTTGAAAGACAGTGGCAATTTTGTCTAATGGTATACTTTGGCGTAGGTTCAGGTCATCGGAGAAAACTCCGGCACCGGTTCCATGCCTTGTTTTAGATCCGTCGGTGAAGATGGATATATCCATATGCTGAGTTGGTCCAGTATTCGCAGAAACACTAAGGTGTCTATTAAAGGCATATTGTAAAGGAAGGTAGTCTACCACAGCATCCAGAAGAGGAGTCTTGATGATTTCCTCATCCAGGATGCGGGTATGTCTGCCTCCCTTGCCTACTGTGTGCCACAGCCTCTTATGGCGCAGCCTCAAAGCAGTCCTCCAGCTACTTCCTCCACAAAGAGATCAAGTGGAGGAAGGCATAAGATCACCTCTAAGGCGGCCGTGGGGGTTGAGCGTATACCACCTGTAGAACTAAGACAAGCGAGACGTTGCACGTGTCCTAGTTTAGTTGCTGCCGTAGCCTGTCTGACCCTGGGCCACCAGACAAGTGATCCATATCATAGCATGGACCTAAGCACGGCGGTATACAGCCGGTAATTCTGGAAGAGTCCCCAGGATCTACTTAGAGCGCGGCGACACTGCCAGAAACGAATTAAGGCAAACATTCTGAATTATACATCATCCATCGTCTTGGACGTTTCTTGATAATCGGGCTAAATATACTGTCTTAAATTTAAAATACACTTGATTGTCTAACAGTTGCTTTAATTTATCCATGATTTAAATTGAAGAAATAACGATAAAAGTAATTCCGACAATACAGTGGATTTTAATAACTTTTCTGAAGGTAATTAAGGCATTATGTTATAGAAAAGCCAACTACTGCAATAGCGTAGGAGGAATAATACAATAACTACTTCTAATTAATCAATATTGTTGTAATATTAATATTTTATTCAATAAACACGATTTTTAAGTGTTCTTTAACTTTAATCCAACAGGTTGCAATAAATAAATAAGTAACCTGTCGACAACTACACATACACCAAATTATTACTACTTTAGTTATTTTCATGCAGCTGACGGTAAAATTGAAGTAGTTTCAATAGTTAATTAATAATAGCACGTATCTAAGAAAAAAATATGTTTATTTATCTGCATGTCCCAACTGTTCTTTTTAAGTATTTTTTGCAGTTTTGTTAGATATCTCAACAATTTTTGTTTCAGGTATTCATACATTTCCTTACACTATAAATAAAAATGGACGGTTTGTTTGCATTAGATGTGGTTTGTCATACAAACGTAAAAAGGATCTTTCAAGACATCTCAAGTACGATTGTGGAGTGGAACCAAAGTTTGAGTGTCTTTATTGTGGACGCAGATTTAAACGCAAAAGACATCTCCAGGGACATGTGCTATTTAAGCTTCAATAAAAGTTGATCTTGTATTTATTCTTAAGCGCTTAATACTACTCTTGTTTCTGAAAAACTCAGATTGATTATTGGCCTTTCTATCTTTAACAGTATTTTAGCATTTCTTGTTAGATAGTTCAATAACGATTATCTTATACTTATTTGTTTGCAATATTAATGTATTGTTAGCGACTGTAAGAAATTTTTAAAATAAAATATGCTGTATTTACACTATACATACTAGCATTAAATACTATATATAATATATATAATATAATATAATACTATATGTTTATTATTTAGAATATCCCGGCAATATTAGACATGCAGGTAGGTGAGAAGACAAGAAAACGTTTGGCAGCGACAAATTAGATTTTACGTGAGCCGGGGGCGGTAGAGCAAATTAAAACTGTCATTTTAATAACATGGTCCCAGCAACTTTTTTTATTATTGGGAATTTTCCAACAATATTACACACGCAGATGTCTACCAAGACAAGAAAACTTTTGGCTATAATAGATTCGTTTTTCAGTGACCCGGGGGCGGTGGAACAAATTAAATTTGAACAACTTTATTCCAGCAATTTTTTTTATTATTGGGAATTTTCCAACAATATTACACAGGCAGATGTCTACTAGGACAAGAAAACTTTTGGCTATAACAGATTCGTTTTTCCGTGACCCGGGGGCGGTGGAGCGAATTAAATTTGAACAACTTTATTCCAGCAATTTCTTTTATTATTGGGAATTTTCCAACAATATTACACACGCAGATGTCTACCAGGACAAGAAAACTTTTGACTATAACAGATTCGTTTTTCCGTGACCCGGGGGCGGTGGAGCGAATTAAATTTGAACAACTTTATTCCAGCAATTTCTTTTATTATTGGGAATATTCCAACAACATTACACACGCAGATGTCTACCAGGACAAGAAAACTTTTGGCTATAACAGATTCGTTTTTCCGTGACCCGCGGGCGGTGGAACGAATTAAGTTTGAACAACTTTATTCCAGCAATTTTTTTTATTATTGGGAATTTTCCAACAATATTACACACGCACATGTCTACCAGGACAAGAAAACTTTTGGCTATAACAGATTCGTTTTTCCGTGACGCGGGGGCGGTGGAACGAATTAAATTTGAACAACTTTATTCCAGCAATTTTTTTTATTATTATGAATATTCCAACAATATTACACACGCAGATGTCTACCAGGACAAGAAAACTTTTGACTATAACAGATTCGTTTTTCAGTGACCCGGGGGCGGTGGAATGAATTAAATTTGAACAACTTTATTACAGCAATTTTTTTTATTATTGGGAATTTTCCAACAATATTACACAGACAGATGACTACTAGGATAAGAAAACTTTTGGCTATAACAGATTCGTTTTTCCGTGACGCGGGGGCGGTGGAACGAATTAAATTTGAACAACTTTATTCCAGCAATTTTTTTTATTATTATGAATATTCCAACAATATTACACACGCAGATGTCTACCAGGACAAGAAAACTTTTGACTATAACAGATTCGTTTTTCCGTGACCCGGGGGCGGTGGAATGAATTAAATTTGAACAACTTTATTACAGCAATTTTTTTTATTATTGGGAATTTTCCAACAATATTATACAGGCAGATGTCTACTAGGACAAGAAAACTTTTGGCTATAACAGATTCGTTTTTCCGTGACCCGGGGGCGGTGGAGCGAATTAAATTTGAACAACTTTATTCCAGCAATTTCTTTTATTATTGGGAATTTTCCAACAATATTACACACGCAGATGTCTACCAGGACAAGAAAACTTTTGGCTATAACAGATTCGTTTTTCCGTGACCCGCGGGCGGTGGAACGAATTAAGTTTGAACAACTTTATTCCAGCAATTTTTTTTATTATTGGGAATTTTCCAACAATATTACACACGCACATGTCTACCAGGACAAGAAAACTTTTGGCTATAACAGATTCGTTTTTCCGTGACGCGGGGGCGGTGGAACGAATTAAATTTGAACAACTTTATTCCAGCAATTTTTTTTATTATTGGGAATTTTCCAACAATATTACACAGGCAGATGTCTACTAGGACAAGAAAACTTTTGGCTATAACAGATTCGTTTTTCCGTGACCCGGGGGCGGTGGAATGAATTAAATTTGAACAACTTTATTACAGCAATTTTTTTTATTATTGGGAATTTTCCAACAATACCTATTACACAGGCAGATGTCTACTAGGATAAGAAAACTTTTGGCTATAACAGATTCGTTTTTCCGTGACGCGGGGGCGGTGGAACGAATTAAATTTGAACAACTTTATTCCAGCCGAGGGGTTAATCATTTACGTATTCAGGTGTACACTAGCAGAGCATTCGAATACATATTCATCTGCATTCACATCTTCCTGTGTATTCAACCATATTCGCGTGAATTCCTAGTGTACTCGCGTATTCATCGTGCATTCTCTTGTATTTGTGCGACCTTGGTTAATCCAATCATAACTTCTCCGGCCGATTTTAGCAGATTAGACTAGGCTAGTTCTGAAGAAATTGATCATAGTCAGATCTTACATCAGCTGCAATTGAGAGTAGAGTGAGCAACAATGCAGTGAACACTCGAGTGAACAACAAACAGTATAAACCGAGTTAAAAGCATTAAAACCGTAATATGCGAAGTATCTATAAATCGTAAATGAAATAATGTCGGACTATGAAAATATTAGAGATAAGGCGAGCTACCGGCAAGCTTTCCTTAAAAGGAAATCATTATTAATATACACTGTGTCCATAAAGTAACACCCCCCCCCCAACTAATTTTTGAACGACTTGATATTTTTCTACAAAATTTGGTTTGCTGTAATGGGAAATTAAATACTATTTTGCAGACCATATTAAAATTTTGTATCAACCAAAATGGCGACTGGGCGCCATTTTTAATTTTTTTTTTAATTAGAAGGGGTGTCTAGTGACACCTCATTGGAAAGGTCTTTTAATTCTGCGTCTGATCCTAAAGTTTCAAAGAAAAATATTCAGCCATAACAAAATGACAATGTTTGAAGATAAAGAAGTCTATTTAAAAAAACTAAGAATTAAAGCTTATATTAATTAAATTAAGTGTTCGACATGTTTACTATTCACTTCTTGGCACATAAAATGTCGGTTAGGAAATTCCTGTTTCCTGTTTCTGGAGTGATAATTCTGCAAACTTCTGTAATGCGTTGCTCCAGTTCTTCAATTGTTTCTGGACGGGTTCTGTACACTTTCGATTTCAGATATTCCCATACAAAAAATCTAAGAAAGTTAAATCTGGGGAGTGAGCCGGCTATTCTACAGGCCCCCGCCTAACAATCGATCTGCCAAAAAAATGTCCGTTGAGAAAGTCAGAAACCGGCCTATAATAATGAGGCGGCGCACCGTCTTGTTGGAACAATAACGTTTTCAATATTATTTCAAGCCACCTGAGATATTTCTGGGAAAATTTAGTCCTGCAAATGAAAAAGTGGACTACTGGATAAGAAAATCAAAACAATTTTGAACTGAGTGAGTTCATTGGTTTACAATCCGCCATTTTGTTATGGTTCAATATTTTTCTTTGAAATTCTAGGATCAAACGCAGAACTAAAAGACCTTTCAAATGAGGTGTCACTCGACCCTGGATAAAGAAAATCAAAACAATTTTGAATTGAGTGAGTCCATTTGTTTAAAATCCGCCATTTTGTTATTGCTGAATATTTTTCATTGAAACTCTAGGATTAGACGCAGAATTAAAAGACCTTTCAAATGAGGTGTCACTCGACCCCCCTTTCTATTTAAAAAAAAATTTCAAAATGGCGCCTAGTCGCCATTTTGGATGATACAAAATTTTAGTATGGTCTGAAATATAGTATTTAATTTCCTATTACAGCACACCAAATTTTGTAGAAAAATATTAAGTCGTTCAAAAGTTAGTTGGGGGGGGGGGTTACTTTATGGACACACTGTATTTTGTTTTATGTAATTGGATTAGTGTACAACTCGAGGTATAGCACTCTTATCTGAGGACACTTGCGACCGTCATCTTAATAAAGCCAATAATAATGATTCAGAAAATGACTTCTGGAAGCGTCTCCAATATTATTTAAAGTGCACGTTTCCAAGGTATATGATCAATTTAATGACATTTTGCGGATTTGATACACCCGTATCGATAAAGGAAATGGAAAATCACGACATCGAAGCCATGGAAGAGCTTGGCAGAAAATATATGGAGTCTTTCCTTCAGGAAAATGCATCTCGGCCGGACTTTTATGGGATTTATCACCAAAATATAATTAATTTCAAAATTTTGCCAGGTCATATAAAACTTACTAGTGTTACCCCAGCGCACAATGCACTGACAGACCGAGCGTTGACTGAGCCGGCTAAGTGCTAAGTCATGTGATGCATTAGTTCCATGAGGAGACGCGGCGTTGGTGTAGATATCGCCTCAAGTAAAGCGCGTTTAGCAGACTTTCATATATAAATTAAAATAATTATTATTGAAAAATCGACGTAGAATAAAAATATAAAAATGCTTCATGTTCCATCTGAGGATAGAGACCTTCCATTGAAAAAAAAATTGTCCAAATTGTTGAAGCGGTAGCCGCTGAAGGAACCGCAGAAAAATACCCTTTGAGCTTTTATATATGTATGGATATGGATATTTGGCATGAAAAACTATTTGCTACATAATTCATTTGATTCATTGCCCAAGTCTGTTGCAACAGTGCCAAAAACGCTATTGAATCTGCCAAAAAATCTGTTGAAGAAATGTTTCTTCAGTTAAAAGTGAAGATATTTGAAAGTGACTTTATATCGCAAATAAATACATGTGATAATCATGATTCAGAGGTCTCTGATGTAGGCTTGGAGGAGATTGATGATGACCAAGCCCACAACGAAGACTGTGATTTTCCCGACAGGGAAAGCAGCAGTGATAACTTAAAATTAAATACACCTAATGATATCGCTAATGTTTTTCGAGAAGTTTTTCATACACATTTCTGTGTTTGTTTTATTTGTTTTTTTTTTGTTAATCTTTAATTTATTTTTTGTTTAATAAATATACATATTGTGACAACTTTAACTTGTATTGCCAAGGTCAAAGTTTTATTTATTTCTTTGCAGAATGTATAATTTATTTTTTGTTCAATAACTATATATATGTACATATATTGTACTACAGCATTTACCTGTACCTAATAAATATTAATACATAAATGTTTATCGTGATTGTAACTTTATTGCAGTAATTTCTGCTCTCGTATTTAGGCGTACTTTATCCAATATTTGTATGTATTCTCTTGTATTCCTATATATTCACGAGTATTCGTAGGTATTCTTGAGTACACAAACGAATTCTTTGCTGTGTATGTACTTAGTCAGGTATTCGGTCGTACTCATTATGTACTTGCTGTATTCATGTGAAATCTGTATTCGGTGTACACTCATTTTTGAAATGATTAACCCCTCGATTCCAGCAATTTTTTTTATTATTATGAATATTCCAACAATATTACACACGCAGATGTCTACCAGGACAAGAAAACTTTTGACTATAACAGATTCGTTTTTCCGTGACCCGGGGGCGGTGGATTGAATTAAATTTGAACAACTTTATTACAGCAATTTTTTTTATTATTGGGAATTTTCCAACAATATTACACAGGCAGATGTGTACTAGGATAAGAAAACTTTTGGCTATAACAGATTCGTTTTTCCGTGACCCGGGGGCTGTGGAGCGAATTAAATTTGAACAACTTTATTCCAGTAATTTCTTTTATTATTGGGAATATTCCAACAACATTACACACGCAGATGTCTACCAGGACAAGAAAACTTTTGGCTATAACAGATTTGTTTTTCCGTGACCCGGGGGCGGTGGAGCGAATTAAATTTGAACAACTTTATTCCAGCAATTTCTGTTTATTATTGGGAATATTCCAACTACACACGCAGATGTCTACCAGAGCAAGAAAACTTTTGGCTATAACAGATTCGTTTTTCCGTGACCCGGGGGCGGTGGAATGAATTAAATTTGAACAACTTTATTACAGCAATTTTTTTTATTATTGAGAATTTTCCAACAATATTACACAGGCAGATGTCTACTAGGATAAGAAAACTTTTGGCTATAACAGATTCGTTTTTCCGTGACCCGGGGGCTGTGGAGCGAATTAAATTTGAACAACTTTATTCCAGTAATTTCTTTTATTATTGGGAATATTCCAACAAAATTACACACGCAGATGTCTACCAGGACAAGAAAACTTTTGGCTATAACAGATTCGTTTTTCCGTGACCCGGGGGCGGTGGAACGAATTAAGTTTGAACAGCTTTATTCCAGCAATTTTTTTTATTATTGTTAATTTTCCAACAATATTACACACGCAGATGTCTACTAGGACAAGAAAACTTTTGGCTATAACAGATTCGTTTTTCCGTGACCCGGGGGCGGTGGAGCGAATTAAATTTGAACAACTTTATTCCAGCAATTTCTTTTATTATTGGGAATATTCCAACTACACACGCAGATGTCTACCAGGGCAAGAAAACTTTTGGCTATAACAGATTCGTTTTTCCGTGACCCGTAAGGAACGAATAATTTTAACTTTCGTGAAACTTAAAACTGATCTTCGATATGTAGTGTTGTCAGCATTATTTGGCGTTGTTTCTAGTAAAACATGTACAGTTATTATTAACACCACAATTTCTAAGTTGGCGGTTATTTTAAAACCCGTTGTGTACTGGCCGAGTCAAGAAGAAATTAAAAAAATTTTACCTATATATGTTTTCAGAAATTTTCTGGAGAGTGGTAGTGGACTGCACCGAGCTAAGTGTTCAAAAATCAAAATGTTTGTACTGTAGAATAAAGACATATTCACATTATAAAGGTGGTCAGACTATTAAATTTATGACAGGAGTGACCCCCGAAGGGTTAATAAGTTTTATCAGCAAACCATATGGAGGAAGGGCATCAGATAAGGCAATCTTTGAGCAAAGTGGCCTCGTTAACAAGTTGCAAATGGTTCAGCATGCTGTCATGGTAAACAAAGGTTTTCATATCGAAGATATTTTACAAACTCATTTTATTAAACTTGTCAGACCTCCACTCCTCCCAGAACATGAATTAAAAAAAAATGCTGAAATTGCTAGAGCACGAGTGCGTATTGAAAGAGGCAATCAAAGAATTAAGATTTTTGAAATATTTTGTAAACCTCTGCCTTGGGCACTCGTACCAAAAATTGAGGATATTTTCACTGTTGTATGTGCAGTCGTCAACTTATCTGCACCAATTTTAAGTCAAGATAAATTTTTGGTGTCTCTTAATATTTTGTTTATTAGGTTTTTAAAAATGTATAAAAGTTGTACATGTTTCTTAAATAAATATAATCTTAACTAATGAACCTTTAATGAGCCACAAACATTACAATATTTTAAGTTATTTTGCAATATGAGGCCCTCTTTAATCTTAATGAACATTTAAGTACCTACAAAGATTGTGACATTTGCACACTTTTTAATGACTTCCTCCAATTGCAGTACCTCATCTACATTAAACAATCGATTCCTGTTTCTTCTAAGCTTTTCCTAGGTCCCCTTCTATAAGCAAAAAGATAAAAATTCTGTTTACTAGCAGCGCTAAACAAATAAAATTCAAATTTGTACATACCTGTGAAGGCTCAACGCAGAAGTTGGTAGATAATTGGCGAATAAATTTAAAATTTCAGTGCATTCTTCTTCCGACTAAATCTTTTTTTTTGGGGACACTTTCTTTGATATGCAATCTTGCTCTAATAAAGGAACTGGTGTGTATTGCTCCTCTGCTGCATGAGACATCCAATAACATTTTAAGTCAGTTGATGATAACTGCGGCAACTCCAGTATGTTATTTCTAAAATTGCAATTATTTAAACT
Organism: Ctenicera cuprea; assembly: GCA_958336395.1. Taxonomy (NCBI): domain Eukaryota; kingdom Metazoa; phylum Arthropoda; class Insecta; order Coleoptera; family Elateridae; genus Ctenicera; species Ctenicera cuprea. Next base: position 42,247,726 of record OY284492.1, on the reverse strand, counting down.
TTGAGGCAAAAACGTACTTTATAATTATTGTACGTGGTGCACAACAGCAAAACAGCAGCAACATGTTTACATTAACGTTTAAAATTTAAAACTTTCGATACAAATTCTGGTATGACTGTTAATCGCAGATATGGCTTTTTTAAATTTGCGTTTAACAGAACTAGAGCTGAGAGTGGGGGCCTATTATAAAAGTTTGTAAGGCGCCCTTACAGTTTGCGTTATGCCACTGCTATGATCTTTCCCAACTCTACTTACTCTGGATCAGCCTATTCGGCTTTGCACAAGTCAGGTCTACCCCCTTACTCCAACCCCAATTCATAACCCATTCTTAACCTAGATGGCCCAGAATTTTTTTTTAATTCTATAACCGCTCTGGTTTCTAACCTGTGTCTGAGAGCGTGGGAATAGCGGTGTTTGCCAGCCTATTATTTTCTAAACTATTGGGAATATCAATTTTTTTCCTAATAAAAATTATTGATAAATTAACTGCTGCATAACCTACCACTATTACCAATTATACTGGGTATTTATATATTATAAAATTAACAGTTTACTGGAAGGTGGACTGAAAACTAAATAATCTAAAACCAATAAATTTATAAACAAGTAGGGTGACTGTGCCCTTCTTCGGCCACGTCCGGTAGTCGACCACTTTTACAAAAAGTTCAACATAATAAGAACTAACGATATTAATTTGTATTTTTTTTACTATACCAGAAGTCGGCCACGTTACTCCCGCTCAATTTAAAAAAGTACAGAAAATAACCTTAAAATTGTGGCTAACATAAATCAAGTTGCGGGAAGGCGTTGTGATGGCTGAGAATTGGTAGGTAAAACAAACGTTTTCTGTACTTTACATGCTTACACAAATTAGTCCATAACTTTATTTAAAAGTTAAGTTTTTGAGTGTTGATGGTTTATAAGTGTTATTAAAGAGTCAAAGTTAATATTTTATGACTAAAAAATGCTAAAATATTTAGAAACTATAATTTTCGCTATGGCCGAGTATTGGGTACTTGCCTTTTGCCAAAATCTAGTACTCAGCCACAGGGCTGACTATTGGGTATTTGTCTAAACTAACTATTTTGACTCAGCCACAGGGCTGACTATTGGGTATTTGTCTAAACTAACTATTTTGACCCTTAATTTTTATGTACATAGATATTAAATGTAGTATCGCAATTATTCACTCAAACTACTAAAAAACCAATTGAAAACCAGTAGTCGGCCGTGTTCAAAGTTTGAAGGCTGACTATTGGTTGCAAACATCCCGATAGTCGGCCACTATTTTTAGGTATAAATATGTAACGTTGTCATGGGAATTTATATTATTTTCGTCTTTGTCTTTAGACGTTTCATTTTCCCCATCGTTTTTGTAGCTTTGATCCCAGTGGGGTAGATTATTCAAGATGCATACAAAATACGTTAGAGAACCTACAGGAAACGTTAAAGCAAAGTCCAGTAATAACATGAGTTAGAATTAACAAAAAAAGTGTTAACCTTGTTGGAAGATAAACTTAATAAAAAAACTATAGGAATGTAGAAGACATTTTAAAAGAAATTAGAGACATAAAACAGAATACTTACAACAAAGCAGTTAATACTTACGAAATTAACAATGACGGAGCACTGACGCTCGTTGATGAAAATTTATATTTGAACAATGAAGTCGATGTCAGTGATGAGCAAGATATCTTAATTTTTGATTTTGATAACAACGGTGAACTATATGACATCGATGAATCAAAATTAGTAGATTTGGAAGAGATAGAAAGTGAGATAAAAGATGGGGAAAATGCAACGCAACAAAATAAAGATGGGAAGAAAAATAAATTAAAAGATTTAGAGGCAATACAACAAGAGAATCAATAATTGAGAAAAAAGATAGGAAAAATGAAATATCTGAAGACAAGAAGGAAAATAAATTAGTACATTCAGATGCAATACAAAGCTACCAAAACGATGGGGAAAATGAAACACCTAAAGACAAAGACAAAAATAAATTAATAGATTTAGAAATGATACAAAGCGAGACTAAAGACTATGACTATAGATATCTTAACTGCTAGTGAACCAAATGAAGATGTTTGTAATCATTTATATAGTTCCCTAAACATTGATGAGAACGCGATATGTGATAATAAAAGTGAAGTTCCTAATTCTAATAACATAGACAAATCTAAAAAAATTAATGTTTTACAAAACATTACCATTACGCCAAATGTTTCGAATAATTACTTTGCGAAACACCTGTTTTGGCCATCACCATTAAAAACAGCAAAAAAGAGAAACTTGGAAAATATTCCAGCGGTTATTTCGTCAGAAAGCTTTAGAGAATATTTAAGAAAGAAACAAGAGAAAAAACAAGCAGAGGAAGAAGAAAAAAATAAAAGAAAACAAGAAAGAGTAAAACGTGAGCAAAATTAAAGAAAAATGCGAAAACTGCGTACTTGAGTTGGACAGTGATGCAGAAGACGATGATCTTAAAAATGTCGGTTGTGATAACTGTCCAAGATGGTTTCATCTTAAATTCACGGAGTTTTTACGCCTTGCCTATGAGGAAGTAATAAACAAGAAACTTTTTGCAATTTTTGTTAATGTACCTCTTTTAAGAAAGTTAATAGTTACCTGTATTAGATTTGTTTTGTTAATACTTAATTAAGCTACCCAATTTTATATTTTATTTTGAATCGAGTTTTATTTTTGTTCTGTTTCAGATAAGATTTATTTTGTTAATATCTACTCAATTTTGTATTTGATTTACAATAGAGTTGTATTAAATAAAGTTTTTTATGCAGTACGAGTTTACAATAATTTTTTTATAGTTTTTTGATAGTAGGCTGTCTACTGGACCTAATGTGGCTGAACATAGATTTATAATGGCTGACTACTAGTAATTTGTCAACAATTTAATATAATATTTATATAAATTTTTAGGTTTTTTCAAACAGAAAAACAATAGTAAAATTAACAAAAATATTGTTATAAGCACAACATGCCTTGTATCCCACTAGATTATATGTTTTATTTATTTTTTTATATCACTATATTTCACTATAATAACTTGCGCTAACTGGCCGACTACCGGAACAATTACCCTAGGTTAATACTATATTTATATACAGGGTGTCCCGTAAGTAATGGGACGTTTAGGTATAGCTTCCTAAGGTCAAAGTAGACTGATAATTATTTAAAAATAATATTCTAAATTTCCGTAAATTGTCAAATTTTTCGAAATATATTAAAAAAGTCCATAAATGCCTGGAAAGTCCTGTGGCCGTTGCCCGACAGCTTTTTTTCATATGTAAAGTTAAATTGCTTTTGTATTTGTAATTTGTGTGGCACTTCGAGCAAGTAAATAATTCCTTTTGTGATTCTTTTTGGGAGTTCGCTATAATCAAATGTGTTTTCGTGTCTAAAAATACAATACATTCCAGTGGAAAAAATAAAGCAACGATTTAAAACCAGTTAAAAGCACTGTTGTAAAGTTAAAAATAAGCAACAGAGGTTTTAAATAAAAATTTAATTGAAGCTTACATTAATACAACAAACACACACGACACCTTATACTTCGTATTGTTATAAATTTAAACTAAATACTATTTAAAATGTCTTTCCATGTGTTACATTCAGCTTATGTTAATTAAATTAAATACAAAACATAACTTCAAATTCATAAAACTGTAAGGTCAACGATTTGCATAAATCCATCAAATTAAATTGTTTCATTTTTCAAAGGAATATTTTAAGTAGCAACGAAACTAAATGACACTGTACGGGGCAGGTAGTATATGTATCAACGTACATTTTTATCGCCAATATTTAAAGCGTGTTTGTGGTAATGGTAAGGCTGGTGAGTGGTGGTGGCTCAATATCTGGCTGACGAAGAAATGGATATGGTGGCGGATCTATATTAGGTTGACGTGGTAAACTAGTGGCATTTTCTGAAACTGTGGAAACTGAAGCGGCTACTAAAGATTCATTTGGACTTTGAACGGTCCCACAAGCAGCAGCAGCAGATCCCCTTTGATGACTTAACTTCCTTCTCCACTTCGCTCTTGCGATCTGAAACCACACCTAAAAGAAAAAAGGACAATAAATTTAAAAAGTTTACAAATAAAAACATAACGAAATGAACTAACTTGCAAAATCCTTTTACGGACACCAATTTTTTGTTCAAGTTGCTCTAAATCGTTAGCGTCGGGATTTCGATTAATGCCAAAATAAACCTTCAGTGTTGTCACCTGATTCTGTGTCAATGAAGTCATCCTTTTGGTCTTGTAACTTTGATTCCCTCCGCTAGAAGCCGGTAATGAGTCGTATGAACCCTTTTCGCTACGCAACAATTCTATAAAATTTAAAAGATCAGTATTTATACTAAAAAAAGAGAATAATGCCCGACCTTTTCTGCTAAAGGTAGAGGCATTTTCTGAAACTGTGGAAACTGAAGCGGCTACTAAAGATTCATTTGGACTTTGAACAGTCCCACAAGCAGCAGCAACAGATCCCCTTTGATGACTTAACTTCCTTCTCCACTTCGCTCTTGCGATCTGAAACCACACCTAAAAGAAAAAAGGAAAATAAATTTAAAAAGTTTACAAATAAAAACATAACGAAATGAACTAACTTGCAAAATCCTTTTACGGACACCAATTTTTTGTTCAAGTTGCTCTAAATCGTTAGCGTCGGGATTTCGATTAATGCCAAAATAAACTTTCAGTGTTGTCACCTGATTTTGTGTCAATGAAATCATCCTTTGGTCTTGTAACTTTGATTCCCTCCGCTAGAAGCCGGTAATGAGTCGTATGCGAAACACCCCATAGGCTGGAAACCCGTAGGCTGGAAACGCGTAGCCCGGAACCAAGGTCGTTAGTTCAGTGGCTCTCAATTAGTTTAGAAATGCAGTTGTAAGAGTACGAACTCTAAGTTTTAGACTTATGCAACCAAAACAGCAAACGTGTATTATTGTAGAGGTTTATTATTATCACTTCGTAGACATCAGCTAATTAATTATTGGAGTTTTAATTGGAATTTATCATTAGACATAATTTATTTTATAAATTATTGCGTTGATTGTTCTAATAATTTTATAAATTTTGATATTTGTAGGTATGATTGAAAAACTGTTAAATAATAAGCTATTCCCAAATTTAGCAGTTAATATAGTAGTAGGTACCTATTTAAAAATTTTTTGAAATAAATTATTGGTATAGGCAACGCTTTATTATGTTAAGTTTACTTAAATTAATTGCCAATCTAGCGTTCAGTCAGTTGTTTAGCCTGTTTATTAATTGTTATCTGTCTGTATTTACAATTGAAACGCTTTTAAAATCAATTTTACACCTAAGAATTAAAACAAGTAGGTAGTAAAACATAAAGATGCAGCCTGTTTTTGTATAACTGTATTGTAGGTATGAAGTAAAGTCAATCTATAATACCATATTTTCTAGAGCAAATAATATTATTTATTTTCTAGAAAGTATACATCAGCTTGTCCTATACGAATAAATACAAATGTGGCTAAAAATGTCAAGTATAAACCATTACAATTTATTATCTACATTCAAACCCTTTGGTGTTTGATTATATACTTAAGTGTTGAATTAGTTGATGTCCATGTTTGCTCATAATGGGAGTATTTTTTTGGGCAATAATAAAATTATAGCACTCAGTTTCCTTTTTCAATTTTCATACTTTAAACAATGTTGACTGACCTTTAGTATTTACATATGAATGTTCAATCTGAAGATGTAGACACAGTTTCTATTAAAGTAGCTACTTACTCATTATCACAATTTTGAAACTAAATGCATACCTGTGATAACTTCATTATTATTACTTAAGTGTTATTGATTTTCTTTAAATAAGAAATAAATGAAGTTTGAAGTAGTATTTATTGACATATCATTTTTAACATATATGTACATACATTATAGTATACACACACCTAACACATACAAAATTACTTAACAATGTTATGAGTTCATAGTAAATAATTCGTCAATGAATAGCAACTCTAGAAATGTGAGAAACTAAATTAAATGTTTAAAATGGGTAAAGCTGCAAATTAAAAAAAATTATTTTACAGAGAAAATGGAATGTACCTATTTATCATATTATAATACACGTACTACTATATATATATACTACATATACTATAATATAAACAAGGTCGAGAATAGAAAATAACAATTTAAAGTACATAAATTTAACCAAAGATAAATAATTCTAATTCTTTTGGTTTCACGTTTAGCAGTTTTGTTATAGGCGCCTGGAGCTGGAGGATATCTGGCACAGTCTGATGAGGCTCTTGGTGAGATGTATACACAACACTGTAACTGTAATTAAATATTGTTACAATAAAAATTAAAAAATTTATTTAAGATTATACCTGCATAAAGGACAAAAAACAAGACATGAATGCATGTAGTGACAAGTGGGCTGAATGCTATAACAGTAATTTAAAAAAGTTAAAAGAAATTAAAAATGTTATTTAGGACGATAGGTACTTACATAGGAGAGAAATAATCAGTCATTTAAAGCCTGTTATACAAATATAAAATAAAATTAAAGACTGATACATACCTACATAACTTACGACTAACCAAAAAACACAAGTGGGGCATCGGAGCGTCTAGGGTGTATATAGTAGGCTTATCACTGCAATTAAAATTTGAAAAGTTAAACAAATAAGAAAAACTTTAATTAAAAACTATTAATTTTTAATAGTTAAATATTTATTAATAATGTTTCACCATGTGCCTACCACACAATCATTTCAAAATATTGCCTTTAATAAGCTTGGATACAAAAGATGCAAATATTTGAGATTTTGCATTTACCATAAGTACGTAAATACTTGTTTCATGCTATCAGCTACTGTTGCCACATCTGGTTTTTACAATCTTCTAAGAAATAATGGGTCGAGTCTTGAGGGGGTGAACAGAAGAAATATGAGAAGGAAGTTTGAGATATGAGACTGTTATAGTAGAGTTCAGAATGGCAAGAAATATGTAAAATAAAGAACTTCGTGTGCACGGTCTTCTAGGTGGACTTTTTATACATCAAATCGTAGAGCGCAGTTATTGAGGAGCAAGATTCCGGTAGTCGTCAAAACTTAAAAAAATAACAACAAAACTATTTAACAACCCTGCTTGAAAGTCATCCGAACGAGCGAGAACGAAAACAAGGCATGCATACATGTTAGACGAAGAAGAAGTTACTAACAATATTGGTGGGGCAGCGGTCGCGTCCAAGTGCCGGTCGCTCGTTTCTAGCGCAGGGTTTACATTTTTTGATTTAACTATTCTAATTATGCGAATATCTCAATTTTCTTTAGACCATAGAACCGCAATTAAATTCCGCACAAAAGCTACTTCGGTCAAAAAATGAAATTTTTTACGCGTCTTGGGCTTAACCTTAACAGCGAGTTATAAATAAAAGTCCATGCTACAAAAAAGAGGGTTTCCAGATAATCGCTGTCAAAGTTTTAATGCTGCATAAGATGCAATGTATTTACTTAACTGCAAAAGGATTTCTCATCATTTTCAATGCGGCTATTTTGAAGAGCAAATAAAGCGTTCGTGAGGAGATAAAAAATTTTGAACTTGTCAAAAAATCTGAGATACTCGTACAATCATGTCTTGAAAATTACGCTACGAGATATTGGTTTCTAGTGACTTATTCAGTAAATTTACCCGATAGCCCCTATAATCCTGTTACGATGACATTTTTGAAATAAAGCTCCTAAATCTGTTTGATAATTTTTTTAAAGTTAGAATGTTTTTTATAAAGTTACAGAGATAACGAGGAAAATTGGTGTATAACTATTACAAATTATTATAATTTAATACATTGACATTTAAAAATAAATATGTTTAATACCAAAAAAGTACTTGTTAGAAGGTATTTGCTAAGGGTTGCTGCACTCCAGATGGGTAGTAATAAAATTTACAAAAGACCTGTCAATCGGGCAATAAATTTAGATAATAAAAATAGCAAACTTACATTTTCTCACTCAAAAGTTACAAAGCTTGTTACGACCTTCGGTCGCTGTAAAAGCTTCCAAGAAAATATTTGAAATTGTCTTATGTTATTACAAAACTCATAATAGAAATCTACTTTGTTATACAAAAATAAGTAAAATATAGCAACAATGCATAATTCAAAAATATACATCCATTTTAAGAAAAAAATGACTACTTTGATTAGCAACAGCCAGGGGCGGACTGGCCTACCGGGATACCGGGAAAAATCCCGGTGGGCCGATGCATTATGGGCCGGTTTATTAAAGAAAGAAATAAATAAATTGAATATAATAATGTAACCATTATCGAAATTATTTTTATACTAAGTCGGGCCGGACACACACTGGGCCGGCCAGTACGTTTAATTTTTTGCCGTTGCAAAAGAAAAATAGTAAAACGTTAAAATAACAGTTCTGATCCAATAGCTCTGCTTGCGGCTTAATAAAATAGAACACTCGTAAATAATATCCACAACCATTCCACCTACTTAAGTTGGGACCGTTGTTTCCAATACAATAATACTATTGTGTCACTGTGCCTTGGACATAATATTATGTTACGTATTCTACGAATTTCACGTAATTCGGAGCTTAATTTATGAGGCCGGCCGATCGCAGTGTTTGGTTTGTATACTCCAAGCACAAACATAATCATACCACTGTTTTGCCTAACGTTTTAGGTATTTTAAAATTGTTTTACTTCAGTTTCAGTCCCTTTTACGAATGCGTTTGAATCACATTGGCCGGCCTCAACAAATAAATACTCGTATAATATTTACTTAAAATTATTAGGTTAAAAAGACAAAGTTGTTAGTTTTTAATTTAGTGCTAGTTTTGTGCATTTAAAGTGCGTTTATTAAACAATAGTTTTTAGTGTCGTTAGTTTATATAATTAAATAATTAATAATAAGATGAAAAAGGCTAAAGGGGACGCAGAAAAAAATCGCGAAAAGAAAAGAAAATTATTAGCAAAAGATGCTAAAAATCTTTGAAAATTTCCAAATATTTTCAGCAAACTGATGAACAGACAACTACTACAGAAACAGAGACTCTGACTTTCTCACTATCACCACAACCATCTACCTCCTTTCAATTTGTTGAAGAGGAAATAGAAGAAATTGTAGACACAGTAACATCTCCAACCTCAATTTCGTCAACAATTATAGTGCCAGAAAATGAACCGATTGATGAGGAAGAAGAAGTGAAGGAATCGTTAAACATTTTTGTTAGGCCTGCTATTACAGATATAGCCCTATTTTTCAAATTGCATCCCAAGCAACCGTCTTCATTCACTAATCTTCCTTTTACAAAAAAAAGGTATTCCATAAAAATAAATAAAGGTCAAGACCAATGTTGGCTCAGTTATAATGAATTAAATTATAAATTATATTGCTCTGTTTGCCTAGCGTTTGCAAAAACAAACGAAAGTAATTCATTTATTGAGGGAATGAGTGATTGGAAACATGTGCATCAAAGAATCAAGGAACATGAAGGTAGTAAAATGCATGCCCACTGTACTGAAGCTTATTTTCCATACTTGCACGAGCAAGATATTAATACCATGTTATTTTTAAAACAAAAGACCATCAGAAAAGACCAAGTCAAAAAGAAACGTCAAATTTTAGAAAGAGTGGTAGACATAGTAAAACTTATTGGAAAACGCGGCTTAAGTTTTCGGGGAACACAATTTGAGGCTGCATATACCTACATTAAATGATTCCAAACTTGACCATGGTGGTATTTTTTGAGAACTTATTATATTAATAAGTAAATACGATGTAGTATTAAAAGAACATTTAGATATTATAATTAATAAAAGCAAAATTGCTCATGAAGCGGGTAAAAGAGGACGAGGAAATCTATTATCCTTGTTATCAAAAAAAAACGGTAGTCGTAGTAATACAATCAATTGGTTCATTGATTAAAAAAGAAATTTGTGGCCAAATTCAAAATGCAGGTATGTATTCAGTAGAACTTGATACAACACAAGATGTTTCGGTGAAAGCTCAATGCAGTGTTCTTATAAGATATGTTTTTGACGGTAAAATTAATGAAAAAGTAATTGCTGCGAAAGTTCAACTGGCCAAAGTTTTTTAGAACTTTTAAAAAATGTTTTATTTCTTAATAATTTAAATGTACAGCAATGCATAGCAAATGCAACTGACGGTGCAGCAAATATGTCAGGTCAGTTTAATGGTTTTACTGCTTGGTTAAGTAATATTTTGCCGCAACAAATTCACGTTTGGTGTTACAGCCATGTTCTTAATTTAGTACTTTGTGATGCCACAAGAGATCCAATTGCAGCAGCTTCGTTTTTTTCTTTACTTAATTCGTTAGCTGTGTTTTTCAAAGAATCTTACAAACGAATAATTATTTGGCTAGATGTCGAAAAAAGGAAAAAACTGCAAATTATGGGCGAAACAAGGTGGTGGGCGAAAGAAGTGGCGTTAAGAAGAATTTTTGGTTCGTTTGGAGAATACAGTGATTCCCTATTTGTTGACATAATTATTGTACTTAGCACAATTATAGATAAACAAGAAATGAACTCTGAAATTCGATCAAAAGCGCAGAATTTTAGAGATTCTCTTTTAAAATATGAAACAATATTAGTGGCACATATTTACTTACGAATTTTTAGCCACACTACACCTTTATCCAATTACTTACAAACAAGTGGATTAGATCTACTCAAATGTCATCAATTAGTATCAGAGACTTTAAAACAATTAAGAGATATTCAAAGAGATGTCAACACAATAATAACCGTGGCAAAGTCATTTATAACACGAGCTTCTAATGAGTTGCAACAAAGAAATATAGACGATATAGAAACTCAAAATGCGTTTCCAACTAAAAGAATTCGTTTTAAAAAAAGAATGGCGTCAGAAACAACACGTGATACTCCCATAACTGATGCAAAGCAACATTTTACAGTAACTGTCCACAACGTGATTTTGGATAAAATAATTGAAAGTATGACAACTAGATTTGAAAAAAATGGTGAATTATATATGGACCAAAGTTTCCTGTCGCCTAGTAATTTTAAAGAAATCGCTGAAAATGCAATTCCTGAAAACGCTCTTCACTGTTTAAGCGAAAAATTGATTAAATTTGATGACCGAGTCACTAAAAGTAATTTATCTCAAGAGTTAATTGATTTTGCGAGTAAATTGGACAGATTAAAAAGTTCGATAACTGAAGAATATTCTTTACTTGAACGGAACTTGGACAGGGTTCCCACTGACCCTGGATAACCTGGAAGTCATGGAAAAGTCAGGGAATTAAAATTTTAACCTGGAAGTCATGGATTTTATGCAAAATTTGGCAAAAGTCTTGATTTTCTCTTGATTTACAGTAAAAAACCTGATTTTCTTGCAGTAGTGTTAACATAATTAAAAAAATTTAAAAATTTTCCAAATGAATTTTTAAAACTGCCGCTTATAAAACTTTTGCTGCTGAAGGTTTTTAAAATATCATTGAGGTACTTTTCTTATCCATGTTAAATTCCAAGGAACGTAATATGGCTTATGATTAGGTGCAAGTGAGGCTGCCATATACTGTTTTGTGAATTGATAAAAAACGCATAAACGTGACTATTTTTGCGTCTCCAATTTTATTGATTTTTTTGTCGAGAGTCATGGGTACGTATGATTCTTGGTCATGGATATCCTGGAAAAGTCATGGATTCTAATTCTTGATAGTTGGTGGGAACCCTGTTGGATTTTGATGAATTCGAAGAAGAGAAAGAACAAAAAGAAGAAAGTGCAGATAAACTAACAACTTGCAAAAACTGTAAAAATTACGCAATTTGCTGCTACCAATTACTGTACAAATTTAATTTATTTAGTGAATCGTACAGCATGCTATCATTGGCATATAAATATTTATTGACAATTCCAATTACCCAAGTGTCTTGCGAACGGTCCTTCTCTAAATTAAAATTTATTAAAAATCGACTAAGAAGTACATTATTAAATGACAATTTGGAATCATTTATGTTAATGGCACGTGAAAAAGATGTTTTAAACAATATTGACTGTGATTCCATTATAGACAAAGTTGCCGAAAAGAGTGATTTATTACGAAAGGAACTTTTGGTTTGATTTGCCGTGTTCACCATTTCTGTACTTTATTTATGTAAGTACCTTAGAACTTAAAATTATAATTTTTTGTTCAAGCATGTGTCCTTATCAAGTTAAATTATTTGTAAGTGAGATTTGCTTTAAATGCATTCTTCGTAGCCACGCTATTATCTTCAAAAAAATTTTCGGCTGGGCCGGCCGGTTCACCAATTTCCCGGTCGCAAATAAGCCCCCAGTCCGCCCCTGGCAACAGCCTCTAAAGTGATACCAAATTTCATAGTATTTTTATTTATTTTATTTTATTTAATCTTTTTTCAAATGTTTCTACTTGCTTTTATTTATTTATAAATTGAAAAGAGCACTTCTCCTTGAACTTATAGGCTGGGTGTAATTATAGCCAACTGTTAAATACTCAATACTCCAATCCATATTCCAATTCAGGTATTTCATATCCTATTTGTTATAATAAAACGTAATAACGGTTTACTTTAAAAGCGTTTGAGCTAGGCTATCATTGCAATTTAAACATTTTTTTTTTACAAAATATATGACTAATATGACAGTTAAGAGATGGACAATTTGTATAATTAAAACTCGAAAGACGAGAAAGTCTCGTCTAGTGTCGACTTTTCAGTCGGGAGAAAATTGTTCTTTGGAAATGCGAATATTCACGGTAAAATTAGTCAGGAAGTTCGGGCAAATGTTTTCCGAATATTTGTTTTTTGTTAGGCAACAATTACGAAAATATTCGTAATTTATGGAAATAGTTGATTTGAAGTATTCTCTACGTATACGTACTTCACTAAATTATCGTAATTATTTATATTGTGTATGTTTTTAAATTCGGTTTAAAATGCATGCATACGGGTGCCTAGTTTAATTTGCACAGTAAGGGGATCTCGAAAACTACATAAGATTCAAATACCGTTAAATTAGATTAATGTGGCGTTATTAAAATTGCGTAACTTCTAATCTAGGAAAAGAGGTCTCTGGAAAAAGAGTCACGGAAAAAAGTCCCCTGGACAGAATCTCGGGAAAAAAAGTCCCCGGAAAATAGTCTCCCGGAACAAACTCTCTTGGAAAAAAGTCTCAAAAAAATCTCTTGGAAAAAAGTCACAGAAAAAAGTCCCCGGAATAATTCTCTAGGGAAGAACCTAAAAAAATTCAAAAAGGAAAGCAAAACTCATAAAAACAGAAATGTTTTAAATACAATATAAGTTTATCTAAATATAAGATAAACTTGCATTTAGACACTTATCAATCTTGTATCATAATATACTATTTCAAAGCTTAATAAATTAAATATAAAATGTATTTTTTATTTAAAAACTTAAATAAATGAAACCTAAAAGGTAATTATAATTTTAAATTAAAATTAATATAAAGTAAAATATATAATAATAATAAATATAATACAATTGTTATTTTAAATTATTTTTATATAAAACAAAATAAATTTTTTATTTTAAATATAATAAAACTATTCTATGTAATTTTTATTTTAAATTATAATTAATATATTAAAAAATATATAACAATAATTAATAAAATATAAAATTAAATTGACATTTTAGATTATTTTGAATAAAATATAAAATGGAACTTTTGGTTTCAATTATAATATCTAAAATATAATATATATTTTTTAAAATTTTAATAAATAGGATATCATCATGTTAAATAGGAAATAACGGTATTTATTTAATAATAATAATTGTTTTATTACGTTATTTTTATTTTAAATTTAAATAAATAAAATATAATAATAAATAGCACATTAAATATTTTTTTTTATAATAATAATAAATGTTTTATTAATAAGCATATTTTAAAATAATTAAAATACATTAATTTAAATTTCGATTTTATAAACTCGAGATTGTTTGTAAATTCCCATTTTTTAAAATAAAAAAAAAAGAACTTATAAAACCGCTGCTATACGAGATTTTCAGTTTTGTTAGTGATCCTATTTGCGGGATTCTAGTACCAGCCTATTTTGAAACATTTTAATTTAAAACTATTAGATACGCCATGATTTTGCAGTCTTATGCAACCAACATTACACTTCGCAATATTTGAAAATAGATTTTTACTAGAATCGTAAAAAATCGATCAATTTTTAACATACCCTAATTTAAACTTGCATTTTGATAGTTTTAGTGTTTTTAATTTGATGACATTACGCGGGTTGGCAATGACAAAAAATAAAAACAATAAAAAAATTTATTTATCAGAAAATTTCATACATTTAGTCAAGATGACTGGAAGGTATGGTGTTGTCACTCGAGTTTGATATGGGCGTCACGAAATGTTTTGTGGAGAGATGGCGCAGTAGGTACTAAAAAGACGTTTGCGCGTCAAATTTGAAATCCGCACGCAATGCTATTCTAACCTGACTTTGTTCATACTGTGATATTATACTGTCATAATTCAAGAATTATAAGAACATTATAGTGACAACTATTCTCGATCATATTTTCCTATAATTCATTATTTATTGCAATATTGAAAAGGTTAATATTTAATATAGCCTGAAAATTTATATCTTCACACTGATTATCACTGTAGCGGGCACTGTAGTTATTCAACTTCGGGAAAACGATTGTTAATGCGAGGAGGCGGTAAAACTTGGTTTTGATTTTCTTAGGAAATTCGAAAAAAAACAGATTTCAATGCACTCAGTTTTGACATCGATAAGACTCCAAAAGGCTTATTGCAAAGCAAAAATACGAAGAAAAAAAAATCGAAAACAAAATTGGTTCTGTAAAGCAATTTGATGCGCCCGATTTGATGTTTATTATGTGCATGGGTCACGGTGGAATGCTACAGTTTATGTAGTTATAGAATGGGATGACTGTAAGGCATTGTAATTAAAAAAAGAAACATGAAAAAAATTGATAATTGACCCATATGAATCATACTTTATTGCTTACTCTACATATTTCCTTAAACACTATAGAGTACTAATTTTTATTGCAATTATTTAGTGAAAGTAGGCAATAGCAGTAGTAAAGTATAAAGATGTAATCGAATTAGAAGACAACGAAGTAACTGCGCAATTTTATCGTAGAATTAATGCAGTGCTTTAATGTCGTTTCGGTTAACAGTTGCCTACGAGGGTACCATCTACCTGCACATATTATAATTGTGTAACATACAAACCACATCAGCACAAAATGATAAACGTAATTTAAAACATTAAAAATAGAACAGAAACAAAAATCAGTACATAATAATACATTAAAATTGTACTGTATTGACAAAATCTATGCGGACAGTCACTCTAGACATAGTGCATCTCTTTAACATTATAATTAGTAATAAAAACAAGTATTTTAAGTACTTCAAAAGTTTATTATTTACTTGTGTGCGGATAGCGATTATCTTACAAAATTTCAGAAGGGCTCCTGCGTATTATACAGATCACAATAAACATTGTATAATATTCATCTCAAACCTAAATATCTAAGGGTAGCTTGTATAAACCAGGATTAAAACACATAAAATACGTAAAAAAACATGAAAACATTAAAATCTACGTTAACTAATTTAGTACTTTTTTAGCATGTTAACTTAAGCATTAGACAAGCATTCCAATAAAATATACTTGATATAAACATAAATTCATTAAAAAAAATCTTTTACATTATAAAACAATTAATGCGTTTTGTAAGTCTGCAAAAAATTATAATTAAACCATAAACCATACATTGCTGCATGTCTGTACGCTTTGAATAAATAAAAATGCAGCTTTCACTGAACAAGTAGTCACTATTATATTTGTCGTTGTCCTACTATGATGGCACATCGACAAGGTAATCATAACACAGGGTTCTCGACCTGGTAATTCTGCCACTGGGATGGTGACATACCAGTTGCAGTTGAGGAATCAACGCATATTTTTGTGGTTATATGTGGCGATGCACACAGGATGATTGATAATATGTTGGGATGTACTTTCAGTACAGATTAAGAATCTGAAAATAATAAAAAGTTCCTATAAATATGTGCCCAAAAACTCTTCATTACCGGGCAAGTTGCAGTCTACAGAAGTGGGAACAGTATTCTCTTCCATAGATTTAATTTCATAAGCAGCTTTTATGGACACATGTTTATAGAATTTACTCTCAAAGTTTTGTGTAAACTATTCTATTCTATCGTATTAAGAAAACACTTATTAGACCTTCATGGCAATTTAATTTTTGAAAAGCATATTATCTCGAAAATTGTTAGATTTAGAAATTTTCAACATGAGAACATGTTTTTGGGCAATTTTGTATGGAGAATAAGATTTTTCAAAAAATGCTAAAATCTAAAATATGTAGAACATAATTACGTGACCCGCCTCCGTACGAGACACCTCTGGTGTTCTTATTCAATAACCAAAATTATTACAAATACATGAATAACTAATAATTACGTGAATAATGCTCACATATGAAATTTTAAAATTTGAGTGCAATTACTGCAAAAGTTATCTACAAAAAGTGATTAGCCTGGTTTATTTTCAAGAAGCTGTAACCCTATAATGAAGGGTTTTCAGGCCCATGTTTATGAGAATTCTTTCAATTATATTTAGATTCTGAATCTATCCTGAAAATTCGTTCCACATGTTATGAATCACACTGTACACCATTGGTTTGGCAAACGAAAATTGTGCAGACTTCATTTAAATGAAGTAAAGGGGCTCTTTTAACTCTTCCTTTATTCGTGTTGTTATGAATCCTAAAAAATATTGCAATCATTATGAGAAACATAATTAAATAGATATAACTATTTAGAAATTGTAGAGTATGCTAAATTGTAGTTAATTTAGCATTAGTGTAATTTTAAATTAAACCAGCTTTTTCCATTGTAACATGTAGCTGCCTACTAAAATACAAAGGATGTTGATTGCTTAAATTACAGCAAAAGGAAATTTTTATATGCTGTGATTATTATCAACAGTGATCGGAAGTACAATTCTTTTAACTGCCTGAAAATAATTAATTTAAGTATTTCTCAACTTCTTAACTGTGTTTTTACTAGTTAATTGTTATTCTACATACATATTTGATTAAAATTAAAACAGTACTTACTCCTCTTTAATTTTCTGCTGGTAGTCTGTCTTTTTACTAACCTGAAGCTTCTACTAAATTGAGTTTTGTGAATTACATTGGTGTGTTAATTAATAAATCACCGAAGTATGGTTTTATTCGTTATTATTTTACTTTTTGAAGGAATCGAATTGTCTCGTCAACTGTCAGAACATTTCAGGAGGATTAGGTTAAAATTCACGGACGCTGTCAGAGAAATCTACCGTCACTGCTGCCCTCTCGCGGCAATACATTTGTGGGTCCCTCGCCAAACAATGTAAATATTAAAAAGTGAAAACACCAATATATATATATATATTAGCTATCCATGCATCTTGCATTTAGTTTTTCAAAAACAAAAATATTAAATCAATTATTTTGTAGGTAAATTCTCAATATGAAATTTAAAATAAATCGGCAAAGTTTGGAACCCTATCATTATCAAAGACTTTGTTAGGTATTATATTTATTATGGTTATAGCATTACAAGGACCTAAACCGTAAATGGATACGTCGACGATATAGCATTACAGGTACTTTTACTTTATAGAATTTCACAACTCAGGTCAACAGCCCCTTCAAGTTATTCGTAAATATTTCTTGGATCACAGCTGTAGAGTAGGTTGCCTATTACATAAAATGCACACCGCGGTGATACTGCTGGATTATATCAACATGGCGGTGTGGATTCCGGCCTACGTCCTTTCCAGCCTACGGGTTTCCGGGCTACGGGCCCTACTCCGTTAAACCCTTTTCGCTATGCAACAATTCTATAAAATTTAAAAGATCAGTATTTATACTTAAAAAAGAGAATAATGCCCAACCTTTTCTGCTAAAGATAGAGCATGCGAAATATACTATATTTTTTCATAAGCAATTGGTATGTACACCGTACAGTGGTCTACGTGGGGCGCACAGAACATTAAACAAAGATTTATGTTATGTTCTGTCAATCTGTCATTCTGTGCATTAAACCTTTAGAAGCGAATTCCCCATGTTAAATGTTGGCAACAAAAACCACCATTTTATTCATACGCCATCTGGCGATCTAGTGGCAAACTAAACAACGAGCGCGGGCTATTTAAATAACTAATGTAGTGTAGTTATTCTGCTTCCAATTTCCATTTTATTAAAATTTATCTAATTTTTATAAATGAATTATAAATTTTAATAAACAGTAAATCCTATACAAACAAATAATGACAGGTTATAGAACTACAAGAAAAATCAGATAAAAAGATAAAATATATTTATTGAAAAAATAAACCTCTTTACTCTGCATTTACAAATAACTAAATAAATAAATACTCTGCAATAGAATTATGGGCGAATTATATTATTTTTCGAAATGATGATACCATAAACTGATGAACATAAAAAACAGGTTGCCGGATTAATTTAAGAGTTAGTGACTTTAGTATCATTTTTGTATGATCCCGAAGATGGGATATTTGATTGGATTTTGCTAATTTGTATCTCTTTTACAGCTAGTGTTGGGGGGAGACAGAATGTTTTCCTTTTCCAATGCATCAGGAACTCATATATCTGATAAAAGTAGAAATGGATGCTTTTTCCTGCAAACATGACTTCCTATAGGTAAGGTAAGATATTTAAATTACCACTTTAGAAGTTTTTATGTTACAGGGGGTGGTGTTTACCCAGGAGGTAAGGGAGCTAGGTATATGTTGGGACACTATGTTTCATTTAGGTCTACCTAGTTTTTTTTATTTTTAGGTTATGTAGAATTTGAATTTATTGATTAAATGAGATTGCAATAAAGGTAATTAGCTAATTAAGTTTTAACAAACATGAACATTTCTTATAAGCAGCCTACAATTTCATGATCCTAGTATACAGGGCGAGTCATTTAAGTGTCACCTCACCATTATTTCCTAAACTATTGAGAATATCATTTTTTTTTTATTAATAAAAGTTGTTTACCATTAACTGCTGCATAACGTGAAATTGTTACAAATTATACCGGGTGTTTAATTATGCGTGTAGAGCACATTACGTTGTAATGTACGTGGATGGATGTGTGACGCCTCTAAAGGCGAAAGTACTGGAACGATTTTGATGAAATTTTAATTGAAGGGGTATGTCGAAAATTGTAGTTTTAGTTGAACTTTTCAAAGAAAATCTAAACCGGAAGCGGCAGTTAAACTTGTTTTTCACAACTCTATACTATGAGAAAACAGTTTTTTACTTACAACTACTACTTACTCGTCTTTAATTTTCTGCTGATAGTCTATCTTTTTACTAAGCTGAAGCTTCTACTAAATTGAGTTTTGTGAATCACATTGGTGTGTTAATTAATAAATCACCGAAGTATGCTTTTATTCGTTATTATTTTACTTTTTGAACGATACGAATTGTCTCGTTAACTGTCAGAACATTTCAGGAGGGTTGGGTTAAAATTCACCGACACTGTCAAAGAGATAAACCTTCACTGCTGCCCTCTCGCGGCAATACATTTGTGGGTCCCTCCCAAAACAATGTAAACATTAAAATGTGAAAACGCCAATATACACTGTCTATAAAGTAACCCCCCACCCCAACTAACTTTTGAACGACTTGATATTTTTCTACAAAATTTGGTGTGCTGTAATTGAAAATTAAACACTAT
The DNA here is from genome assembly GCA_958336395.1 of Ctenicera cuprea. Taxonomy (NCBI): domain Eukaryota; kingdom Metazoa; phylum Arthropoda; class Insecta; order Coleoptera; family Elateridae; genus Ctenicera; species Ctenicera cuprea. Next base: position 42,227,917 of record OY284492.1, on the reverse strand, counting down.
CTTTCAGACCATATTAAAATTTTGTATCATCCAAAATGGCGACTGGGCGCTATTTTGAATTTTTTTTTAATACAAAGGGGAGTCGAGTGACACCTCATTGGAAAGGTTTTTTAGTTCTGCGTCTGATCCTAGAGTTTCAAAGAAAAATATTCAGCCATACCAAAATGACAATGTTTGAAGATAAAAAAGTCTATTTAAAAAAACTAAGAATTAAAGCCTAAATTAATTAAACTAAGAGTTCGAAATGTTTACCATTCACTTCTTGGCACATAAAAAGTCGGTTATGAAATTCCTGCCTTACATTTTCATAAGTTTCTGGAGTGATATTTCTGCAAACTTCTGTAATGCGTTGCTCCAGTTCTTCAATTGCTTCTGGACGCTTCTGTACACTTTCGATTTCAGATATTCCCATAGAAAAAAATCTAAGAAAGTTAAATCTGGGAAGTGAGCCGGCTATTCTACAGGCCCTCGCCTACCAATCCATCTTCCAAGAAAATGTCCGTTGAGAAAGTCAGAAACAGGCCTATAATAATGAGGCGGCGCACCGTCTTGTTGGAACATAACGTTTTCAATATTATTTCCAGCCACCTAAGTTATTGCTGGTAAAATTTTGTACTGCAAATGAAAAAGTGGACTACTGGATAAAAAAATCAAAACAATTTTGAATTGAGTGAGTCCATTTGTTTAAAATCCTCCATTTTGTTATGGCTGAATATTTTTCTTTGAAACTCTAGGATCAGACGCAGTACTGAAAGACCTATCAAATGAGGTGTCACTCGACCCTGGATTAAAAACTCAAAACAATTTTGTATTGAGTGAGTCCATTTGTTTAAAATCCGCCATTTTGTTATGGCTAAATATTTTTTTTGAAACTTTAGGATCAGACGCAGAATTAAAAGGCTTTCAAATAAGGTACCACTCGACCCCCCTTTCTATTTAAAAAAAATTTTCAAAATGGCACCCAGTCGCGTTTTGAATGATACAAAATTTAATTTTCAGCTAGAAAATAGTATTTAATTTCCCATTAAAGCCCACCAAATATTGTGGTAAAATATCAAGTCGTTCAAAAGTTAGTCAGGGGGGTGGGAGGGTTACTTTATAGACAGACATATATATTAGCTATCCATGCATCTTGTTTGTAACTGTCAACAAAACAAAAAACAGTTGATAGACGAGAGACGCAACCTTTATTACTCAGAACAGTGTTAGAATGAAATAAACAGAGTTAGAATGAAATATTCTACCGTCTGTCTATAAAGTAAACCCCCCCCCCCCCCACCCCCACCCTAACTAACTTTTGAACGACTTGTTATTTCACCACAATATTTGGTGTGCTTTAATGGGAAATTAAATACTATTTTTTAGCCAACAATTAAATTTTGTATCATTCAAAATGGCGACTGGGCGCCATTTTGAAATTTTTTTTAAAATAGAAAGGGGGGTGGAGTGACACCTCATTTGAAAGGTCTTTTAATTCTGCGTCTGATCCTAGAGTTTCAAAGAAAAATATTCAGCCATGACAAAATGGCGGATTTAAAACAAATGGACTCACTCAATTCAAAATTGTTTTGATTTTTATATCCAGGGTCGAGTGACACCTCATTTGAAAGGTCTTTTAGTTCTGCGTCTGATCCTAGAATTTCAAAGAAAAATATTGAGCCATAACAAAATGGCGGATTGTAAACCAATGGACTCGCTCAGTTCAAAATTGTTTTGATTTTCTTATCCAGTAGTCCACTTATTCATTTGCAGGACTAAATTTTCCCAGAAATATCTCAGGTGGCTTGAAGTAATATTGAAAACGTTATGTTCCAACAAGACGGTGCGCCGCCTCATTATTATAGGCCTGTTTCTGACTTTCTCAACGGACTTTTCTTGGAAGATGGATTGGTAGGCGGGGGCCTGTAGAATAGCCGGCTCACTTCCCAGATTTAACTTTCTTAAATTTTTTTCTATGGGAATATCTGAAATCGAAAGTGCGGAACCCGTCCAGAAACAATTGAAGAACTGGAGCAACGCATTACAGAAGTTTGCAGAAATATCACTCCAGAAACTTATGAAAATGTAAGGCAGGAATTTCATAACCGACTTTTTATGTGCCAAGAAGTGAATGGTAAACATTTCGAACACTTAATTTAATTAATTTAAGCTTCAATTCTTAGTGTTTTTAAATAGACTTCTTTATCTTCAAACATTGTCATTTTGTTATGGCTGAATATTTTTCTTTGAAACTCTTGGATCAAACGCAGAACTAAAAGACCTTTCCAATGAGGTGTCACTCGGCCCCCCTTTCCATTTAAAAAAAAATTCAAAATGTCGCCCAGTCGCCATTTTGGATGAAAAAAAAATTTTAATGCGCTGAAAAATAGTATTTAATTTCCCATTACAGCACACCAAATTTTGTAGAAAAATATCAAGTCGTTCAAAAGTTAGTTGGGGGGGCGGGGGTACTTTATGGACACAGTGTCTAACAAGTGTAAGAATGTAGTTAATTCCGTAATTAAAAATTGTATCAGAATGCTTATATTCTAAAATAATCGTAGAACAATTGACCTTTATTAAATGTATTTTATTTTTAGGAAAACCACTTCCATCTAGAAGTTTTAAGTGTACACAATGCTTAAAAAAATATTTTTCTACTTCCATCTTTAAAATGCCATTTATCGCATATGTTTCCATGCCGCTAAGTGATCTTTTAAATACACCAGTGGCGGTTTCTCCATTGCGTGAAATGGTCATTGACCTCCCAGTGCAATAAGAAAAAAATAATTATTTTTTGTTTGAGTACATAACATATTACACACTATAAAATTTAAAAAATACTTTATAGTTAACGTTTGTTTGATTTCGGTGCGAGAACGTTTATTAAAGAGCTGCCACAGGATCCAAAAAGTTTCAATGTTTGAATATCGCGCGCGCGTTAAGCGAATCCATGCGAGGGCTGTTTGTCTACAATTCAGCTATACGCCACCAAATAAAGCCGCCGGCTTATAATTATATTTAATGAATTGTAATTGCACTTACGAACTAATTATTATTTTTCATGTAATTTATTTAGTATTTAAGTGAATTAAACGTTAATAATTTTTTTGTGTTATTTCAAAGCAGAAACACTGGTTGCTGCTTCGCAAATTTGTAAGTGATACTATTTCCAGAAAGTGTCTAATGTTTGAAGAATTACTATGAGCATGCAGTGACTGATATTAAACGAAGTTTTTTTTGTTTTTGCATAATTTTTATATGACTAATTAGTAATTACATTCTTTTTTAGACATTCATACACCTGTGTACCGCAGTGCAATAATAAAATCAATTGGATACACCTGCACAAATTGTGGTAAAATTTATGCTAACAGAACGCATCTATCCAGACATATTCATCACGAGTGTGGACAAGAAAGAAAATTTGTGTGTCGTTACTGTACACATAAATTCAAAAGAAAAGATCACCTTAAAAATCACTGCTGGGTGAAACACCAAAGGAAATACTGTGAATAAAATAAATATTCGATTGTCACTTTGTGTGAGACATATTTGTATGATTTATGAACCCATTGAAAACATGTATTATATCTGTATTCACTATATTTATGCACTAGTATTAAAGTGTTCTGCAGTTATTTGTTCAGATATAACCAAAAGTTTCAAATTAAATATTATTAGGGATGTATGCTAGTTATAAGGCTTACTTATTCATAAATATTTAAAGATAGGCCTGATCGAATAATATAAAAAATTGTACTTCAGGAAAAGCATTTTATTTACATATAACAATATTAGTATAATAGGTTGGTTGAAGCAATATATGTGCCTATAGCTTTTAGTATTACTATTTTCCCTTACTTCGTACAGTGTATGTCCAGTACATAATTTAAAGTACGTTTTAAATAATTTTTAGGTCTGTGTGGTTTTTGTAATTACACTTAAAATATTTAATCCTCATTCAAATTCAATGAATAAATACAAATAAAATAAAATCCGGTAACTCAAATCCACCAAAATACATACATTTTGACCTATTGTCACAATTGGCAGCAAATGGAAAATGTTTCTTCGCAGTACTACAAACTATTTTAAATCGGGAAATCATGCTACAACAAATAAATCCACTCGCTTTTTAATTTTATACAGTCCGTTCTACAACAAAAAGCCATGCTACAGCGCTATTATTATAAATTTTAAGTTCCCTAAACCATATACAGTGTGCCCATTTTAAAACTCCGAGTCTAAATTTTTTTAAATAGGCAACACACAATACAAGTCACTGCCGACTATTATTTCAAAACAAAATATTTCTATAATTAAGATCAGGGCAATCATGTTTGCATTAACTTGACAGTTCACTAATCAAATTCGTTAAGCCACATTACTTGAACGGTGCAAAACAAAGATTATCGATCACTAATCTTTGGTGCAAAATGTATTCCAACGCTGACAAAGTGGACATGCTTCTAATTCTGGGTGAATGTCAAAAAAATGCGAGTGCTGCCAGTACTTTGTATGCGCAACGCTTTCCAGGTAGACGTATTCCAACAGACAAAACATTTAGAATGCTTCTTCTGAATTTACAAGAGTATGGGCAATTTTCAAAACCAAAAGTAAGGGCACGGCAAGTTATGGTTGAACATAACGAAGTAGCTGTAATTGAAATGGTTACGGATAATCCCCATACGAGTCAAAGAGCGATTGCAAATGCCTTAAACATTAGCAAAGGTTCTGTTTTCAACATTCTTAAGGCGAACAAATTTCACCCCTACCATGTTTATACCATATCTACACCATCTTGAAGATAGGGATTATGAGCATCGTGTTCAGTATTGTCAATTTATTAAACGGCAATGCGGAATTTTTAAGTATGGTATTATTCTGTGATGAAGCGAGGTTTTCAAACAACGGCATAGTTAATCGACATAACTACCACTATTACGCCCAAGACAATCCCCGCTGGATCAGGATAACTCATTTTCAGAGAATTTTTTCTCTTAATGTGTTGTGCGGTATTATTGGCGATTTTGTAATAGGTCCACATTTCTTTAATGGAAATTTAGATGGTGAAATGTATTTAAATTTCTTAATTAATGAACTACCGGCTCTCCTCCAAACAGTTCCTCAAAACGTACAGAATAGCATGTGGTTTTTAAATGATGGTGCACCTCCGCATTTTCATAGGGATGTGAGAAATTATCTTAACCAACGTTTTGAGGGACGCATAATTGGACGAGGTGCATTGCATCCTTGGCCTGTCCGTAGTACCGATTTGACTCCGCTACACTTCTTTTTGTGGGGCAAAGTAAAAAATGATGTCTATGAAGTGCCCATTCGAAATGAAGAACATCTACGCGAAAGAATAATTCAATGTTGTCGCTCTATCACACCGGAAATGTTAGCTCGTGTTAGAGGTTCGATGCGTAGAAGAATTATACTCTGCGAAAACGAAGGGGGAAGGCATTTTGAACATCTGCTTCGTTCGTTTTTGTACTATGTTCCTATTAAATTATTGTAGTTATTGTTGTCAAATATTAAATTTGAGTTATTAAAGTAACCTTAAATTTGTACTTAATCATTAGTACAGCAAGTGCCACCTAACCTTGCAAATTTTAGTGGCCTTTGATTCGGCTACTTCCGCTTTGTTTCGTCGGTAGTCGTAACTTAAACTAGCTCTAATTGGCCGTTGGACAGTGTGGTACACTCTACTAAAAAGTGAAAGTCAATTTATTTATGGTTTACGAAAAATTGTGGATTTTTTGACAAATTAAAAGGCCGTGCGCCATAAGGTTAGAAACAGTTTGCTTTGAGAAGGGATTAACGATAATTTAGGTTACGTATAAAAAATACAGCAAAGAAACTAGAAATGTAATAAAAAACCTTGCTTTTGCTTGAGAGTGTAAGGGCTTCTCGCCTTTTAAACTTATCGTCATTTTTTTTGCAAGGTTAAATGGCACTTGCTGTAGATACCTGTACTGTAAAACAACTCTGATCTCAATTTAAAAAAAAATGGTAGAAATGCATAGTGATCTGGGGGTTGCATAGTGTTGCCTATTTAAAAAAATTTAGGCTCGGAGTTTTAAAATGGGCACTCTGTATGTATCAGACTAAATATCACTCCAAGCTCTATCGTTTGGCCATGGTAATATTTCGAATGATACATAGTTTTTTCGTTTTATGGTAGAGCGCTTTCTTCTCTTTTCAATCGTATAAAATTTTCTTATGTAACGATAAATTCTTTTATATGGTTGAAAAGTGAAGAATGTGCTCTGCCATAAAGTTGGAAAAAAATGTATACCATGCAAAATCTCGAAAAGGTTAAAGATATAAAAAAAAATAACATCGCCAAAACATGACCATTTGGTGCTATTAAGTTGATTTACATGATTTATTGAATTTAAAATTTATAATAGTGGTGCTGTAGCACAGGTGGGTTTTTAAAGGATGGACTGTATACTCACATAACTTTCTGAAATGTGTATGTAATGATCAGCGCCAGAATTCCAGACATCTTGAATGTTCCATCACATTCAATTTGCACTCTTTGCTGCAACTCTTCACGGTACTATTTATTGACCAGATTCACCAATTTGATGGCTTCGACCAATATTTAACAACTTGTTTTATCTTACAACTTAACTTCAGTCAACATCTTCAGTTTAATACAAAAACAGTAACACACCTAAGCATTAAACGTTATGATAAATTAAAAGTAAACAGTTTATTCCCACTTTTACATTCCAGATGCATCACATAATTGTACCAACTGCTTTGGTCATAATTAACTAAAACTTTTTCAACACAAGAACTTAACTGTGAAAGGACACTGCGAATTTCAGCTTCGTGATCACCAACGCACCATACTAGGCTCATATGAAATGATGGGTTCTAGAAAAACGTCATCGTTTAATATACTTATACAACCTTAATTCAAAACCACTAACTTTGTAAAATTGTGGTAAGCGAAATTCACTTAGACAGACATCTAGATGTTCGACAAGTTGAAGTAGAGTATCATAACCACTTTTAATATCAAGTCCTATAAATGTCCTCGTTCTTTCTTCGTTACAGTAAACATTTAAAGAATTAAACACAATAATAAACCTGAAACAACAGATATTTTCTAGGGTATAATAACTTAACGCTTTTTATTTAACAGTGTTGGGAAGTTCCCTTTTTTAGTGAACTTTCAAAACCTTCAGTTCTTTAGCACAAAAAGAAACTTTACCTAACATGTTCAAGTTTTTTTAAGCATAAAAATTGTACAAGTTCAAATTCATGCTAAAAAGGAATTAAGTTCTTGAAAAAGTTCTTCTTACTTATAAAATTTGATTTTTTTAAATTAATTAATGAAATTGTGTCACTAATTCTAACTGAATGCTAGACAATTCACAAGTTTTCTATAGTAAATACAGTGAACGGAAATACCTACAAAAAAAATAGCTCGTAGCTTTTTTTTTTCGATTTTTTTACCCGGCTGTTTTATCCTAGAATCTTAGACCTAGTATTTAATAATTGATGCAACAAAAAATGATTATTCTCCAAATTTGATAGCTTCGTGTTTCAGTTGTTATGATTTTCTTTTTACTAAGATTTCCTCGAGTTTGAATAAATGCAATTAAATGAGTATAAATGAGAGAAATCTATTTTTAAATTAAATTAAGGATCAGAAATGTTTTTGCAAGATACTGTATAATTGTGAATATTTTTTACTTCCAGTATTTTTATCCGCGGGTATTTTTTCCTCTAGGTATTTTTGCCGTAGGTATTTTTTCCTAGATTCAGTAAATATCTCTATTTAAATTTTAAACTGTATTAACAAATATAAATAAATAAATTTAAACGCTTTACTTAATACCTGTTTTAATAATTCACCCATTTACAATTTTTCTCCATAACAAGTTATGTAACGCAAACAAATGTTTATGACGCAAATTTAAAAAAAATTAAACCACAATTAAAATTCAAGCCAAACTATATCTCAAAATATAAACAAACAATAACGTCATAGAATATTACTCATCCCTTCATGGTCACCGAAAATATGTTAGTCTTGCTTAGCCTTTTAATCCTTAAAATATGCATTTTGGTAGGTTTCCATGAATATACACTAAGAGGTGCCTATGCAGTAAAGCTCTTTATGGGGAAGTGCTGAAATAGCAACTTTTTTAATTCTGCACTTCCCATAATGAAATATAACCGCCAGAATGTACTTAAGTACTTAACAGGGAAATTCAAAATTTCAAACATTGGCATCTCAGGTGTCCTTAAGTATTGAAGATTAAGCTTAAAGTATAAGTCGAGGTTGTCTACACAGAGTGGTGCAACACTTATTACATCCCTGTTTAATTCTAAAAGGGATCAAGATAGAGACAAAAATTGTGAATAAAAGTGTTTTGGTAACTTTGGCGTACCTTTCTGCATACTTGAAAAAAAAATTTAACCAATGCTGTAAGTGCTGTGATGTGATCGTCATTTATTTAAATAGCCACCTAGTAATTGTTTGCGCTTATTCGATAATGTTTTTCTTTTTTCGATGGCATAAAACTTGTATAACCTCACATAATAAAATTTTCGAGAAAAACGCGAATAACTTCTTTGTATTAGCAGGGCCTGAATTCAAACAACAGCCTACCCCAATCGCAGCAGCGTGCTTTGAATTTCCGTTATTATCTGTTAGCAATCAAAAACAATTGAAAGAGCAAAATGTGACTGTGCTAGGCTGTTGAATTCAGGGCCTGCTAATTAAATGAGAAAGTTTTTCGCGTTTTTCTAGAAAATTTTGTTACGTAAGGGCATACAAGTTTTATACCATTAAAAAGAGAAACAAAACTCTACCAAATGAATGCAAAAAAATAGGTATAGTGCTATTAACAAAAAATGACAATTGGGTTACAACGCAAAAAAGTACATTAAAAACATAATAAACTTTTATATAAAGTATTGCTTTGTAAAACCAATATTTACGCCACCAGAACCATTATTTCATACTTTTGAAGGACTGTGCATGATAAAGTTGTACCAATAGACTTTGTTGACAGCACTAGCATTTTATTTATTCATTGTTTTCGACTGTTAAGAGATAAATTAATTTCAAAGCACACTGCTGCGTTTGTGGTAGGCTAGTTTATGAAATCGGGGTCTGCTAATACAAAGAAGTTATTCTAACTTTTCTCGAAAATTTTATTATGTGGGGGTATACAAGTTTTATACCATTGAAAAGAGAATACAATTCTCTCCCAAATAAGAGAAAACAATTACTAGGTTGCTATTTACAAAAAATGACGATCGCATCACAGTGCATACTGTATTGGTTGATTTTTTTTCCAGTGTGGACTTTTTATTAACATTTTTGTCTCTATCTTGATCCATTTCAGAATTAAATACGGGCGTAACAAGTGTAAGGTCACCCTGTATTTTGTTGGCAATAGAGATTTCTAAGAACTTTCAAAAGAACTTTTGCAGTTCACCTTTCCTAAAAAACGATCTTTGATACATTCACGTTTTTACGAAAACAAACCTTGTTCTGTTCACTTAAAAATTCTCAAAAAAGAAACACGTTCTTTTTAAAAGTTCATTCCCAACACTGTTATTTAACCACCTACTTTTTGACTAGTGAAGTTTTTTCCCGAATAGATTGTACAAATGAATCTATCCAATGGTGTCGTAGAATAACTGTTTTAGTTAGACTTATATGAAAATGATCTACAGTTTGCAAAGCTAAGTGAGGTAAATTAATCATAATAATATTAATAACTTCTACCATAGCAGTATCTGGTGGTTCATCTACAACAAATTCATAAAGTAGGTATGTTATAAGAAATTTATTTACAGTGCATACTTACATGGTACAAAAACATAACTAACCCAATTTCCGCGTTCATGTGGAAAAGAACGTGTTCTTCCACCGTGCAATACAGGATCATCTACTGGATCATCTTCCTTTGTTTGGGTACTGTTAGAAATTACTTGAGGTAGAGGCAGTCTGAAAATAAGGTAAATTTAGGGTGGATACTACTTTTAACATTGAAAACATCACTTTGTTTTTGTTCGCTTTCTCTCAGATTCTTCATCAGACTCTACCAAACATCGCTTGGTTGATACCCGTCCAGTTGGAACTTCTTCGTCTGAACTAGTTCCTCCATAAGTACTAAGCAGATCTAGAGCGCCTCTATACATTATTATTTTATTTTAAGTTCATTAATTTTCCATCTAATGTGGTTTAAGAGCAAGTCTTGTAAAAGTGTTTTTAACCTCAAACTTTAATTTACGTTATTTCAAGTTAACTTTATAAACTAGAATTTTTTTGCACATTATACTTTATAATTTTAAAATAGTTAATGTTAGTGTTGAATGTTGATTAATTTAAATGTAAAATGTTTGAAATGAGTCTTTTTGAATTTCTAACCTAAACTTCATTTCTCATTTGACCTAATATTCGTATTTTCAATATTCCAAATTTTTAATAAATCAAAAGCTTATATTTCTGTAATTATCTAAATCGTTCAACACCCCACCCGATCCCAACCCATCACATAAATTCCTACCCACCTATTGGCATGGGGTGGGCCTGGCGTAATCCAGGATCGACCCTCGAGTGAGCTCCATGTCAGATGATGATGATTCTATTACTTTCTGTTTTGAACCACGAACCAAAAAGTTATTTTTAAAAATATCTTTATGCTCACAAATCTAGAAAAAAAAGCTACGCCTCATAACTTTTGAACGGATGTTCGGAATGTAGTGATATATCAAAAACTCGCCAATAATAGAATATTGTGCGAGCATGGAATGGTACTCATTTCTAACTAGTATGAGTAATGGACATTCCACGCGAGTTGTACACTATACTTTTGCTATGACTATGACCGTTGCCCTTTAAGAATATATTTTAAAATCAACTCAAAATGCATACAGTTTTCTATAAAAAAAACTTTAAAACGTTTGTTGCGTTGCTCTGATACCGCTTCCTGAAACCCATATCACACGAGTTGCCATGGCAGCCCGTGTGATATGAAAATGCACTACATTTACTAATCAATAATAACGCATATGCTAAGTAGATATCTTGATAGTCATAGAAAAAATATGTTCTATAAAAAATCGAAACCGGAAATTTTACTTGAGCATGTGTTTTAGTAGCATTTTTTCACAAATTCAACTTTCCATATCTGAGAAGGGAATCTGATCCCACGTAGCACAGAACATCTCATAGGCATCTGCTTGCAAGCAATTGAAAGTTATTGAATCTTATAATTGATTTTGGCTATACTTATTTTAATGTTGTGAAGCAGGATTATGAACAAAGTGTGCATGTGTTGTAGATATGACAAAGCAATGTTGTCTGAGCGGCAGCGCTTGATTACCACTTTCGCCCAGCAGCTGCATAACTGCCACATCGCAAACCAAACACTGAGTCGCTGACTTTTTGAACACAGTATACTGTGGCAATATGCTGCGCTTAATGCAGGAAAGTGTTGATTAATGCACATTGCTAAATTGGCAACACTCGCGTAAGCGCCATCTAGTGGCGTGGATTGTTTCCATGTAGCATTCATAAGATTTACAGTACAAACAATAGCTGAAAAACTTTTCTTCTAACCGTAACAGTAAGAGTTGCATTAATCTACGATGGGATAATTACTACAAAAACATTTTTATTTCCTTCATACAGTTACAAGATAAAATAGAACATTTAGTGGCACGTTTAGACATAGGCACAGTAGGCACGCGCTTGGGGACCCCCAAAGTCGAAAGTTTTTTTTTATGACGTTAGGTACAAACAATTTTTTAAAAAGACTTTAACGGGTGTACATACACAAATAAAACCAAAATATAATATCAAAAATAGAATGGTATTAAGATTAAGAAGCTTAACTAAGAGGCCGGCTTGTTTATGGCGCCTTTTAACGGCCGGATGGCCCTTTCCTGACTGAAGATGTAAAAATGTCTACTAAAAAGTCCAGAAAAACATAAATCACAGAAAAAAAATTCAAAATATAAAATGTACTTGTTTACTTTATTGTCATTACTATGTGGGCAAATGTGCTGTAATTGTAGTCATATTTAAACTAAAATGGACAATTTTTTTTTACTGACTTTCAATACCTACTTTTAATTATAGACATACAAAATACAAAAGTTAGAGAAAGAGTTACATGGTATACTGTAAAAAATGCTATTTTGAAATGGGACTAAATTTTTTATATGCATACCCAAGAAATACACAAAATATAGACTGAAACTGGGTATGAAAAATATTGATTTAATTTAGAACAATTAATTTTTTCTTAATTTGATTGTATAAATTGTAATTGTTTTTTTTAATTTATACGTATTTTCGTGATGTTTCTAATTAACATTTATTATTTACAAATTAGGTAATTTTCTTTTCACAAGTAAGATTAAATAATAAGTGCTGCGCAGAATAATATCGTTTCAGTTTCATTAGATGCTTGTGAAATTATATTTACTTATAAACAATATTACAAATTGCCATGTATTTTAAAGAGTACATAATAATATCAAAACAATTTAAAAAATATTGCAAAATTGAAACAAGAACTCAAACCCTAGCAATAAAACCAAAATTAAACGACAGTTAGATAAGTGCCGCTAATCCACGCCAACCGATGTTAATAAAGCTGCTGAATGTGAGATTTTTACGGCATGAGTAAAGACAACAACTGCTTGGTAACAACATTTGTTGTTACTCCCGTCTGCCTAAAAAGGATGTTGCCTATACACTGCTACTATTTGCGACATTACTTCTGATCATCAATTATTCATGATTAATTTTAGTTTTATTATTATTCCGAAATTAATGTGTTGCACATAATAACAACTATCAAGATCAAACTTTTATTGATTTCAATTAGCATACACAAAACCTTAATATGAGAAATAATAATTGTTAAGTCATATTATTAAACTTGTACTTACACTACTATTGAACACCTCTTTTTCTTGGCAAAAAATTTTCTTAATAACTTTAGCAACAGAAGTTTAAACGTTCTCTTAATGGTTTACTTACATTACTGTTAATCAGTTTTATCCAGATGTCCTGATTATTCAATTATAAAAAAAACAATCAGCTAAAAACATTTAAACAGGTAAAAAAAAATAGAAAAGACCTAACTAAAATTGTTCTTAACTACAGATACATTTCGATGTGTCCATGATTACAAAATGTTTTTTTTTCCAGATTAATATGATTTGGAAAACATGCTTGCTTTGTATCACAGCAAAAAATATTTTACAATAAAGAACTTTTAAGTTATTACGTACTACATACTAAAATCTACATTTTTTAATTAAGGTCTTTTGTATTTTTTTGCAGAGGAACATCATTCACTAGTTTACCATAATATGCCGTTATTGCAATTAATCGTTTACCAAGAAAATTTTGTTCAATTTCCATTTTTCCACCAGGACCAGCAGCAGTAACCAGCTGAAAAAGAAACTTGTAAAAGTCAAGATAAAAAAAAAGTGTGTTGCCCTTACCGGATAGGTATTGCAATTTTTGGGCAAAAATAATGCAATATTTTCTGTGATTTTTCTAGCAGTACTTAAAAGTTCATTGAATGGTGCGGGTTGTAACCATTCTAAATTATAACTTGAAAAATTTCTGTACTGAGGTCCACCCCATGGAGGACTAAGGAAAACCATATCAGCTTTTAAAGTGTCGGCAAGTTGGAAAAAATCTCCAACAATAAATTCAATGCGATCTGCCACACCATATACTTGTGCATTGTTCTGAGCGAGCTCAATTTTTTTTGCATCTATATCTACCGCAATTACTGAAAATGTAATGAAAAATATTGTTATAATTTGAGAAGACAATAAAATATGTGTATGGACTTGCCTTTTCTGCAAGTAAATGCAAATTGTATTGAGTTTCCTCCAGCCCCACAAAAAGCATCGATTATTACATCACACTGGCAACGTTTAGCCGTGTGTTGCGCTACCATTTCTGGAGTTACAGAAAACCAACTTTCTATACCAAAAACAAATGAGAATAAAGTTTGTAACTGTTACTTTGTTATACAAACCTTCATCAAGTTTAATTCCTTGATCAAATTTACTAAATAAGGAGTATCGTCGATGCCAAAATTTTTTCAAATTTGGATTTTCTCTTATTTCTAGAGGAATATTGATTTTTCGTTTTCGTTTCCTCTTCTTGCTTATGCCTTCTTCACGTTTTTCAACTTCTTGCTTTTGTTCTTCATCAGGAATTATATCTAACTCATGTTCACTAGAACTGGGAATCATTCCTAAAAGTTCATCTTGGTGGGAATTTTGTACTGTCACCTACATACAATGTGAGGACAAAAATTACCTGCTGATTTTTTGACTAACTTTTAAAAGTCTTAACATAAATAAAATATATCTTTCCTTCTATTAATTAATAAAATAATCCGTAATAAAAAAAAGGAACTAAGTGAGCACCTCATTTGATGCAGAAATATCAGAAATCACATCTCCATCATCGTCAAAATGAATATGTTTTGGTCCTGGTGTAACAGTTTGACTTCTATCCTCATTACGAAACTGAAGACGCCTGTTTTGGGAACGAATATGTTTCATTTTGTATTCAATAGAACCTCGAAATTTCCTTTCTTGGCCCACATTCATTTCTATACCCAGCAAGGTAAATGCAGCTTTTATACGATTCGAACTTGACTGATCTAAGTCATCTTCTTCTAAGCTACAATAATCAAAACTTCATCTAACAATCTAATTTTTATTTTCCTATACTTTCAGTATGCGCTTTAAATGCAGGGGTATATCAAAATTCATGGAGTAAAAATCTAAAACCAGAAGTGGAAGTTGAACATGCTTTTTTGATAACATTTTTTACAAAAATTTAATTTTCTAAATCTGAAAATGAAATCTGATAGAAGACCGCAGGGCAAATCCAACGCTTTTATCCCAAACTTTCTTGCTTTAAAGATTTCTATATTAGATACACAACTCCAGCTTCTAAATAATCAAATAAGCGAAGGCAGGTGGCCATTTTGTAGAAGGTCAAGATGTCAAATTAATATGAAATACAGCGCGATTACATTAATACAGTTATAACAAATACTACAATTAATTACACATTACTTAATAAGATTAGTTTAGTTAACTGTTGCAAAATATTTTAACTGTTATTGCATACACGCGCTTTGGTAGGTGAAAAAACAACTATAGAATTTATATCAGAAGACTCAATGAAGGTTAGTTACTTTGAGGTAGACAGAATAGGTTCGGGAAGTTCCACTGGTAACGTACAATGCGCAATACATACAATTTATTTGAGACACATGAAACTGCCTCATTTCTAATAACGTACAACGCTAATTTCACGTTGTTGAAAATAACGTTTTTCGTTTGACAAGGGAAATCTGTGGCCACAAGTGAAGAGATTATAAATATCAAATAGTAACAGTAGTATTACATATTTAACACAAAATCTGCTATCATCGCTAGTAATCGCAAACTTAACCTATTTTTTTGGCATTTAAAATACTGGGAACTGTACCCTTTTGCCAGCCATTCCTACACCCTACCGCAAACACGCTTGCAGCATGCCTCTAAAATTAGGTTTTACAATGCGCTTTGTTGGGACATCACACAAGTCTTATGTAGTAGGTAATTCTTACAAATAGTGATAAAAAAGTAGTTATTAAATTTTAAAACCTGCACTATACCGGGTGTTAGTGAAACATGGCATTAAGTTACAAAAAATATATATATATATATATAATCAAAACCTTATCTACCGTAGGTGTAAAGGTATGTAATGTCTCTAAACAGTCTTGTAAACAAGCTTCTTCCATTGTCTTCTATCTTTTGCAAGCTTTGTAGCCTCTTTCCACTCCAAATTTCTCTTCTTCAATGCTTCTGCAACTGTCCCGTCCCATGTTTTCCTTGGTCTTCCCCTGCTTCTCTTCCCCTGCACTTTTGCTTCCCATAAGCACCTCACCTGTCTTTCTTCGCTCAATCTTATTAGATGGCCAAACCACCCAAGCTGTTGCTGCTCGATTCTTGTTGTTATGGGTTCTATATGCAATTCTTCTCTTATTTTATCATTCCGTACTCTGTCTCTTCGTGTTACTCCTTTGACCCTTCGTAAGTATTTCATTTCCATTGCCTGAACGTTGCTTATCAGACTATTGTTTAGCACCCAACTCTCACTTCCATATGTTAGTATTGGCCTGTATATTGTCTTGTATATTGTCATTTTTGTTTTCTTGCTTATTTCCTTGTTGCCAATAAATGTTTTATTTAGGGCATGGTACGTTTTTGCAGCACTATTAATTCTTTCTTTTACTTCTTGTTCCATTTTCCCATTTCCTTGTATTGTCACCCCCAAGTATTTAAAGCTTTCTACCTGTTCCAGTTTGTTGCCATCGATTCTTACGTCTATTTTTTTGCTTTCATTTCCAATCAGCATTATCTTCGTTTTCTTTGTGTTAACTTTCATGTTTCTTTTAGCCAATTCCTGGACCCACATTGTTAGGTTCTCTCTTAAATGAACTTCCCCCTCCGCGCATATCATGAGATCGTCCGCAAATGCGCATTCTGCTAGTTTAACCGGTCGCAATTTTCTATAACCTACATTTACTTTATGTACTTTTTCTTTAAGCTCTTTCAATATATCATCCATGATGATTATAAACAGTGTGGGGCTTAGGACTCCTCCTTGCTTTAGACCTTCTTCTACTGGGAACTCTTTTGATTGTAGGTTATTTGTTCTTATATAATTAGTATTGTTTCTGTATAAACTTTCTATTCCTCTCCTCAATTTACCCCCCAAACCTCTTCTCTTCAAACTATCCCACACTAGTTTCCTTGGTATTCTATCGAACGCCTTTTCCAGATCCAGGAAAGCCATATACACTTCCCTATTCTTGTTGGTTTTTTCTATGAGTTGTTTAATGGAGAATATGTGATCCTGTGTACTTCTTCCCTTCCTGAACCCACTTTGTGATTCCTCCAACTGTTGTTCGATTTTCTCTCTAAGTTTCCCCTCCAATACTCTCTCATACATTTTTGCAACTACACTTATTAGGGTTATACCCCTATAGTTTCCACAATCTCTTGAGTCACCTTTTTTATAAATTGGCACAATTATGCCCACCTTCCAGTCTTCGGGTACTTCTCCTTTTTCCCATGCCATGTTAAATATACTTGTCAGTGCTCCTATACCTTTTTCTCCAAGATTTTTTATCATGCTTGGTGTAATTTGGTCATGCCCTGCTGCTTTTCCTTTCTTGACTTTCTTTATTATCCCTATAACTTCTTCTTCTTTAATCTTTTCCATTTGATCTTCGCTGTTTTCTGGATGAATTTCTTCCATATCCCCATCTTCTATGTAGTCCATTTCTTGGTTTAACAAATCCTGGAAATACTCTTGCCACCTGTTCATTATGTCATTCTCTTCGGTAAGTATTTTGTTTTCTTTATCTTTAATTTGTTTCAGTGTATATTTCTGTTCTTTCCTTAAGTTTTTTATAACTTTATAAAACAATTTCTGGTTCGACTTGCTGTCATCCTCCATTTTTTTACCGAATTCTTCCCAGGATACTTTCTTCGCCTGCTTGATCATTTCCTTAACTTTGGTTCTCTGTTCCTTATATTTCGTATAATTATCCTCTGTTTTACTTGCAAGGTATCCTTTCCATTTTTCTTTCTTTAATTTCACTTGTTCTTTTATCTCCTTACTCCACCATCTTGTTTGTTTCTTTTGTTTGTTTATCATAATTGTTCCACACATTTCCCTTGCTGCTTTTAACAGTATTTCTTTGAACTCTTGCCATACCTGCTCCAAGTTTTTGTCTTTCCATTCCTTTTCCACTGCCTCGAGTTTGCTGTCTACTTGTTCTCTAAACTTATTTGCTATTATTTCCTCTGTTAGCTTATATGCCTTTATAGCTTCTTTCGAGTTCGTTTTTCCATTTGGAGGGATGTTTTCTTGTTTCTGTGTCTTTATTTTTAATTTTCCCACCACTAGGTAGTGATCACTGTATATGTTGTATCCTCTATATACTCTGACATCCGTTAGTTCCTCTCTGTATCTCCTATCCACGAGGATGTAGTCGATAATGGATCTTTCGTTTCGACTCTTAACTTCTCTTGTAATTTCACGTTGTTGAAAATAACGTTTTTCGTTTGACAAGGGAAATCTGTGGCCACAAGTGAAGAGATTATAAATATCAAATAGTAACAGTAGTATTACATATTTAACACAAAATCTGCTATCATCGCTAGTAATCGCAAACTTAACCTATTTTTTTGGCATTTAAAATACTGGGAACTGTACCCTTTTGCCAGCCATTCCTACACCCTACCGCAAACACGCTTGCAGCATGCCTCTAAAATTAGGTTTTACAATGCGCTTTGTTGGGACATCACACAAGTCTTATGTAGTAGGTAATTCTTACAAATAGTGATAAAAAAGTAGTTATTAAATTTTAAAACCTGCACTATACCGGGTGTTAGTGAAACATGGCATTAAGTTACAAAAAATACCTTTTGCTAAATTACCATAAAATGTGTATGAAGTATCGATACTAATTTGGTATACTGTACCAAAGTATCAAAATATGCAAAGCATCGCAAATATCTGAAGTATCGAAACATATCAAAGTACTCAAAGTACCGAAGTATCACATATATCGAAAGTTACAACCTTGCAATTTTGTTTTTCAAATGAAAGAAAAGAAGCAAAATACGTTTAAAAAATACATCGGGTGATCTAATTTGATTATTCGATCTCAAATCTCAATTATTATTGAAGATAAAATCTTATTTTTGCAGACATTCCACCAAAAGTAATGGTAACTTTATCTTTTCAATTAACACCATGCATTTGTGAAATTGGCTAGTCTTCGTAATTGCAGAAATGGGACACAAGTAGTAGGTACTTTAATATAAACGATACTTTAGATATTTTGGATACTAATATCGCTGTACGATATCAGCCAAAGTTGAAGTGCTTCACTCAGTTTTTATGGGTGATATTAATAAATGTTGTACCTTCGTTTCCTGGTGTTTACACTTGAATTTTTAAGAAGCTGTTTCTTGTGTACAAATGATAACGGAATTCCCATAGCAGACATGGCAGCAGCTTCTTCTTCTCCAGAATTTGTATATTCCACTTTTGTGTTTGTTAATGCATTTTCACATAAATTTGTTTCTGTTTCAAGTATGTTGTTATCTATAGTTTCTTCTCTCATTTTTGATGAACTTGGTACATTTTCTAATTCAACACCTTTATGCTCGTCTACTGTTTGACTTTCTGCAATGTCTCTTATATTTGAATAATTTGAAGGTAAGTCGATTTCCACATCAGATTTGAGGTCGTCATTAGTCTCTTTCATTTCTGATATATTTTGTTGGAGCCCACATTCAACATCTGCATTGTTACTAATCTCAACTTGACCTTCTACATCAGCGTTTGTTTCCCAGTCTACTGTCTCACTCCCTGCAGGAACATTTGAAAATTTTGAGGATGATCCAGTGTCCATTTTTGGTTTCAAATCTATTTCACTGTTCACAGGCCCATCTAGTGTTGGAGAATTTGTTGCTAAATCGGTTACCGTCTCACCTTCATAACTGCTAAAAATGTGCTCTTCTTGAACCAGATTTTTTTCAGTTTTTATTAAATGTTTTAATGCGTACCCTACAGAATCAATCACTTTTCTGTCTGATAATCTGTTTCTGACTTTTCGTTTCCTACTTTCAGAAATTACAGAAAGATTGTCTTTATTGGAAGACTCGGATGTTTCTTCACCAAGATTTACAGCTGCATTTGGTGTTTCAACAGATTTAAAATTATCTACAACAAAATTTGATTTTATAAATTAAAAACCTAAAAATAGAACCTATTTGAAAAACAAAACCATAAGAGTCAATGTATTATTATTACCTTCAACATCATCCTTATTTACAAATTCCTCTGCCTCATCTGTGTTTTCAACTGTTTCATCAATGCTATCCAACAAAAACTTCTTATAATGATCTAAATATTCTTTTTCGTAATGGTTAGTCCATAAAACATTCCATTGATGCTCATAATCTGCTGGTTCATCAGCATCCTCAGAACTTGTGGATGTAATCGAGCTCTGAATAGAGCTCACTGAAGAAAAACTGTCAGAGTTCTTCGAGCTTTCGGTTAAGTCAAATGAAGAAACAGTAAGGCGAGTGACATTTGTCATTGAGTCAACTGTTCTTGCATAACTGCCCGTACGGGAAGCACACCGAGAACTTAATAGGCGCTCTGCTTCAGTTTCGCAGTCATTACTTACTGGTGATAAAGGATTCCAGCCTTCAATCTCTCGGTTTAGTTTATCGTATGAGTCACTGTAAGACAGGTTTCGGATTAACATGCGATTTTTCTCTAAAACTTCACTTGGTGATTTTGAGTCTGTATTTTCTTTAACTTGTAATAAACTAATACTGTGACCCTGTGAAAAAAAAAATATATATAAAAATGAAACAACATTGAAGTTTGTGGTTTTTACCAAGGCAGTGCCATAGTCGTCTTGATGAGGACTAAGGGAATCGAATGAAAATTTCAAACTACTACTGCCTTCTGCTTTATCCTGAATCAGCAAGTCTTCACTTGACAAATCCTTAGGATAATTCGCTTCCCCCTGATGTGCTTGTAAATACTCAGGATTTATGTATGCGCTGTACTTGGCTATCCACGATTTCCAGATTAGCTGTTCACCGTTTAGTTGCCAATATTTTTGCCAAGCTGAATTGTTACAACCAACATCCGCAGTTAAGTCGGCACCACTGTCACTTAACTGTAATGATTTAGGAGTTTGCTGTAGATTGCTTGTATGAGAATCACGCAAACTGTCGTGCTCATCTGTTGATATATTGTCTGTATGAGATGCACTGCAATAGCAACTTACAGGTTCTCCTTTTATCTAAAAAAAATTATTTGTGATTACACTGTAATACTTATATTTGCAGATATAAGCAGATTTTTTAAATTTTTATACATACGAAAACAATAAATACAAGAATAATGGTAATTAATACTCAATATTGTTCCATTCTTTTTATGTTTTTTAACTATTATGTTTAATTATTTTAATCAAAACAAACACGAGTTGCTATGCAGGAAGTTTGAGTCATTTTCACAGATTATT
Source organism: Ctenicera cuprea (assembly GCA_958336395.1). Classification (NCBI taxonomy): domain Eukaryota; kingdom Metazoa; phylum Arthropoda; class Insecta; order Coleoptera; family Elateridae; genus Ctenicera; species Ctenicera cuprea. Next base: position 42,206,780 of record OY284492.1, on the reverse strand, counting down.
TTTCAATTCATGAGTGGTATAATGATTCGTTTTTAACTGATTAAATAGCAACATTCCATTTTGAACTGAGAAAATAGCACCTTAGTGTTTTCAGTTGAGAAATTTAGAAGGTAGGTCATAATATCCTCGAGACTGCAAACAAAACTCTCTTTCTTGATCATGGTAACGACACTAAACAATTAAACAAACAAGGAATAATCTCTCCAAATACCATTCATGATTACAATTTCAAGATACAAAATGTCATGGATATTGTCCCTAAAATTTTGCGTTTGAGCACTTAATATTTTGACTATTTTTAACCGACTTCAAAAAAAGGAGGAGGTTCTCAATTCGTCTGTATATATTTTTTTTTTTTTATTTTTTTTTATTTTTTTTTTTTTTATGTATGTTCGGGCATAACTTTTTTGTTTATAAACCGATTTTAATTATTTTTTTTGTGATGGGTTCAGTATAGTTCCAAGGTGGTCCCATTATAATTTCATTGGTATTGGAGCTTGAACTTCGAAGATACTCCTCAAAATCCAATTTTTTAACCGACTTTTTAGTGTTTCCGTATTTCATCTTCCGTTTCAACTAGCCGTCATTTCCTCATTCGAGAAGCATCTTTACTAGGTCTACCCATCACTTAAAATTGTAAAATAATTAACTTTTAAAAAAAAAGGGAACCGACTTTAAATAAAAACACAAAAGTGACATAAGTTAACTAAAAAGCAAAAAATAAATGTTTTTTATACAACAGTTTAATACTTATTTGTTGTTCCGTTTAATGTAATTAAGAAATTGCTGTTTATTATATAATTATTAATTGTTTTATAATTTAGAAGTCGGTGTCAAGTAAAACAAAAATTCGAATCTAATTTGTTATTGCAGCAAGGTATATAATTATTATGTTTTACTTGGCACCGACTTCTAAATTATAAAACAATTAATAATTATACAATAAACAACAATTTCTTAATTACATTAAACGGAACAACAAATAAGTATTAAACTGTTGTATAAAAAACATTTATTTTTTGCTTTTTAGTTAACTTATGTCACTTTTGTGTTTTTATTTAAAGTCGGTTCCCTTTTTTTTTTAAAAGTTAATTATTATCATGTTAAACTGTTTCGTGTCAGTTTCGAAACAAATTATTGGTCAACAATATCCACGAATTTTATCTGACAAAATTATTATAACTTTATAAAATTTTACACGTTAAAAACATCGGGGTTAAATCGAAGACTATACGGGGAGAGGGTATAGTCTTTGCTGATGAAACGGCAAATGCGATATAGTAATTGGTTGATATATTATAAGTTGAATAACCAATCTCAACAACTTGCATTTGAAATTACAACCTATTAGTAACGAAATACAGGATCTTCCCATATCAAAAACAAATACTTACGCAGTATTTAATGGTATCACTTTCTAGAGCATCGTCATGTGTGCTCTCTCTAGGATGATCTTTTCTTACTTTTAGGTCATTGTCTTCTGAAGCACTGAGTTCATCATTCACATCATCATTGGCCCTGGATTTTAAATAACAAATATTAAAAACATTTAATAATGTACATAACAACAAATAAAAATACACGTTTTTGTCAGTATGTCATGAAATTATTAGAAAGGTTTTTATACCGAGCACAGAGCATAGTATGCACTAAGAGTGTTCACGAACCGTGGTTGCTATGGCCTTACTCTGTAGTATTTTAGGGATAGAGCACCGAGACAAGGAAACTACTAAATGTTCTATTTCAAGGATGTGCTGATTCGCGGTAACATTGTTTTTTGTTCACAATTCAGTTTGGAAATCTGTCAACAAATTTGATTGTAATTACAAAAATTTATAATTTTCAACAATAATGGTTAAAACTAAAACATATTTCGTCCTGATAGATCCGACACTATCAAGAAATCAACTGAAATAACCTATACGGTCTTTATCGACATTTAAAATAAAATATCGAACTGACAATCGAGTACTTTTTATAGGTTCCTTGCCTTGGATCTCTCTGTCACATGTACTGCAAAATTGAGACCTGTATATCATAGCAACAAGCGGTTCGTGCATCCTCCTTATGTTTTATGTTCTTTGTTATACAGTTAGGCAAAAGCAAAAATGCAAATTTGATCTTTAAGAACTTTCACGTTGATGTGGATAGTTTTCATGCGCAGATGCTTGGTTCATATCATAGCCTACTAAATTGGGTGCTGTGACAAAAAGGAGCCGTCAAAGCTCCCAACTGAGAAGATCATTGGTTCACATGCACCAAGACACTAGCCAATACTACTATACCAGGTGCAACAGAGAACCGGTTCTCCCCCTTTGTTTTCATTATTTATTACGATAATCAATTCAAATTTGGTATGGTTAATACACGCATGGGACCCTATTATTTAAAGTGGGTTACGACTTTCTGGTGCTTCCGGTTTCGCCGGAAGTGACGCCAACTTTCTTATTTTAATGGAACACCCTGTACATTTATACATTTTTGAATTTGGGATGAAATTCTGCATACGATATTGTAGTTTAAAGAAATTTTTGGCGGCAAAAATAAATTTCTAAGTATTGTTTTTAAAATAATTTTCGAAATTTTAGCTTTACTGACTGGGATGTGGCGGCTTGTAAATTTCGTGAAAATGACGCGAAGAAGAAAGCTCATCATTAAAGAGTTATGCTTATTCGGCGAAAGAAAAAGAAAATATGACAGAAAAGGTCAAATATCTAGGAGTAATTATAGACACCAGACCGACCGTCAAACAACATCTGATAAATGTTACGAACAAAGCCACCAGGACATTTTAGACCTGTAGGCGGATGTTTGGCAAAGCATGAAGCCTGAAACCAAAAATGGTATATTGGCTTTCCACAAGAGTGATTGTACCTACAATCACATATGCATCCTTGGTCTGGTGGCACGAGCGACACATGTTGAAAATAAAAACAGGTTAAGCAAGATACAAAGGCTGGCCTATGGAGGTATAACGAGGGCAATGCCGAGTACCCCGACAGCCACGTTAGAAGTACTCCTAGATGTTCCTCCCTTACACTTACAAGTGGAGGTGGAGGCCAGGCTGGGGGCGTACCAACTGAAAACAAATGGTTATGGGAAATACTCCGAATACACCGGCGATCATACTGATATTTTTAGACTCATAGACAAAAACGTCATCCTACAGATGCTGTCAGGTAAAATGATAACTTCCTGCGAGTTCTTAAAAGCTTTTGAAGTAGTCATACCAGAACAGGATGATGAGAAAGTAATCACCCACTCAAACGCAGATGTCACGGGTCAAGATCAGAAAACAGCACAGGTCTGGGCATGTACAAAACTAGACCGGGCAATGCTATCAGCTAAAACCGGGGCTACAGTGTTCCAGACTAAAATCACAGCTATTCTCGTCTGTGCCCAGATCAAGTTGCAGAGGTCCTACAGAAACAGGAAAATCTACATCATGAGTGACAGCTCAGTGGCGCTAAAGGCGCCAATTCAATTCCAAATTGGTTTTAGAATGCCACAGGAAACTGGTGGAACTGGGAGACCACAACAAGCTATGCCTGATCGCTCTGATGTGGATACAACATGGAGTACATAGTAATGAAGAAGCACATCGACTAGCAAGAGCTGATAGGCCTAGAGCCAACCTGCAGCATTGCTTATAGCATTGCCAAAGAGCAGACCAAAAGCTGGTTACAAAACAATCACCACAAATACTGGTTAAAACACACGAGTATGAGGCAATCAAAATCTCTTATCAGGGGGTCATCCAAGAAAACGGCAGAGAAACTCCTTAAAACTTGGAAGGATCTTACAGCAGGCTACTGTATGAACAAGCACCTACATATTATAAGGCTTTCAAAACGCCCGCTTTGTAGGTTCTGTGAAGAGGAAGATACTTCCCTTCACTGTTTATGCTACTGCGAAGAACTATCGATCCGCAGACAGAAGCACCAGATGTGGAACCCAAAATGCTTATTAACAATACCTCATTTGAAGACATGCTAGGCTTTTTCGACCGAACAGGACTGCCACACTGCTTACACTGGGGGGCACAATAAGTCTTTTAGGCCACGGTGATGGGGGCAAAATTCAATGACACCAACCCCCCAAGAGAAAAAAAGCAACAACATGGACCGGTTAAAATTTTGATTATGTTTAATTTTTTTTTTCAAACGAAACCATAATGCTATTTTCGGTTGTTTTAAAAGTTCTCTAGGCGCCAGAGTGGCCGAGTAGTTCGGGCACTTGGCTGCACGCGGAAGGTCTTGGGTTCAAACCCAAGACTGGATGCCTGTCGGGCGGCCTACCCAGTCGCTTTTTAAAAATTGGCAACCAAACCCCTCGAGGGGTGAGGGAAGTAAGGCAGCCGTCTAAGACGTGGTGCTTACCACACCACCCCGTATTTCATATAAGAGTGCGAGACAGCTGGGTATCGGAAGTGATGGTCCGGTGGCCCTGACCCACCGTATTGCAGGCCAAGAGGAGTGTAGTGCCACCGACTTTACTTTTATTTTTTTTTAAAGTTCTCTTTCATATCTTTTAATGCAGCCGCTCGTGTTATAGACTTTTTTGTAAAATATTGCTGTTTTTTAAATTATACAACAAAATTGGATTTTTGTATAATTTTTGGATGGACAGTGTCTTGTCTACTCTCATGCTTGCTCTAAAATGGGTAAGTTACCTTTTTAGTTTTTAATTTTTTTGTTCGTGTAATCACACGAGTGCTATAATAATGCGTTATCCCAAGTATAACATACAAAATTTTATCTACGACTGCTCAGAATTTATTAAAAATTAAATGGTTTCTCTCAAAATGATATTAAACATTTCGTATTAATTTATTTGCAAATATCAAGTCACTTTTAATATTTTTGATTTAATATCAAAAAAACGAGATAGATTCGATTTGTTCCAATACTATGGTAACTTTGTTATAAAAAAAGCTGTGTAAATAAAATGAGTTAGGTAATGAATTTATTACCTCGCTAACTAATGCAAATAACTCACATAAGTCCTTATCCATACAGTCGTAGATAAAACTATATAACAATTTGTATTGGTTGGATATTTTGTTTTTGAGTAAAAGCAGCCTTAGTTTTGAAGATACAGCATTCGGTAAAAAACCATTTGATTTGCCTTTAGATTCGCTACAACAATAAAGTTCCAAAAATGTTTATATAAAAATCTATACCAAAAAAACATGTCTAGTTTCCATTTCCAATTAAAGACCTTACAAAGAACTACCTGCAACTAAACATAACAAATCTTATAAAAATCTATCAATGCATCCCAGAGATCTAGCGATACAAATGCACCCACCCACCCACAAACAGACATTTTTTTTAAATAACTTTTTTTGGGATACTTGGGCCCCAAAACGCGTATTTCCGGTAAAATCTGGAATTCAAATTTCCCAAATTCACAAACGCCTCAAAAAGTTTTGTTTTTTACAGAAAATCTATTTCCAGCACAAATAAAAAATTTAATGAACACAAAAATCCGTCGACAATATATATTTTTGAATATAACATACATCTGAAGTAGAATAAAGCAATGTAAATTAAATATTACTCTATAAAATAAATACAATATACAACCACGATATAATCAATTCTCTACTAGTGTGTTTGCAAAATAATTAAATATCTACTAAACACCTTAAAAAGCTTAAAATCGTCACTTAACGTACAAGTACTACAAATCAAAGTTAGATATATTAAAATTAAGCAATTCATTTCGTGCTTGAAAATAACCAGTGTCTGTTAAATCATAAGGATCAGGTACAAACGGTGGTTTAGCTGATAAAAGATTATCCCAATCAGTATTCGCAAACGCTTTCATTTTCATAACCTCAGCTGCTGTGGGTCTTACATCTGGATCAGATGTTAGCAATAACTCAATTGCTTCAACAGTTTCCTCAGAAAGTGCTTCATCTTCTGTTGGCCATTCAATATTGCGTTCTAAAATATTATGAAATACTTGTTGAGGTGTGGCATCATTAAATGGGGGAATGCCAGTCACAAATTCATAAAAACACACCCCTAATGCCCACCAATCCACAGCACAGCTGTGGCCTTTACGGAGCAATAATTCAGGAGCTAAATAATCAGGAGTTCCTAGAATGCGTTGATCAGAGCTCCACTGTCCTCGGCGTACTGATTTTGGAGTTCTGTACGGAGTTCTTGGTGTTTTTGGTGTACTGCTGCTTTGTACAGGGCTCATGAAGTTTTCCTTGTTGTCTTCAGCACTTACAGTTGGAAAGATTTCGCTTTTTTCTACTTCAGTGGTGTTAGTTTTGGGCAACTCGAATCGGGTTAGTTTATTTTTACCTAAGAAAAAAAGATTTAAAAATGTCTAAAATTTTACATACCTAAAAAGGTAAGTTTTACCTGGCTTTTGTGTAGAAACCGGTGTACTAAATGTGACTCCTTTCAAGGGACTTGCAGAATTTACCCGAAGAATTTCCATTTCTCCAGTTAGTCCAGTCCTTATATAAGCTTTCCGACTTTCTGGGGAAGCTGATCGATACTTCCTTTTTCGATCGCCTCTTACAGTGAGGATACAACACCGACCAAGCACTCGACGGCTTACAGGAGAATTTCCACAAGATGAAGTCATATCCACTGTAGGTTCTTCACAGCTACCACAATGTGTACATGTATGGTATGATGAACTAGAATCGGCAGGTACCAAAAATGTTTCAGCTGACTGAAAAGGAGCCACGCCAGAAAGAGCTGAAGTGTCACGTAAATTACAAGAAGCATTTAAATTGGATTTTGTCATCATGGCTGGTGAAATGGTAGACATTTCCAGTTTTGTAAAATCCGAGTAATTTGATGAATTTCCACCTTGGCAGTTACCAGAGCCGAAGCTTAAATGGGATGTTAAACTAAGAAGCTGACCGGGTGTTCTCAAGCATAAATTCGGAGTCCAATTTTGGAAATCAGAAATCTCTAGATCTCTATATATGTGAACTTTCGACAGGCCAAAATCTGTGAGTTTTACATGCCCTTCTCGTGACAGCAACATATTATCCGGTTTTATGTCTCGGTGTGTGATGCCGTGTTTGTGTAAATACTGTAAAGCTAAACATACTTCTGCTACGTAAAATGCGGCCATGTTTTCATCAAAAAATCCGTAGACACTTAGTAATGATTTTAAGTCGCCTCCGACCATGTATTCCATAACTAAATATATGGACGTCGATGTTTGCAGGGAATAATATAACTGAACGCAGAATGGACAGTTGGTTAGAGCAAGCGCGTTTCTTTCATTAACGACTTGGAAAACCATATTTTTATTAACCATTTCGGTCTTTTTCATGACTTTTATAGCATACATCATATCCATTTTGGTTTTCTTACAACCCAGAAACACTTTGCCAAAAGCACCTCTACTTATGGGTTTTATTATGCAAAAATCGTCGATATTTGGCGGTTTTGTAATTGTATCGCTTGTATCACTCATCTTTAATTAATAATTAAAATTTTGTTTAGTTTTTAGGTTAGAATACACAAGAACAATGTTAGGTGCATGTTGAACATTCACTTATTCCGTAATTAATTGTAGCACTTATCTTATGAGTTTTTAAAATTATGTTATTTGATGAATGGCGAGTTAATGCAAAAACCGTTGAAAAACTTAAATTTTATTGATGAGAAAAGAAAACATCCTTCACGTAGTACACATGCATTGACAGACGACAACAACACAACAACTAGGCTATGATTAACGAAAATCACTTACCATGTAAAAACCCTGCTACACAAACAATAAATTTCATCTGGAAAGTCTTTATTGCACAAATAGAACTCCGCTAGGGCAGTCCACTGGAATTCACACATAATAAACTCATGTAAAATGAAAACTAATTCGTTTGTTCTATTTTCATTCGAACACAAACACCACTACGAATTCAATACCGATTTAGGGAAATTTTGTGGATACACCTGGCACGACTGGCAAAATTTAGACTATAAAAACGCGTATTATTCAAATTCAAATTACATAATTGATTTAAAAAAAATCAAAATAGAAATAACATCGCGATAATCTATTTCTTTTAATATTTAAATGGAAAACTACTTTATTGGCTTACTAACAAACCAAACAATCTAAAGTTTTTATTCCAATTTATATCTTATGGTAAAAATTATGACTTAAACCACATCCACTATCAGGGAGAAAAATTATACGGTTATAGGACACATAAACACGCGACACATAATCATAGGACATTTAATCACGGACAGTTAAACACGCCGACAATTAATCACACAGACATTTAAACACATAGACATTTAAACACTGAGGCACATATACATAATCACATGGACATATAAACACACTGGCATATAAACACATTGTGTTTGAATTATTATATGACTGCAGTAAAACTAAAATATAAAAACAAAGATAGCAAATGAAGCTTTATTGCAATCTAGTTTCTAGAAACATCTTAAACACTTTGTTTAATGCAATATCAAAAACAGACGATTTGCTAAAATCAAGCGCTTACAAATTAAATTGTTCGCATTGTAATTCGGTTTATATAGGCCAGACAATTAAAAATTTTGATATTAGGTATAAAGAGCACGTACGTTGTTACAAATACAAACACCCACATAAATTCAATTACGCTAAACACTTACTAGAACACAATCATTCAATGACATCTAATAACACCATAAAATGCTTACACTTTTGTGATGATAAACGTAAATTAGATATACTAGAAGCTTTTCAAATTCACAAACATTTAAAAACTTGTACCGTTATTGAATGAGCAAATTGATCTCTTAAATTCTCTGTATTGGACATTTTGGAATAAGAAATTAAGTCATCTGCAGACGATTACCGAGATCAAGTCACCAAGTTCTATTGCTATAACAACACTAACTGTTTACTTCCTAATATAACCTTTGACAATGGAATATAAACATGCCGAAGGTTAAAATAAATAAATATTGTTAAAGTAATTAAGTATTTTATATACAGATAAGCATTAAATATGGACTTTAACGAAGTAAAGCTAAAATTTATAAATTAAGTTAAGATTCTTAACGTTAAAGATCATATTTAGTGAAAGTACAGATTACGTGCAGAATGTGTGTTTATATGTTCATGTGATTATGTGCTTGTTTAAATGTCTATGTGTTTAAATGTCTGTGTGATTAATTGTCGGCGTGTTTAACTGTCCGTGATTAAATGTCCTATGATTATGCGTGTCGCGTGTTTATGTGTCTGGACACCGATTATAGGTACCTATAATCACTGTTTATACACAAACATTATTTTATGAATCACATATCAAAGTGATTTTATTGTAATAAGCGATTTTAATTTACTTTTTAGTTATATTGATGGGCCTAACTTCTTGCAGACGGTAATGAGATAACAAAAAAAATGGGCAAAGCAGTTCACCTGAACCAAGATGCATAGATACTTTCCTATATTTGATGTAGTGTTTGTTACAAGAACCTTTATGAACAGTCGTTCTCCAATGCCTACTATAATGTCAACTGCACATCTCCCCCTTAAAGATCCAACCGTCGAAGAGATCTCTATTTCTAACCCAAATCAGTGTTCTGCACCGGGTTCAACTTTAGGTTCTCCAGTTGTAAAAATTCTCTTCTGCATTTTTTTTATCCTCCCTCCAACGAATGATAGCTAAAGGAGCACATCATGCTGTTGATTCATTGACCGATTCAATGACCTCATTCAAACACATTGACTGCAGTTCTCCTTTTAGAGTCGTCTTCAAAGATAATTTAATTCAATACTATACCTTGTTGGTATTTTGTTTTTAAAGCCTACTTAGTTTCTAAAACGTAGCTATTTTTAATATCCGTTATTAATACAATAAATTTTATTTTTTCTTGCTATTTTGAAAATAATAAGATATGTTATTGGTATTAAATTAAAGCAAATAAAATGGCAATTTAAAAAGTGCAATAAAACTCAAGTAGGGGAATTTAAAAAAATAAGTTATGACCGTTTAAAACTTGAGAATTTTTTTAATATCTTCTTGCCACAATAAAATATGTAAACAAATTAATAAAAAAAACACTTAAAGTTCATTATTCGTTTGTTTTCAAATCCAACTTATTGCTATCACTTCCGGTTAAACCTCAAGTCCAAATTAACACCGTTTTATGTCGTAATATGTATTTTTATGTGTATATTACCCAGAAACAAGTTGAAATTTATAATTTAAAAATTGAGTAAATGGCCGGTTGTTACCTGTTCTCGCGGCCACCCAGTATATTATGCTCTGTGGTTACTTGTCAACATTTTAAGACCCGCTAGAGTTATTTATACGTCCAACATGCATTTAGTTTTCTCCAATTACTCAAGAACGAATGGAGTTATCAAAAAACTGCAAGAAGTAAAAAAGTTCTCTGCAATCAGAGGAGAAAGTGTTCATGACCATCAAAAAAAGGCCCCCTGTACATCAGTTTACGTCAAAATGTTTTAGAATAGGTGTTTTTGCTAAAGGATATGTGTGTACCGAATTTCAGATCAATATCTCACAAGTTGTTCAAGATATTAAACAAAATTTATAATAAATCAAAATTTTCAACACCCTTTATCGCGAAAACTAAAGCTATGAACACACAAGCCGCCCAAACAATATTTGTGATTCAAATTAAGCTTTTTAACGTCATACTGGAGCTAATTTTGTATTAGTTTAGAATATTTATGTTCTTAAGTTTTTATATGTGAAACAATCCAATTCCAAGAAATGCAAAAAAATGAACTGTATCTTAAATATTTTCAAATTTCAAGTCACTTTTAAAATAAATTTGTTTTAAAATCAAAGGAACGAGATAGATTCGATTTGTTCAATACTATGGCAACCAGCCAGTTTTCTTATAAACAAAGCTTCAGTTTTGTTTTTGTAAATAAACTAAGTTGTGTAATGAATTCATTACCTAACTCATTTTACATTAGTGCTATAATGAACTTCATTACCTAACGCAAATGAATGACGTAATAAGTCTTTATCCAAGCAATCGTAGATAAATTAAACTTTAACTTTGTTCAGAAAAAATAAGTTTGTAGAACTTTGAAAGTTGGAAAATACATACAATGAAAAATAAATCGCAACTTTTAATATATAAAAAATCTTTGGATAAATAATAATATAGTAGGTATATAAAGACAAGAAACGAAAATTTAATTTTAGTATTATAAATTAACAATATTAACATAATTATAAGTGAACCTGTGAACGAACAAGAAATAAGGTACTTAAAATACAGTAATATTGCATCAAAATTACAAGTAATAGTAAACTTTAACTGCACAGAACAAGTAAACATACAATGCTTATTTAAATTATGTAAAACCTCGCTTTTATTTACAAACAAAATCAACCGGAAATTAATAAACCAAAAACCACCGATTTTCACATTATATGTATCATTACTTGTGTACATCCATTACGAGATTCTGCTTTATGCTAAGTGGGACGAGTCCCGCCATCAACCATTTTCAGCGATACAGATACTGTACAGTGTAATTACAGTACAGTTTACAACTCTGCTTTGCAGCCTACTGCAAACCACAGAACATTAAACCTTTCTGCAATCTGCAGAGCTTGAGAGCTGCCAGACTGGGCATTCAAGTCATTATGCACAGTAGCGAAACAGGTTACACAAGCACTTTTCAGCTGTTTCTGCTATAACAGGGAAGTAGAAGTAGATTCGAAATGAGGTGTCCGAGCACCCTCAGTAAACTAAGTGAGTTCCTCCTTAAGAATTTTAGTTTTTAATACGAAACACAACTGAATTTGAAGCTATTCAAATTTTATACAATTCATTAATAAGAGCAAACTTGGAATACGCTAACAAAATTTGGAAGTCGAAATAATATCAAAACTGTGCAGAACAAATTCTTAAAATATATTTATTATAAAATTGGGTTCTTTCCGCATTATAATAAATATCAAAATGTTGGATAAGAATTTAAATTTTTAGATAAATCATAGATGAGAAATTTGCTTATATAAAAATTAATTAACAGAATTGATTGTCCCAAGTTACTTCCTTGTAAAATTGTACGTACCTGCAGACAGAACAAGACCTAAATATAAAACTGTATGTTCCATCGTGAAGTATTACCTTACAAATGGGTATATAGTAAGGATTTCTACAGAGGTAAACTCATATATTTGTTAGTCAAATACAAATATTTTTAATATTTCTAGCAATTCATTTAAGAGGAAAGTAGAAAAGATATACGAAGGTATTATTAAATTTAAAAAAAACCTACTTTGCAAAAAATCCAAACGCTCAGCCTCGGAATCAGGACGGAAAATCTCAGAAACGGACACGGCAACGAAAAAGGCATATGAATATTGGATGCTGGAATGTACAGGGTATTAACACCAAATACTATGAAGTCTTTCGCGAACTAAATGAATTCAAGATCGACATAGCAGTTCTAAGCGAAACCAAGAAAAAGGGACAAGGTAATGAGGCAAAAGAAGAGTATATCCACTATTATAGTGGAGTAAATAAGGAACAAAGAGCAAAGGCCGGCGTATCGATATGTGTGAGAAGGAAATATAATAGATATGCGAAAAACTGGAAGGCCGTAAGTGAAAGGATTATCACGATGGAATTAACGATCAAAGGACAGGCCATCACAATTATAGGAGTATACGCTCCAACTGACGACTCAAACGCAGATGTTAAAGACGATTTTGAGGAGAAACTACAAAAAACTCTAGACGAGATAAGCCGCCGAAAAGAGATAATTTTGATGGGAGATCTAAATGCTCGAGTAGGTAAAAAAACTCGTAACAGAATAGTCGGTCCGTATGGTGAAGAAACAGTAAACGATAATGGAATAAGACTAGTAGATATATGTGACCAATACTCTTTAAGAATTACAAATGGATTTTTCAGCCATAAAGATATCCATAAATATACTTGGACCCAATCAACGAAGAAATATAGATCTATTATAGATTATATTATCATTAAACAGCAATCAAGGAGTAGAGTAAATGATGTCCGTGTATATAGAGGAGCTACCTGTGGATCCGACGATTTTCTGGTGAAATCTCAACTGTATTTAAAATACTACAACCGTAACAACATATTAAACGACACGAAAGAAACAGTTAAAGAAAATTTGGAAAAGCAGACTCCTAAATACAATTTAGAAAAACTTAATGAAGAATCAACATCTTTTCTATACAAACTAAGATTAGCAGGTAAACTGAGAGATGTAAGAGAGGAATGGACAGTACATGAAAGATACGAAAATCTCAAGTGTAAAATTCACGAGTCTGCAAAAGAAGCTCTGGGATTCGTAGAAATAAGGAGATACAGAAGAAGTTGTTATTGGTGGACAGAAACATTAGAAAACGTAGTGAAAGAGAAGAAATTAGCATATCAGAAGTGGTTGGCCACCGGAGACCGGGAAGATCGAAGAGAATACATGAGAATGAACTACGAAACAAAGAAAATAATCTGGAGTAGAAAGAACCAGTTTTGGCAAGGGAAATGTGAAGAAATAGACACATTTTTAGGAAATTCTAGATCTAGAGAAGCATGGAAAGCAATAAAAGGGTTGAGATCAAACACACAAGAAAGAATAACAATTGATCCAATGGGAATGGACAACTGGATGGTTTACTATGAAAACTTACTATCGGAGAAAAGAATCCAATACAAGAATATATGCTACGCGAGAGAAGAAGCACAAACACAGATACGAGAAATAAGTATAGATGAAATTAGAAAAGCTATTAAGAAAATGAAGAACAATAAAGCAACCGGCCCTGGAGGTATACCTGCAGAACTTCTAAAACACGCTCCGATTTCAGTACTGGAAGAACTCAAAATCATATTTAATGAATGTATGCAAGGAGAAGTGGTGCCAGCAGAATGGAAATTGGCCTATGTGAGTTCGATACATAAAAAAGGAAATAAAAAAGAGTGTACAAATTACAGGGGAATTAGCGTGACATCTTCTGTGGGTAGACTGTATGGGAGAATAATAAAAGAACGGATAGAAGAAGAATTCACTACGTCAGAGGAGCAAAGCGGATTTCGACCAGGCCGCTCATGTACAGACAACATATTTTGCATAAAACAGATAATGGAAAAAACGATCTTGTATAATAAAGAACTACATCTGGTATTCGTCAACCTCCGAAAAGCATATGATAGCGTACCAATCAATAAGTTATGGGAAGCAATGAGTAACAGCGGAATAAGTGAAACATATGTAAACACCGTAAAAGCACTCTATGAAAATAATAAAAGTAAAATCAAAATTGGACGACACTACTCAAGAGAATTTGTAGTGAATAAGGGCCTCCGACAAGGGTGTTGTATTTCGCCCACTTTGTTTAAAATCTATTTAGATCAGGCACTAAAGAATTGGAATAAAAAATGCAAAAAAATGGGAATTCAAATTGGACAAGACTTTATACATACCCTTTTATTCGCGGACGACCAGGTGCTGCTGGCAGAAGATCGAGATGACATAGAATATATGACAAGAAAACTGGTTGAAGAAATTGTTGGTTGGGGTTTGGAGATAAATATGGCAAAAACACAGTACATGGTAATTGGAAATGAAGGAAGTGAAATCCAAACAGAAAAAGGCGCGATACAATTAGTGCATGATTTCAAATACTTAGGAGTAACATTATCAGATACTGGATTAGACGAAACAGACATACTAAATAAAGTAAGGAAAGGAAAAGTTGTAACACGGCAAATACACTCACTACTTTGGAACAAAGACATATCAAAAAACACTAAAAGACAGCTGTTTAGGACATTGGTAGAAAGTTGTTCACTATACGGATCCGAAACATGGACTATAAAGAAGACGCTTGAAACAAAGGTAAACGCTATGGAAATGGGATACTGGCGTAGATGCTGTGAAAAAACACTGGTTGATCGAATTAGAAATGAAACAATAAGGCAAGAGATGGATGTAAATACAACAATATGTGAGACAATAGAACAGAAGAAACTGCTATGGTATGGACACATGCGAAGGATGGACGAAAATAGATTACCTCTAAAA
This sequence comes from Ctenicera cuprea, assembly GCA_958336395.1. Classification (NCBI taxonomy): domain Eukaryota; kingdom Metazoa; phylum Arthropoda; class Insecta; order Coleoptera; family Elateridae; genus Ctenicera; species Ctenicera cuprea. Next base: position 42,191,732 of record OY284492.1, on the reverse strand, counting down.
TGCTGGAAATGGAGACCAAACAGAAGAAAAAAAAGAGGAAGACCTAGAATAAAATGGGAAGACCAAATTAAAACAGCAATGCAGAAGAGGGATTTAATAGAAGATACCGTCCACAATAAGAAGGAATGGCGTATAGGATGCGGGAAACGGCAGAGAGATGCTGTATGAAAACCGCCTATATATATATATATATTATTAAATTTGAAAAATTACACTGCTTGTTTTTTGGTGTCTTAAGGGTGTAAACATCAATCGACTATGACGTTGGAAGCGTACTATCAATGATTTTGGCGCCATTAGCATAATGGGTAATTACATACTTTTCAATTAAGGTGGCACAAACTCCAAACTCAATGAGCCTACAAATGTACCTTGGTGTTTATTAATCAAGACAATTGTTCTGTCTTGCACTGCTCGCTGGTCAGAATTATTATAGTTCGTTTAAGTACCTACTGATGGCATTTGTAACGTTGCCACTGTTAAAACCAGAAATAGTGCTTTGAAAAAGCCAGTAATCAAACTCTGCCAAAGTATTATTTAACATTAAAAAGTTCGTCCGTTTTCAGTTTTTTCAGAATATTTCAAAACTCGACGACATAAATGTCACCAGATTCTCCTTGAATTTTTGCTCAACTTTGCTAAGTTAACTGACTCTGTAAAACTTATAACAATAGATAGTCATTCTATGGTATTTAATTTGAGACACCCTGTATACATTATAAAGATAATACAGCATGTGAAATACAGATTAGTAAGGACTACAAAAATCGTAGTTGTTCAGAAGCAGCAGCAATAAAAATAGGATTTAAAGTCAACATAGACAAGACAGTAATAGTAATAAACGAACATGACTGATCCATAGATCGGCTTGCTGGAAATATAGAAAAAACGGAAGAACTTTACAAATACCAAATACCCCACCTGCTATGTGTGAATTACTATTAGTAGTTTGTTAATCCTTAAACTCGAATTTTAGATTTAAGGTAAAAACAACTAATTTAAATTACATTGAATGTGACGGATCAAAATTATGAAGTTGCTAAGTGTTTGTATAGAAATTTTATTTTATTAATCACATACATAAAAGAGTATTTTTCTTTAGATCTTCGTAATAAAAACTATATCTAGCACATGCATTAATACCAATTATTATACCTAGTCATTTAGATAAAATCATTAAAATAAATTACACTTTTACTTAAAAAAAATAGTACATACATAATCTTAATATGTTCATAAATTACTTTAGATCATAACAAAATTGATAATGTGGAGGATCAGGTGGAATTGGTGGTGGATCCTGAGGAATAGTAACTCCTTCAGCATCCAGCAGTCTTAGTTTAATCTCCATAGATAACAACGTATCTAAATCCTTATCAGTCTCACGACTCTGCATTCGTTGACCTAACAGTGCATTAATTCCATCAGTCCAATATGCTAAAGTTAACTCATCTGGTGCAACACAATCTAAAGACTGTAAATCAACCCCTTCCAAAGCTAGTGAAAATGCAAGATGATGAGATGATTTTCGGCCACGCATGTGTGGGCAGTCACGACCCACCAAAAGAGCTCGTATGTCCGATACAGCCAGTTTTGATCCGAGTTCTTCAATAGTTGGTGCACTTTTCTCATCACAGTCACCATAATGAAGAACTTTGTGATTTGGTGATAAGCGCATGTACCAAAATTTATCTTTAATTCGTTGCCCACGTGCCGAGTATTTGGTAAACCGAGTACCTTCTACTAAAAATGCCAATCTTTGCTGTTTTATTAGTGCTAAAATTTCTGGAGTTATTTGTTCGCGTAATTCCACTATAGGTCTTGCATGAGATTCCCATTCCTCCCGTGATGTACGTTCTTGCTGCCATAAAGCTGTAATTTCACTATAAGTGAGAAGCTGCAAGCGTGCTTTTAGTTGATCGAGTGATGCAGGGGATACAGCAAGTGCCCGTACAATTTGCTCCCTGACAACGCTGGCAACTTTACCAAAATCTTCAGCAGTTGCACGCATCTCCTTCCATGTTTTATTTAACAACATAATACAAATACAAAAAGATTCCTCAAATGGGTGATCATGTGTAAAAAATAAAGGCTGGAAAGATTGACCTTGTTCAGATGGAGACTCCCCAATTGCTAAAAGATCGCATAATATACGAACTAATTCAACACTGGCACGACCAAACGGACACTCGTGTTCGTCAGCACGGCAGCTGTTTTCCAGTACCAACTTTGTATAACTATCAGGGTATGTCCTAGCAAAATAGATCATACAATCAAGAGCTAACAAACCAGGAGGAGTCTCTATAAAATCCAGGGCAGGATTTATATCATTTTTAAAGCCCAATTTTTTGTAATCTCTGGTAAAGCCACTTGGTCCTCGGGTTCCACTTGTTCCTTCCCCATCAAAGGCTATACGACGAAGTTCTTTGATTTTTTCATGTCCATCCTGATCCTAAAAATATATTTATAGTAATGATACAAACTTAAAAATTTATACATGTTAATTATAAAAATTTTATGAAATATCTAACCACAACAAAGGAGAATACTATTACGGGTATTACTTACTTGTGGGTCCATTTTAGTCATCATTCGCTGTTCAAGAAGTCCTAAAGTAAGAGTCTGAAGAACATACAACTGATGTGCCATTTCTGCCCCTTCAGCAGCTCCAGTTTGCAATATATTGTTCTGAATAGCAGTTCTAACTTGTTTGGAAGCTAAAGTAGAAGCAACAGTGCGACGTTTCACTACATCTGCTTTTAATAACAATGCATTTATTAAAGCCACTGCATTTTGCTGCACAACTGGAGCCGCTTGTAAATGTGTAATTAACGAAGATATCGGTACCTCACGTTCCACCTGTCCATATCCTTCACTACTGTTCAAGACAACATTTTCCAAAATAGAAAGTGCTGCTTGTGTTACTTGAGATTCTTGTGTTGTGTTTACCAGTCCAGCTACACGACTAATAAAATTTCCCTCAAGAATATCCCAAGAAACGATACCATGCTCCATGAGTTCCACAAATGAAAGCAGAGTATGTGCTAAAATTATTCCCTTACATTTCCCTCCCTCAATTTGTCTGATGATCAACGCTAATCCTTGTTTATTAATGAAGTCTAGTGCAAAAGTCATATCGGCACTTAAATTAGATAACTTTTGCAATGCTTGGGCCTTTTCTTCTGGACTACCTAGGTTGAGTTTATGTAATATGTCTTGAGCAGTCTTCGAAGGGGAGTATTGTAAACGTAAAACAGATCCATTTTTAATTTCATTTCGATTCTTTTCAGTTATGTAGTTACGGTTATTATTTTCGTTAAATTGTAAAGCATATTGATCAGGGTCGGTGAGATTCCACCCATTGCAAAGTTCTTGGATTATTCCTGCAAGGGGCTGCTTTTGATTGAATTCGATTAGCTGTGGAACCTGATCGGTCATTTCCACAGCTATTTTTACAATATTCGTATCTTTCATTCCAGGCATTTTAGTTGATTTTTTTAAACACTTTAAATTTATCACATATATACTTTTCTATTTTAAATAAGTAAAATGAGATTTAATCCTCACTACATAATTATGACACACCCTCTATTTATTAATTTACACTAATTTTTAGCTAAAATGAGAACCATAATAAACATGCCTTTTTAGCATCACTCTTTGTCGGTTTTTAGTTCCTTTATTCTAACAGTAAATTGTTATTTAATTTGAAGCAACCTTAATTTACCTATTTCATTAATTATTAATCACAATATTATTACACTTGCGAATTTTACTTTGCATTGGAGAAAATGAGAATTAGGTACAACGATAACTATTTCTGCAGCGACACTTTGACACTTCGTGTATGTTTTATGCTTTGACAGTGGAAGGGTAAACATAAAATAAATTTCTATAGCTGGTTTTAAAGATTCAATAGATAACTTACAATGTTATCAAGCATACGGAATATAGGGCGTCTTGTAAGTACAAATCTTTTTTCACTTAATAAAAATGTTCACACATTGATTACATAATGTATTGTACATAACCCTAGTGGCATAAAGGATTTGTTCGAACCTTGCAAACCTCATCAGCTTTGCAACATGATAGTTTATTTGTACATCGGGACACACCAGAGGATAATCCAGACATCTGTTTTGAATTCACTGCTGAGAACCAAAAGGTATAAAAAATTTATTTAAATTCTGTTGGAACTTTCCAGTACCCTATGTCATTTTAAAGAGAGCTGAAGCAATTTTGGCAATTTACCCCGATGGACACAAAAGGGCTGCTATGATTCCCTTACTGGATTTAGCACAAAGGCAACATGGTTGGTTGCCAATCTCAGCAATGCATAAAGTGGCCGATATATTAAACCTGCCAAAAATGAGGGTTTATGAAGTTGCTACGTTTTATACAATGTTTATTAGGTAAATACATTTTTTTTTTCATTTGGAAATAAGTTTTTAATATCATGTTGTAGAAAGCCTATTGGTAAATATCACTTACAAATCTGCACAACCACTCCATGTTGGTTAAGAGGATCCGATGAAATTTTAGATGCTATTAAAAGCAAGCTTAACATAGATGTTGGAGATACAACTTCTGATGGCTTGTTTACTCTTTCTGAGGTTGAATGTTTAGGTGCTTGTGTAAATGCTCCCATGGTTCAAATTAATGATGATTATTATGTAAGTATTTTTTTTTTATATATCAGGTCTCGGCAAGTATAAAATATACAAAAGCGGTTAAATTAGATTAATGTTGCCTAATTACGGTAGCAATGTAATGGTGATTTTGTTTTTCCCAAAATACCAATGTCTTATTAGATCCGAGCGAAAAACTGAAAAAGTGGAATTTAGTTAAGGTAAATTTCTGTTCATAGTGAAAATAGAAAAAAATTGTAGATCTAGTGTATGCTGTAATAAGAAAAAATATTTTCCAGAATATGTTTTGTTGTGTTTTCGATATATGTATATAACACAAACATGCAATTTTTTAAATATGAACCATATTTTATTTTATCACTGCTAAAAAGCTTATTTTTTCTCTTTTCAACGATATCTGGTTTGATATAGATATAAGAAAGAGACAGACTCTTAAAATAAGAACTGTTACTTTAGTTTTTTATTAATTAAATGCTTGTGTTGTCATTTCCAAACTTAAAAATTAAAATAAAAACTTAATTAGGAAAGCATTTTTAAGCAGTTATATTAGAAACAATTTCTTAATACCAAGATTGTAAAAACGATTGTTTAAATTTGGTTTTATTGTTTTAATATAGACAATTAAAGAAATGATAAAAACAGTCGATCTGCAGTCTTTGTAACAACAACTTTCTGACTTTTTTCATGGCCCACTGATGCCAAGAGCCTCCCGGGAGGGAGGGAGGGGGAGGGAGGGAGGGAGAGCAGGGTTCCCACTGACCCTGGAAGTCATGGAAAAGTCAGGGAATTAAAATTTTAACCTGGAAGTCATGGATTTTATGCAAAGTTTGGCAAAAGTCTTGATTTTTCTCTTGATTT